>BNCP01000042.1:772500-1192945 GCA_019650235.1 Volvox reticuliferus
ATTCCTGTTGAGGACGTCGTAAGGCCCGATATAAGCGAAACCCCCCCTCCCCTCCCCCTTTCCACCTTCCGCTTCACCGCCTCCCGCAGTTGAAGGCTCAGGTTGGCGGAATGAGCAAGCTGCTAAAGCTGCAGCGGGCGGGCGGGAACCAGGAGCAGGCGGACAAGCTCGTCAAGGTGGGTGGGTTTCGGAGCGGGTTTCGGAGCGCGGCCTTCAACGTCGTGAGCTTCTGCCATTCACATAATGAAGAAGGGGCATTTGATGTAAGGCCCTCTGAGCCGTCGAAGTTATGGATCCTTTCATCCTGCTTGGATAAAGATTCGTCGTTATATGAAATTAATAAAAATTATTTATTATTTATTATTTACTATTATATTAATTATTATTATATTTCATCATGGAAGCAGGATGCAATGAGAGTGCATCGATGCACAGGAAAGGGAAGAAATTTATGAAAGGTTAAAAGTCCACTCTCTTGTTACCCGAGATCTCCCCACGACCCAACCTGGGCTGAGCCGCAGGAGCTGGTCGCCAGTGCGGGCAAGAAGGTGGCGCCGGGCAAGGTGCGGCAGCGAGCGTAAGGGAGCGTAGGCGGGCCCAACTGCTATAGAGTAGAGTATTTTATGTTATTGGGTTGTATTTTCATTTAACAGACTTACCATCATCACCATCATTTTCCATTAATATAACATGCATTTTATAGCAAAGGCGAATAAAGGAAATCCGATCTCTGGCTGCCGTACACTTTCTTTATTTTGCGCCGTCATCACTTCAGCCTGCCCCCAACCCCATCACACATCTCGTCTCTCTCTCTCTCTCTCTCTCCGTCCTCTCCATCCCACCCAACCCAACTCAACCCAACCCGCTCCGACCCACTCCACTGCCACCATCTCCGGACACCGTTTCCGTCAGGTCCGCCGGAAGAAGGATAAGGAGCCGTTGAGCAAGGCCCGGGGTTTCGGAGCACCCTCCTCGTCCTCCAAGTGAACGGACGGACGGACGGACGGAGCCGGGAATTGTGGTTGGAGCCGAGCATCAGGCAGACGGACGGACGGACGGACGGACGGCCGAAGGTTGACCGCGGACGGACGTTTCCTCGAATGCAAAGGAAACGTGAAAAAGTCAGTCGACACACGGCGCAGAGGGAGGCGGTCACTGCCGCCGCCGCCGCCGCCGCCGCCGCCGCCACCGTCGAGGTCGCGGCGGCGCTTGCACTACATATGTGGGGTGCAGCGCGTTGAGGCGTATGGATGGCTGCAGCCGGCAGCCTGCGCTCTATGCCATCATTCTTTGCGTTGCATGCCGTTGCACAGCCGCCCATGTGGTTATACGTGAATACGACCCATAGGAAATGGGACTCCATGGAGGGGCTGAAGCGCGGGGGGCGAAACCACACCGTCTACCTGATGAGCACACACACACACACAGCAGGCCGCCGGTCCCTGCAGTGGACGTGGGCTGCGACTCCCTTTCCAGCTAGTTAGCTAGGGCTTCCGGTGGTGGGTTCAGAAGAGGGGCGATGTTTGGCTACAGTTGGGTTGTCGCACATGCGTGGCGTGCCGCAGGACCACCTGGGCCGCCTGGCAGCTGCGACGGCAGGTAGCGGTGACGGGTAGCGCTGGTGATGAGGTTGCACGGTGGTGACACGTGCTGTATCTGACAGATTGACAGTGACGGTTGGGAGTTAGGAGGTGGTTTGGGGTTGGGGTACAGGGGTGCTTCACGGATTCAATTCTGCGCGTGCGCACATGTGTGTATGTGTGTATGCGTGTGTGCTCGGGTAGGGAAATAGATCACGTGGGTTAAGGGGTGGGGTAAACGAAAAAGGGAGGAGGGGCGTTTCGGCACAACGGCGTGTGTATGTGTGCGTGTGTGTGCGTGTGTGTGTATGTTTTGGGGGGTTTAATTCTACTAGGGATGAGGAGGAGAAGGAGGAGGAATTGTGGCGTGACGTGTGGTGCGGTGCTTGGGTCTTTATCTGTCCCCCACCCCACCCCGCCCCAAACCCAACGCGTCCACACACGTACACTAGCCTATACACTCTCACACATCGCACGCATCGTACACACACGCACGCGTACTTACATGTGACCGCTATCGCCATGATGTTGTTTCGTGGCCTTGTGTGTTTTTATTTTTTCCGATCCTTCCCAGGATTCCTTGTAAGATCAAAGACTGATGTAAGAGCAAAGATCGCTCATGTTTGTTCCGTTGTTAAATTCGTGTTTGGTCCCTTTGGGATTCGATGTCGGTATCCGTTTTAAGATTCATTCGCCATTTGCCTTTTAATATCTCTATCTATCTATCTATCTATCTATCTATCTCCCCATAAAAAGTCATTTCTTTCGGACTCCTTTTTATTCCAAAAAGAAGCGAACCCGGTACGCTGCTTTTGTTGCTGATGGTGGTCATAGTGGTGGGCGGGCGGGAGGGAGGAAAACCTCTTAGCCAGAAAGCGCCGCTGGCCCCTCCGTGAAGGGCTTCCTTCCTCCGTGGCCTCCCCTTCCTCTTTCCTCTTTTTCCTTTCCCCGCCCTGTCCCGTCCCAATTTACAGTATCACAGATCACAGCACCCCTCCACCGCTCGGGCAGGGCCTATGGAGTCCAGTCCTCCCGACTCTGATTTCCTGGTGCCGCTCGGCTCCCCGTGGACTTGGCTATTGCATTGTTCTGATGGGGGTCCTGGGTTCGGAGGGGGGATCCCCTTAACGAATATATTGACTGCTTTAGCTAGTTCATAAACGTACTGGAGACTTATCCACACCGCGCATGACAGTCGTCCTGAGGAAGCTGGGATGTACCCGCCGTGCGGTCACATCCCAGAAGGTCCCAGGTGATCTCTTACCCCCGGTCGATCTCTTACCCCCGGTCGATCTCTTACCCTCGGTTGATCTCGTACCCCCGGTTGATCTCTTACCCCCGGTTGATCTCGGTTACTCAGGAACGGCAGCCCCTACACCTATCGAAGACACGCATATACGAAGCAGAGCTAACCTCCTAGCAATTAAGTTGCTTTTTCGCTTCCTCCGTCAGCTGTTTGCGGCGCTTGAGGCGGCTGATGAGAAGCACAGCTGCAACTGCGGAGCTGACAGGGGCGGGCGGGCGGGCGGGGATAAATGGCGGATAAATGGTCAGCAATTATCATGATCATGATCATCATGATCGATTGATATGTGGCCCCATTTTTTCGCACATGGAAGGATTTGTCTCATTGTGGGTGCTGGAGACCTGATGAACACCCTTTTCCCCCACCTTAATGCGTGTGTACGGATGGCGGGTGCGGAAGTAGTTGCCTGTGTCAGCATCAGGCGCGAGGGCCCCGTGTTCAGCGGCTGACTTTCCGTCCCCGCCAACCTCGCTCGACATGATGCTGACTCCGGACTGATGCTGACTCCGGACTGGCCAACGTCGTCCTCCGTACAGAGTCAATCATACAGCATTTCCTATGTTGCACACTATAATCATTGATTGGCTGCCGCAAGGAAGGGGGAGAGAGATAAGGAATTTGTTTTCTGAGCATGTATCGTGAGGAGCTTTCTCTACACAGACCGTGCCGTACGGTTCTGGAGCAGGCGTCTGTCGCACATCTCCAAGCCTTTATCAAATTGAGTGAGAAAAAACCCTGAAGGTTCTGTGTAACATTTTCTATGCGTTGATAATAAATGCAGAGCGATAGCATGCATGAAACCCACTGCCATCCCCGCCTTCACCCCAACCGCCTCCATCGCCTCTGACACCACCTCCACTGCAGCCCTCACCACCGCCGCCGCCGTTTCTGCCTTCATTGCCTCCGTATCCGCCACCGCCGCCGTCCTAACCACCTTTACCCCACCCCACTGTCTCCACTGCCTCTCTTCCCCCACCGCCTCCACCACCATCACTGCTAAGCCCTCACTGCTTCGGCCACCGCCACCACCGCCACATTCAAGCCCGCTGTCGCCACCACCACCCTCCACCGCATAAATTGTGTAAGAAGAATGCCAAGCCGGGCCTGGACTTCAGCGGGTTTTCCGTCGCCTCAGTTTTGCGTACCTTCATTCTGAAGGACACCAGCGGCTTCTTAGCCTTGCTGCTTCGCAAAAAAACACCTTATGTTGGCACGGTCTTGATCACGTGACCTTTTTTACTTTACAGTGCGTGTTACCAGATCTTTTGGGCCGTCCACTTGTGACGTTGGGCTTTCAGCTGAGAGGCTATCTCCGCAGCATTTCAAGACATGGGGCTAGTGTCGCCTCGTGTTAGACGCATTTTCATTGTTAGACGCATTTTCGGGTGCATTGGTGGTGCCATCTAATTTGATGCGACCTCGTTCCTTCGCCTACCGATACATGGGTTCCATCAGCGCTGAACTTCGATGTTCTGCTGGGCTGCCACCACAGGGATGAAAGGGGGGATGCATGGTGGCAACATCAACCCATACACACATTAAGACGCGTGCGTCACTTGCCTATCTAATGAACACACTTGTGAACCTGCTGCACTGCAGGTGACGAGTGCGTCACTTGCCTATCTAATGAACACACTTGTGAACCTGCTGCACTGCAGGTGACGAGTGCGTCACTTGCCTATCTAATGAACACACTTGCGAACCTGCTGCACTGCAGGTGACGAGTGCGTCACTTGCCTATCTAATGAACACACTTGCGAACCTGCTGCACTGCAGGTGACGAGTGCGTCACTTGCCTATCTAATGAACACACTTGTGAACCTGCTGCACTGCAGGTGACGAGTGTGCGTGGCTTCATATCCGCTTGAGTAATGCAGTAAGTTCCTGTTTTAGGCTCGCTGCTGCTAGGACTTTAAAACTATTAGCTGGGCTACGTTGGGATAAACTGATAACCGCACCCAACGACAACAAACTGAAAATGAAATCCTAGAAACCATAATCAGCACTACGTGAAAATCACACGTTCCTAAGTACGGATAGATGAGATCCTGTAAGATGCATGCATGGCGTACGATAAGGCGCGTCCTTTCATGCAAAGTGCGACTGATGATGAATTGCCTTATATAGATTCATGCAATTTTATCGCACTTATATCGTATTCGATCAATTCTGCGAATGAAGGCGTGCAAGGTACAGCTGGTACAGGCATCATATGTTTATGTGTTCTTGCGGGCCAAGCGAGCCAATTCTAGCCAAATTATCTGGTGCTATGCTAAATGGAAATTTAACCTTAAGCACACCGTTAAGCAAACAATATGAGTAATTAACCGCTTGATAACGCGTTTTAGTGTGGCGATTTTTGACATGTGATGTCGTCGTCCCTTGTCGTCGGATGTGCGACGCATGCATGCATGCAATGCTTCATGATAGGCCAGCTGAAGTAACTTTATACTAAACTAGTTAGGGTGCGTTGAAGATATATTCCTTTTCTCAAACAAGCAAGACGCAAATGGGCAGGTATACGCAATCGCTTCACATGTGTAAGTCTAAATGGAATATATAAAACAGGAATCTTATCTGATTGAGCCAGTGGATAACTTTCGGCGCAGGCCGGCACCTAGCAACTTAACGAAACCGTTCGCACATCCGCCCATCGATCCCTATTATCACCCTTCTGCGTTGTGGCAAGAGGGAACTAACCGTTTTGCTCACATTCTCAAATAGCAACCAGCACATCATGCGCAAGAATTTAATAATGGTCTTTTATTTTGGTTTATGCAGCTGTTAACATTCCTATATGGAACTGCGTTGGAATCGCTCGAAGCGCGGGTGCTGGTGTGGGGGGGTAGGCTCCCGAAGTCCAACGCGCATGTGTGCAGCAGTTTAAGTACCTACACAACATTTTGTTAGCTTTTGGAATATTTATTAATTTATGATGACTACAGCGTCGCCGTTCGGCTTGCTTCCGTCAAAGGCTTAAGAAGTCCAAGCATCCTTATCGTGACCACTTACCGTTCTACGAAAAGGAATTTTCCGGAATTTTTTTGTGAAATGGAAAGGTGAAATTTAGGGCTGGAGCAGTGTAACCAGCTGTAACGGGACTGCAGGTCGAAATTTGCCTTTAATTTCACGGCAGGCATCATTTCTGATGTTAATCTTGCAATTTACCTCAGATTAAATATGATGATTTTTTCATCTGGACTAAAATGTGCGCACTTCAAACATAAGTTCCCTGACCGTCGCAAAATGGCGACAGGGCCGGCGAGCGAGCCGGACGGTTGTGTGAGATGGTCGTCCGAATAGACAAGACTGTAACCCAGTTCATTACAGTACTTCATATTCTAAAATTATAGAGGTTGATGATCGTCAATATGCGCTTTATGAAACATCGCTGTTGGTTGTCCGGACCTATACCAATTCCCCATACCTCGAGCTCCGACAATGCATGGTACAATCAAAGGCTACCATGCTCGAAGGTTATAGCAGCGTTGTTAACGACGCTTTGGCTCGTGCTATCAGCATGTCCGTGGCCAACTTACGCGACAGCTATTGAAGGCATTGGTGAGTCCTCTACTGCTTGGTATTTTATACATCTTCATTAATATCTCACATAATTGTTTCTGCTCAAAGCATTACCGCTGAGCTTGGAAATTGGTAAAAGTGTCGGTAATTAGGTTTATCGCGTTCTAAGACGTAGCCTCACCCGAAATATAGTGTTTAAGTATCGTTACCACCATCGCTACCTTTCCTTTATGAAGATACGAATAGGAAGATTTCAGAAGGAAGTAAGGTGTGCGGAGCTCGTGCTTTTCCTGGCGAAAGATTTACTCAAGTCGTGTAATAAGTAATATAACTTGAAATTAAATTTATCATTACTGGAATCATCGGCCGACAATCTTTGAGATATCGCCTGGGACGGTGCTGATGTCCACTTACGAGATCAGACGGCCGCATAACGGATCTAATGTTTTCTCTTCGGTGGATGATGTGTGTGACCTTTGTGAGAGGTTTACGCCCACCATGAGCTCATGAGCTCGCATAGTCGTACTCAAACGGCGTATAAATACACGTTTATGACTTTCCTATCCCTTCCATTCCGTCTTTTTCAAATTGCGCAATGTGACGATCTTGCAGCTTGTACGGCATCTTCGGCGGAAGCGGATTTCCCGAAGAGCGCCCAACTGCACCATGATGGCGTGAAGGAACCATGGATCACGGGGGGAACAGCAGCGGCGGTGGGCTTAAGTACGGATTATCCCAATCACCACAGCAGGGGCGGCATGGGAAAACTCGGTGGTGATTCATCAGGTTATTTGACCGCTTCAGGAATGGGTGGCGTTTTCCCTGCGCTCCAGGAGGAGATGGTCTCTACTTCTGCCGCCGTACAGGCTGTAGCTGCAGCTGTATCAGACAACCTCGAGACACCCTTTCTCGATAACAGGCAGGGGCAACAAAGGGAAGAAGTAAGGAAGGCGAAAAGAGACGAAATTGAGCAAACAGTGCCCAATGCGGCAGAGAATGCTGTAACCCAGCAGTTCTGGGGGCTGGATCGACGACTTCAAGAACAGAAGGATGCAAAATTAGAAATCCAAACGATAGCACCGCTGCCACCACCTCCCCCCCCACCACCGCCGCCACCGCCGCCACCTCCACCACCACCTAGGCCGACGTCTCCGCCCAAATCACCACAATCACCACCACAACGGCCATTGCCACCGCCGCCGCCGCCACCACCGCCACCGCCACCGCCGCCGCCACCGCCGCCACGGCCGTCACCACCTAGGCCGACGCCAATGCCGCCACTCCTACCTCCGCCAAAATTACCACGATCACCACCACCTCCGCCATTGCCTCCGCCGCCGCCCCCACCACCGCCACCGCCACCGCCGCCACCACCGCCGCCACAGCCGCCACCATTGACGCCGACGCCAATGCCACCACTCCTCCCTCCGCCAAAATCACCACAATCACCACCACCACCGCCATTGCCCCCGCCGCCGCCGCCACCACCGCCACCGCCACCGCCGCCTCCGCCGCCGCCACAGCCGCCACCATTGACGCCGACGCCAATTCCACAACTCCTACCTCCGCCAAGATCACCACAATCACCACCACCAACGCCATTGCCTCCGCCGCCACCGCCACCACCGCCACCGCCACCGCCGCCTCCGCCGCCGCCACAGCCGCCCCCATTGACGCCGACGCCAATTCCACCACTCCTACCTCCGCCCAAATCACCACAATCACCAACACCACCGCCATTGCCTCCCCCATCGCCTCCATCCCAACCTCCGCCTCCGTCACGGCCGCCATCTCCTCCACCACCTCCCCCTCCACCACCCCCGCCTCCTCCACCTCCCTCACCACCGCCACCACCCTTACCTTCTCGCCCTCCTCCAATAGTTGAACCGCCGGTACCTCCGGCTTCACCTCCGCCACTTCCTCCGACCATACCTCCTCCCCCTCCAGCCCCGCCGCCTCCGCCACCACCACCACCGCCACCACCCTCACCTTCTCGCCCTCCTCCAATAGTTCAACCGCCGGTTCCTCCGCCCTCACCTCCGCCACTTCCTCCGACCTCACCTCCTCCCCCTCCACCTCCGCCGCCTCCACCTCCCTCACCACCTCCATCTTCACCGTTGCCCCCGCCACCTCCGCCACCACCACCACCGCCACCACCCTTACCTCCTCCCCATCGTCCAATAGTTGAACCGCCGGTGGCTCCGGCTTCACCTCCGCCACTTCCTCCGACCTCACCTCCTCCCCCTCCACCCCCGCCGCCTCCACCTCCCTCACCACCTCCATCTTCACCGTTGCCCCCGCCGCCTCCGCCGCCACCACCGCCGCCACCACCCTTACCTCCTCCCCCTCCTCCAAAAGTTGAACCGCCGGTGGCTCCGGCTTCACCTACGCCACTTCCTCCGACCTCACCTTCTCCCCCTCCACCCCCGCCGCCTCCGCCACCACCACCACCGCCACCACCCTCACCTTCTCGCCCTCCTCCAATCGTTCAACCGCCGGTTCCTCCGCCCTCACCTCCGCCACTTCCTCCGACCTCACCTCCTCCCCCTCCACCTCCGCCGCCTCCACCTCCCTCACCATCTCCATCTTCACCGTTGCCCCCGCCACCTCCGCCACCACCACCGCCGCCACCACCCTTACCTCCTCCCCCTCCTCCAAACGTTGAACCGCCGGTGGCTCCGGCTTCACCTACGCCACTTCCTCCGACCTCACCTTCTCCCCCTCCACCCCCGCCGCCTCCGCCACCACCACCACCGCCACCACCCTCACCTTCTCGCCCTCCTCCAATAGTTCAACCGCCGGTTCCTCCGCCCTCACCTCCGCCACTTCCTCCGACCTCACCTCCTCCCCCTCCACCTCCGCCGCCTCCACCTCCCTCACCATCTCCATCTTCACCGTTGCCCCCGCCACCTCCGCCACCACCACCGCCGCCACCACCCTTACCTCCTCCCCCTCCTCCAAACGTTGAACCGCCGGTGGCTCCGGCTTCACCTAGGCCACTTTCTCCGACCTCACCTTCTCCCCCTCCAACCCCGCCGCCTCCGCCACCACCACCACCGCCACCACCCTCACCTTCTCGCCCTCCTCCAATAGTTCAACCGCCGGTTCCTCCGCCCTCACCTCCGCCACTTCCTCCGACCTCACCTCCTCCCCCTCCACCTCCGCCGCCTCCACCTCCCTCACCACCTCCATCTTCACCGTTGCCCCCGCCACCTCCGCCACCACCACCACCGCCACCACCCTTACCTCCTCCCCCTGGTCCAATAGTTGAACCGCCGGTGGCTCCGGCTTCACCTCCGCCACTTCCTCCGACCTCACCTCCTCCCCCTCCACCCCCGCCGCCTCCACCTCCCTCACCACCTCCATCTTCACCGTTGCCCCCGCCGCCTCCGCCGCCACCACCGCCGCCACCACCCTTACCTCCTCCCCCTCCTCCAAAAGTTGAACCGCCGGTGGCTCCGGCTTCACCTACGCCACTTCCTCCGACCTCACCTTCTCCCCCTCCACCCCCGCCGCCTCCGCCACCACCACCACCGCCACCACCCTCACCTTCTCGCCCTCCTCCAATAGTTCAACCGCCGGTTCCTCCGCCCTCACCTCCGCCACTTTCTCCGACCTCACCTTCTCCCCCTCCACCCCCGCCGCCTCCGCCACCACCACCACCGCCACCACCCTCACCTTCTCGCCCTCCTCCAATAGTTCAACCGCCGGTTCCTCCGCCCTCACCTCCGCCACTTCCTCCGACCTCACCTCCTCCCCCTCCACCTCCGCCGCCTCCACCTCCCTCACCACCTCCATCTTCACCGTTGCCCCCGCCACCTCCGCCACCACCACCACCGCCACCACCCTTACCTCCTCCCCCTCCTCCAAAAGTTGAACCGCCGGTGGCTCCGGCTTCACCTCCGCCACTTCCTCCTGCAACACCGTTGATCCCGCCGCCTCCACCACCACCACCACCACCGCCTCCTCCCTCCATGCCCCCGCCTCCCCCTCCTCCAATCGACGAGCCGCCTGCGCCACCACCTCCGCCTCCTCCACCACCTCCTGCAACACCGTTGACCCCGCCGCCTCCACCACCACCACCACCGCCTCCTCCCTCCATGCCCCCGCCTCCCCCTCCTCCAATCGACGAGCCGCCTGCGCCACCACCTCCGCCTCCTCCACCACCTCCTGCAACACCGTTGACCCCGCCGCCTCCACCACCACCACCACCGCCTCCTCCCTCCATGCCCCCGCCTCCCCCTCCTCCAATCGTCGAGCCGCCTGCGCCACCACCTCCGCCTCCTCCACCACCTCCTGCAACACCGTTGATCCCGCCGCCTCCACCACCACCACCACCACCGCCTCCTCCCTCCATGCCCCCGCCTCCCCCTCCTCCAATCGACGAGCCGCCTGCGCCACCACCTCCGCCTCCTCCACCACCTCCTGCAACACCGTTGACCCCGCCGCCTCCACCACCACCACCACCGCCTCCTCCCTCCATGCCCCCGCCTCCCCCTCCTCCAATCGACGAGCCGCCTGCGCCACCACCTCCGCCTCCTCCACCACCTCCTGCAACACCGTTGACCCCGCCGCCTCCACCACCACCACCACCGCCTCCTCCCTCCATGCCCCCGCCTCCCCCTCCTCTAATCGACGAGCCGCCTGCGCCACCACCTCCGCCTCCTCCACCACCTCCTGCAACACCGTTGACCCCGCCGCCTCCACCACCACCACCACCGCCTCCTCCCTCCATGCCCCCGCCTCCCCCTCCTCCAATCGACGAGCCGCCTGCGCCACCACCTCCGCCTCCTCCACCACCTCCTGCAACACCGTTGACCCCGCCGCCTCCACCACCACCACCACCGCCTCCTCCCTCCATGCCCCCGCCTCCCCCTCCTCTAATCGACGAGCCGCCTGCGCCACCACCTCCGCCTCCTCCACCACCTCCTGCAACACCGTTGACCCCGCCGCCTCCACCACCACCACCACCGCCTCCTCCCTCCATGCCCCCGCCTCCCCCTCCTCCAATCGACGAGCCGCCTGCGCCACCACCTCCGCCTCCTCCACCACCTCCTGCAACACCGTTGACCCCGCCGCCTCCACCACCACCACCACCGCCTCCTCCCTCCATGCCCCCGCCTCCCCCTCCTCCAATCGACGAGCCGCCTGCGCCACCACCTCCGCCTCCTCCACCACCTCCTGCAACACCGTTGACCCCGCCGCCTCCACCACCACCACCACCGCCTCCTCCCTCCATGCCCCCGCCTCCCCCTCCTCCAATCGACGAGCCGCCTGCGCCACCACCTCCGCCTCCTCCACCACCTCCTGCAACACCGTTGACCCCGCCGCCTCCACCACCACCACCACCGCCTCCTCCCTCCATGCCCCCGCCTCCCCCTCCTCCAATCGACGAGCCGCCTGCGCCACCACCTCCGCCTCCTCCACCACCTCCTGCAACACCGTTGATCCCGCCGCCTCCACCACCACCACCACCGCCTCCTCCCTCCATGCCCCCGCCTCCCCCTCCTCCAATCGACGAGCCGCCTGCGCCACCACCTCCGCCTCCTCCACCACCTCCTGCAACACCGTTGATCCCGCCGCCTCCACCACCACCACCACCGCCTCCTCCCTCCATGCCCCCGCCTCCCCCTCCTCCAATCGACGAGCCGCCTGCGCCACCACCTCCGCCTCCTCCACCACCTCCTGCAACACCGTTGACCCCGCCGCCTCCACCACCACCACCACCGCCTCCTCCCTCAATGCCCCCGCCTCCCCCTCCTCTAATCGACGAGCCGCCTGCGCCACCACCTCCGCCTCCTCCACCACCTCCTGCAACACCGTTGACCCCGCCGCCTCCACCACCACCACCACCGCCTCCTCCCTCCATGCCCCCGCCTCCCCCTCCTCCAATCGACGAGCCGCCTGCGCCACCACCTCCGCCTCCTCCACCACCTCCTGCAACACCGTTGATCCCGCCGCCTCCACCACCACCACCACCGCCTCCTCCCTCCATGCCCCCGCCTCCCCCTCCTCCAATCGACGAGCCGCCTGCGCCACCACCTCCGCCTCCTCCACCACCTCCTGCAACACCGTTGATCCCGCCGCCTCCACCACCACCACCACCGCCTCCTCCCTCCATGCCCCCGCCTCCCCCTCCTCCAATCGACGAGCCGCCTGCGCCACCACCTCCGCCTCCTCCACCACCTCCTGCAACACCGTTGACCCCGCCGCCTCCACCACCACCACCACCGCCTCCTCCCTCCATGCCCCCGCCTCCCCCTCCTCCAAGCGACGAGCCGCCTGCGCCACCACCTCCGCCTCCTCCATCACCTCCTGCAACACCGCCGACCCCGCCGCCTCCACCACCACCACCACCGCCTCCTCCCTCCATGCCCCCGCCTCCCCCTCCTCCAATCGACGAGCCGCCTGCGCCACCACCTCCGCCTCCTCCACCACCTCCTGCAACACCGTTGATCCCGCCGCCTCCACCACCACCACCACCGCCTCCTCCCTCCATGCCCCCGCCTCCCCCTCCTCCAATCGACGAGCCGCCTGCGCCACCACCTCCGCCTCCTCCACCACCTCCTGCAACACCGTTGACCCCGCCGCCTCCACCACCACCACCACCGCCTCCTCCCTCCATGCCCCCGCCTCCCCCTCCTCCAAGCGACGAGCCGCCTGCGCCACCACCTCCGCCTCCTCCACCACCTCCTGCAACACCGCCGACCCCGCCGCCTCCACCACCACCACCACCGCCTCCTCCCTCCATGCCCCCGCCTCCCCCTCCTCCAATCGACGAGCCGCCTGCGCCACCACTTCTTCCAACCACACCTCCTCTTCAGCCTCCCTCCGAGCCGCCTCCACCTCCCTCATCACCTCCATCTTTACCGTTGCCCCCGCCGCCTCCGCCACCACCACCCCCGCCACCACCCTTACCTCCTCCCCCTCCTCCAAGCGACGAGCCGCCCCAGCTGCCACCATTACTGCCTACTCCTTTTTTCCCCCCCCACGAACCGCCGGCGCCACCTTTTCCTCCGCCACCCTCTATAGTTGTCGTGGACAGTTTGACCGTGTCGTACACACGACCACTGTGTTCAGCAAGCTCAGGATATGACGAACGGTTCGATTCGCTTCTGGAAACCAACTTCGCATTATATAACAGAGTCCTTCGTCTGGTCATCTACACGTTTAAACCATTTAGTACGTCATCATCTGGATCAATACTGGTCGGCATCGACATGATTCTGGACGAATACATATCTGAGTTTTCTTCCGAATATAACTACAAAATTCGGAGCAGCTTGTACGTGGAGGATGCCGCAGATTATCTCATAGGCAAAGAAACGTGGTTTATCGAGCCTGGTCAACAGCCTGTAACCGTGACTGCTTGTTGTAACGAGCTTGGCACCTTAAGTGGTTTGGAAATAGCCTTCTCTAACGACGTAATAGAATCTTCATCAGGCTGCTTCAAGAATTCAGATCAAGGTGGCGGGGAAGGAGCGCCCGGACCTAATCGTACAACGGTGGATGTGCCCAAAAAAGGAGCCTGGTTCGGAGCTGTACGCGCGAGTGCGGGGGCGATGCTAGGAAGCATATCGCTGGGATTTGTGAGTTTAACAAGTGAGTCGAGGAAGGGGTTGGGTACAGGGCTGCTAGCTGTGTCTGCTTTGGCGTTGCGTTAAAACAAGAGCGCGAAGAACTGACCACTACTCACAGGGATTGTTTGGATTGACATCACAATCATGTTCCGATCGAAAGCCCTTATTACGACCCCCAGCGCCCCCAGGCCCAATGCTACCGCCATCACCCCCATCACCCCCGCCACTCCCGTCACCACCAAGGCCCAGAACCCCCAGATACCACCCACCGCCGCCACCTGGGCTCGATCTTCCGCCGCCACCTACCCCGCCGGCGCCTCCATCACCACCTCCCCCAGTACCTCCCCGCCCGCCCTCCCCACAGCCTCCACCCATCCCCTCCCGGCCGCCGTCACCACCACCACCGCCACCGCGGCCGCCACCTCCGCCTCCGCCAAGACCGCAGCTGCCAGGTGATCAGGCACCGGCCATTCCGCCGCCGCCAATGCCGCCGCCACCGACCCTTGAGAGCATCCAAAAGCTGGTGCACGACATCATACGTGTAGATATACCTCAGATCACGTTCAATGTTCCAAAGGAAATTCCTCACCGCTTTGCAGCTCCCGCCGTCGTACTCTGGGGGGCTTCCGTACCAGTATTCACTTCACCAAACGGTGATCCCGTCATCAATACGGCAAGATACGGCAGAGGCCGTGTCGGTATGTTCAGCGCCGAGAAGATGATCACAGAATGCTGCAGGCCCAACCCCGTGGGCAATCAGACGGCTTCGGAGCCCCATATGGATCAACTCATTTTTAACATGGCTGTGTGGGCTGCCTATTACGGCTACAAGGTATGATAAATCATCTTGCTCGATAACTGCCGGGTAACACATTAAAACTGCCGGCAATTGTCACAATTTATCTTCCGACTCTCCCCCCCCACCAGAGCCGACCCAGCAAGGCCGTTATCCGAGTTGCAGACCCTTCTTACCTTCCGTTGGCGCGGTAAGAAAATAAACACACGGTATATATCAGCATTATCGTTATCATTATGGTTATCATTTATATTCTCGTTATCATTGCCATTGGCGTTATCATAATAACCGTATTAACCATATCCATAACAATGAAGTATGTATTGATAATCATAATTCTGATGATAATACGTACTTGTAACCATTATAATCGTACGAAACATCGATAATCATGTTATATATTATCTATGTGTATATGATTATCATAAACTGCAATAGCACGTCATAATATGATGATTTTTATTTTCGTAATAATAATATGATGATGATCGATAATGACCATTTCCATCATCGTCATAATGATATTATTGATGATAACGACAACGATATATAAACACAGTAATGATGGCGAATTGATGATTGCCATTGCTGTCTCCTCCTCCTGCCTCCTCCTCCTCCTCCTCCTGCCTCCTCCTCCTCCTGCCTCCTCTCCTCCTCCTCCTCCTCATCATCATCATAGAAATTGTAACAGTAGTCACAATAACAACCCGTAATAATAATGCCAAAATATCATTTTCAACAGCCTTTCCATGATGCCGCCATCGCTGCTGCTGCTGCTGCTGCTGTTTGATGCAGATACGTTGTGGAAGGAAACAGAACTGTCTTCCAAAATACCACTGAAGCCAAGATTTCGTCGTACTATTTACCGTTGTCTACTTTCATTCGTGGTGGCCACCAAAACTGCGATCTGTACGTCATTGGATCCTATGAGGAGGCCTACCGTGACAAGTTCGTGTCAGAGTTCCTCACGAACTTCGTCTTCAACGGAAAGGGCCTTATCGTTGTCGGCCCAGATGCGATGCCCTCCATGTTCTACGGACCCGACGCCCCTCCCTCTGCTCCGTCTTCGTCCCCGATGTTGCCAAGACGGTTTGCATGGGAAGCTGGGGGAAAACCTACAGAGGAGCTTTTTAAGGATGATAAAGTACAGCAACATGGTAGTACGACAGAACTTGTACGACGATCGTTGCAGTTGGACTCAAGTAAAGTGACGGTAAGGTGAAAGCAAGTGTACATTATATATGATGGGACAGCAGGATAGTAAAAGGGAAGGATAACAACGATGTATGACTTGTCGTACAATTGAATCTTCGTACGATTACGTACTCATTCATTCACGGAGATATGGGTCGCCCTTTTCTTCGTGTATCTGTAAGTAGTCTTTCGAAGCCCTCTCCCGCCCGGCCCCCACGCACCTTCCTCCCCCGTCCACCGCCCTTCCCTTCCCAGGTAAATGAACTCCTCACCCAGATGCAATTATACATCACGAATATCATCATCAACCCGGGTGGAAGCCTTCTGCTCTCTGGATCCCAAACAGGCAACGCCTTGATCGCAGCACAACTCTACATCTCCTACCTTCAAAATCCGAAGTCGCTCAACAACATGACAACCCTACGCGATGTCTACAAAACCGTGGATCTGGCCAGGAAAACCATTCCTAGGGACAATCCATACACGAGCACGTTGGTATCTTTGCTGGACAACATAACGCAACTGGAGCCACATGCGCCACCACTACCACCATTGATAAGCTTGTCACCCGACCCACCGCCACCGATGCCTAGGCCACCGACTCTGTGGCCACCGCCAAAGCCGTTTCCACCGCCACCGCCGCCAAGTGCGTGCGTATCGGTAGAGCTACGTGTATGTCATTCGTGCGTTATAATTAAAAAATTATTTTGGGTATTTCTATTTCGAGTGTATATATCTGTGTGTGACTATTTCTATCTAGGGCATACAATGTTTATTTGGAGGTCTTGGGTAGTTTCGGAGCCAGTGAACTGATGGCTTCACTTTAAGAGTAAATATTAATAAAAAACATACCAGCAGAACAGCATAGATCACATTTAGGACTCTATGCATGTCGTAGCAAACGAGCTCTACCTCGTACGGGGATGTTTCATCCATGTCCGTGTTCTCTGCATCCCTTATTACACTCTATCACATATATCTTGAATGTCATTATTCTATCGTCATGCATCCGTTGTGGGACTAACCCCAAATACGTTTTTATTTTACCTGCATATGTACATACCTGCATGCATGCGTCGTCCTCTCTGCTGTATATATGTTAATTCCTTTGTATAATGTATGATCTCTTGATATCATATATTTAACATATATCTCATGTATTTAACATGCATGATTTGCATGTTATTAAACTTATTATCAACCCTCTGTCAGGGCGTCATTATTTTCGGGCTGCGTGATTAAACCCTGTTTACGTATCCATCAGGATGGTATATATATATGTGTGTGTGTATATGTATATATAATCCACTTGAAGTTGATGCATGAGCAATCGGTGGCATCATTGTTATAATTGCTATCAATTGCTGCCGGGCATCACCCACAGCCGTCACAAACGCACCCCCAACCCGTCACGCACACCCGTACATTTATTTCCCATCCACTCCTGACCACCTTCGCTTCTAATTTATTCCCCCTACCTACCCACCTACCTACCTACCTACCTACCTACCTACCTAGGCAACCTCCCGACTTTCGTCACCTTTGTTGGCTGCTATACTGAAGACCTGGGTAACCGGACAGTGAATTCCGACGCCATATTCAGTAACAAAACATTTGGACTTAATGCAAGCCTGTGAGTCTGTCTGTCATCATCATTTCGTTCAATCATCAATTTGATAGGTGTTATTGGTTGGTCATTAGTTAGGTCGTCAGCAGGGAAGGGTTGGGCGGGTTTAATATATATGTGGCCCATTTTGGTAGTCATAAGGAAACGACGGGCACCACGCAGGCAACGTACGGCGGCTGCCCTTGGATGTCCTGATACGATTGTTGGTTGGCTGTTGGCAGTTTTTGGTTCGTTAGGGATATATATATGTGTGTGTGTATAAGTAATCCCGCTGAGCCCATTACCTTTGTGCTCCCGATGGCGGAACCATTCTATCTGCGGATGATGAATCATCCTTCATTACATAGCAATCCATCCATTAGATAGTGTGCAACTACTAACCAGGGCAATCAAGTAACTACCGAACTTATTAACTGACAAACTGACAACCTCCATTGCCCTGACCTGCCTTACGTCGCCTGCATGCTTCCATCTGTCGCCCCCACAATCACGTACACCGCAGCTGCGGCATGGCAGCTAAGGCGGCTCCGTACAATGCAGCAAGCGGTTATTTCTTTGGCATGACGAAGGGGATCGATTGCTACGGGTCGCAGCTACCTGCACCCAAGCTGCTGCTCAACAAGCTGTCAGATTTTGCTTGCGACATAAGATGTAAACCTAATATAACCGCTTACGAGCAGAGGTGCGGAGGCAGCAGCGCCAACACTGTGAACGGCGTCCCAATGGCTTTGTATATGATCACCTCTTGATTTTAATTTTGACTATGATGACGACGACGACGACGACGACGATGATGATGATGATGATGATGATGATGATGATGATGATGATGATGATGATGATGAGAAGGAGGAGGAGTGAAGAGCAATGATCGCTGGTCAATGAGGCAATCTTGACATCTTGATACATCGGATCCGTAATACCCTTCTGAGATGCTCGGCGCCGGCTGCTGGATGCAGAGGGGAGAACTAAGAAACGTAAAAAAGGAAAATAACGGGAATGTGGTTAATGCAATTTGTGGCAATGTGGCAACAGCCTGATCTGAGCGAGTTTGTTTCCAAATAACAGAAAGAGCAATCGTTACCTACTTCCAAGATATAGGCGCTAAATCCTGCGTGCTGATCTTCCTTGTGATGAATCTTGTGCCTTTAAGCAGGTCTGTCTATCGATCTGTCTGTCTGTCTGTCTGTCTGTCTGCTTTCTTGCCTGTTACCATCACAACGGATATAGGTTTACATTATATATTAAGTTATGTATTCGCCTGATCGCGTATGTCCGTATGATTGTTTATTTGTGGGATATGCTCGATAGGTTGCTGGCACCGACTTAATTATTTGTATGCATGTGCATGATTGTTAGGGCACGCACACATGTTAGCGCTTTCTATATCGAAGGAAAAACACGTATATACAGTCACTACGTATTCACAATCAAACATACATTCAAGTCAGAGTCGTTTGTACCGCAGGTTGTTTACTTGATTGTGTGGGTTGAGTATTTTTAAATTATCATGAGTGTTGGGTCTTAGGGTTTTGGGCGGTACGGATTTTGATCTAACTCCTTTCATGGGATTTTAGGTTTTTGCATGTATTTTGAAAAATGCGGTGCGAAATTGTGTGCTTATTACTTTATAACGAACCTCTCATCAGCCACGCATGCACCCACGCACTACTGATTGATAGTGATAGTATCCGAAATGTCGGCTGCTGCGTGCTACTGCTGCTACTGCTACTGCTACTGCTATTGCTCTGCTGCTACTGCTGCTGGTGTTGCTACTGCGTAGACACCTAATTTCGAACGGGCTTTTGCGTAAGCGGAGATGTCATGCATATATAGGTACGAAAAAGGGTGCATATATACGCGCTTTGAATGGAAGGCGAGGAAATGTGATGGGGCGTGATCTGCTGGTATGCATGCATGGTGTATGTATGTGATAGATGCGAGCACTAGATGGTGGGATGGAACGAATGATGCATGATGCTGAACGTATGCATGTAGACAAGGTGGTGATGATGCAAGTTGATATGTCATTTGCCGCTGCCTATCTATATATCTAGTAGATCTATCCTTGCTTGATGTCGAAGTAGTCCAACCAATGCAAGTCACCATCATCGGTTGTAACTCTGTGCCACATGTTTGCTGCTGACAGCAGACAGACAGACGGACATACAGGTACACCGGTACCTTGCTGATGGTGTTGACTCAGGCAAATGAAATCTAATTGGTAATAGTTGGTTTGATTATTATGATGGTGTTTGCGGATAGGTCATATGCTTGCAAGCAAGGATGGACGCCTTAATTGAATTTTGAACAAGGCGGACATCTTGATTTAAATAATCTATACGTGTGCTTCCCTTCGTACATCTTCTGTACGATCATGCACATGCATGTATATATTGCTGCCTATTATTGACATGGCATGGGGCAGTAGATCGGATGAGTAGTCGATGAGGAGGTTGTATCGGTGCAGGATGGTGCGTGCGTGCGCGGCGTGCATGATGAAGTCACATGGAATGAATGAATGTGTTGATCATCATGCATGATACACTCACGCATATACAAGCGCATACATCTGCTGTTGTCCCATAATGCATGACGACGATGGTCATCATTTGGGTGCGTGTGATTCAGAACGGATTTCTAAGGTCCAGTTAGTTTCAAGCATGTATGGATAGATGTGCCGTCTATCTATCTTTTATTTTGCGGCCTTATCGGATAACCAACCAGTCCAGCAGCCATCCATCCAGCCATTCTTGTGCGTCCTAAGTACAAACCTTTTTAATTCAAGTCTGCCAGTCTTGCATCTGATCATCTGTCTTAAAGTGCTTTCTTGTGAAGCGCGTGCTGGATATGCTGCTGCCTGTTCATCCCCAATCCGTCTGGCAAGCGAGCAATTGAGACGGGATCTTATTACGCTGCGTGCCGTACATACCCTGTATGTTGTATCTTGCTGTGCCCTATCGTACCTTCGTTGTTGTGTTATCAAGTAATTGATAATCAAGTATCTGAATCAAATTAATATCATCAGATCATCTGGCCGGTACGGTTACAGTAGTTCTGTTGGCGATGCGTCCCTTTTGCTTCGGGATGGATTATAATTGTTTAAGTGGCTGGCTGCTGCTGGGGCCTGCACAGTACACTTGCTGTTCAAAGATTGCTGAACCAGAGTCAACTGCTGGCCAGATCCATCCGGGGACCGCTAGCAGTAGTCGTTCCGTCACGCAGAAGGCTATCTAATGACCCTGCCGCCTGTTGGAATTATTTGTCAGCACTATCCATCGTACCAACATGCATACATATCTGATACCTTGCATGGTACCATGTCTACCGCAATCTATTATGGATCAACAGAGCGAACATACGCCTATCAGGATCGGTGATCTAATAATATTATATGATGCCCACCTGCCAGGATGCATGCCTGGCAATAATAAGTAATTCTCAAGAAATATTATGTCAAGACCTTGGAATTGGTAAGAAAGCATGCTGCACATTAGGGCCCGAGTATGCATGACTTCATTCTTACATACTGACTATGCTGCTTGATGAAATCATCTAATAATTCTGAAAAACAAACGTCGC
Source organism: Volvox reticuliferus (assembly GCA_019650235.1). Lineage (NCBI taxonomy): Eukaryota > Viridiplantae > Chlorophyta > Chlorophyceae > Chlamydomonadales > Volvocaceae > Volvox > Volvox reticuliferus. The sequence continues at coordinate 793,688 of BNCP01000042.1, forward strand.
TCATTACTGCTGTAGACTGCAGGCATCACGCGAGGCAAGGTGGAAGCTAGTGCAACAGCCACATACTTCTATCTGCTCTCCTTCTCCTGCCTGCTGCCTTGCTTATCTGTTCCCCCCCTTGCTCCTTTTTCTCTGTCCTTCCCTCCCTGCCCCTCCCTCTCTGTCCTTCCCTCCCTGCCCCTCCCTCTCTGTCCTTCCCTCCCTGCCCCTCCCTCTCTGTCCTTCCCTCCCTGTCCCTCCCTGCCCCTCCCTCCCTCCCTGTCCCTCCCTCCCTGTCCCTCCCTCCCTGCCCCTCCCTCCCTGTCCCTCCCTCCCTGTCCCTCCCTCCCTATCTGTCCCTCCTGCCATCTTTCCCGTCCACCCCTCTTACTTGCCATGCTGACGTTTGCCTTAATTTTCACCATTACCATAAATAGATATACCAAACACCAGCAATATGTTTGTGCTCATTCAGAAACAAAATAATAACTAATCTAGCCAGAACATTTGGATCAGGTACAGTAAGTCTGGCTAGTTTTGGTTGCGACTCGCCCTGCACAGACGAGCACTGGGGGTCCTGACCGGACCGAGCCACAGCACAGGGGAGGTGTAGTAGTTGATTGCCGAAATGCCCTCTCGAGATGTTGACAGGGTGCTTCTTGCACCTTATATTGTGATAGTGTGTACCGTACTTCTACGACTACTACAGGTGGGGCACGTGGCTTTGTCTGTCTGTTCTGCCACGTGCTCCCCCTCTTACTCGGACCATCAGGAATCATTATTATGTATTATTTATATCATGTTAAATACTTCATATCATGCTTTTAAATATGCATTTGACTACCGCTTTCAATGCTGCAACTCCCAGAAGTGTACGGTGGTTGTGCGGGGACTGGGGCCTGCCGCCCCAGTTCCCCGCACTTCCACCGTCTTGGTGTACTGGGGTCCAAAGTAGATTCACTGCCCCAGTTCCCCACACTTCCACTTGCCATAGATGTTTCACCCTAGGTATTCCTTTGATTTTTCTCTTAGTTGTTTGTGGTGGTGTGTATGTAGCTAATATTTTGGTTCAACATTGACTTAATATCCACTACATAACTTTATATTGCTTTAGGGTTTTCCTGAATCAGACAGGTTTTCGTTAATTATTCCATCCATAATTAAAAATGAATGAAAAATAGAGGTATAACAATACGAATTCATGGGCTCCGAAATAAACTTTCAAAATCAGTGGATATTATACCATAGAGCTTGGCAGGTAATGGGAATGTAGTACTTTGTCCGAATCAGCGATAAATTACACGAGCAAATATTATTTTGAAGTTATTCATCCATTTATTGGATTGCTTTAAATGCCTAATATATATAAGTACATATTTAATGTACACATATGAGTATTAAAATCATGAAATCTATGCAGAAATAACCAACCTTAAAGATCTGAAATCGGAATCAAATAATGATCAATCTTATGAGTATGAGCTGCCTAAACATCGTGTAAATAATCATGGCAACTAAAATTCTTAAAGTTAATATTTGTTGCATTTTATGCAAAATGAATACGGCAAGATATCTACAAAAAATGTTGATTGCAAGAGTGATAATGCAGTTAAACTTGGTGCCGCTGTTGAATGTACTCATATGGCTAGCAAACCCTTGGGTCTAAATTAAATTTAGGATATCACGTGGCAGCTGCACTGCACTGCAGCAGCACCCTGCAGTGGCAACTGCACCATGTGGCAATGGCAGCACACTGCAGCAGCAGCACGCAGCAGCAGCACACAGCAGTGGCAACATGTGACAATGGCAGCGCATGGCAGCGGCAGTGAATGGCAATGGCAGTGCACGGCAGCAGGAGCATGCGGCAGAGGCAGTGCGCAGCCATTGCCACTCACTGCCACTGCCATGCGCTGCCATTGTCACATGTTGCCACTGCTGTGTGCTGCTGCTGCTGCACGGTGCCGCTGCCACACACTGCCGCTGCTGCTGCATAGTGCAGTTGCCATACACTGCTGCTGCCGTGGCAATGGCAGTGCACGGCAGCAGCAGCATGCGGCAGAGGCAGTGCGCAGCAGTGGCACCAAGCGGCACCTAGCAGCAGTGCATGGCAGCTGCACTGCATGGCAGCAGCAATGCATGGCAACTGCACTATGCGGCAGCAGCGGCAGCACGCGGCAGCAGCACCGTGCAGCAGCAGCAGCACATGGCAGTGGCAGCACGCGGCAATGGCAGTGCACGGTACCGGCAACATGTGGCAGCGCCAACATGTGGCAGCTGCAACACACGGCAGCAGCAGCGTTCTGAAATCACATTTAGAATATTATTATTATTATTATTATTATTATTATTATTATTATTTGGAGACTTACCTGAGCGAGTAATGCTTACCCTTCGCAAGCAGAATGGCAAAGGTGATGTTGGCAAGATCCAACAAATTGCTGAAGCTCCAAGTTTGGCAGCCAAAATGCTTAATATCTATACAAATTGCGGGCTATAGATGAAGCGGTAGCTATAACAGCGGACAATAATTGCTGTGCGATACAGATTAACTGTCAACTGAATGTTGTAAGGATATTTCTTTCTAGACCCATTAGCAGGTCATTGACTAGAAACATTTTATATCCTAAACAAAAATAAAACCTTTAGAGCATGAATCTTGCAGGGCTGGCCAGTGCCCTGCAGGATACATAGCTACTACATGCAACAAAAGACTGAAAACACCTAGCTAAAGAGGTCAGGAAATGCTTTAAATAGCTTTAAAATTGCCCAACAGAAATCATTTCATTTTCGTCGCGACGGCATAAATTCCCGAGGGCCTTACACTACTAGGTCTCCTTACAGGGGCGGACGACTGTATAAATTCCCAGGGGCCTTACACTACTAGGACTCCTTACAGGGGCGGACTACTAAACAAATTCCCAGGGGCCTTACATAAACGATTACATAACCGACAAAAAACTATAATAACAAAAACGAAATAAACTAAATAAAAAAACTAAAAGCAACTAAAAATTACTAGACTAGCTAATAAAAGCGGTAGCAATTAAGTCAAGCAAATACACCGACCCGGCATCATTGTTGCTGCCTCTTCCCCATGCATCCAGGTGACGACGTGCATGCTGTTGCATTATTATGCGTGTAGTAACCATATAAGTTATTAATATAGACCACTGACTGGCTGGAGAAAAGGTGTATGTGTTCTGTTTCCCGCGTAGTAGGACACACACACACACACACACACATATTTATACTGGACGGGCGGGACAGGGCCAATTGAGAACCAAATGCCAACGAACACGTGTACAAATAAAGTAATTTCTGCCGAAATCGGATGGAGTAGATATTTGCCAGGTACCATGCTATAAAGTGGGCCTTTTTTGCATGCATCTTATATTTATTATGTTACATTGCGTGTGTCGTACATTACATAAATCCTGTAGACAATGAGACGGATAACCCTCAGCCATTATTATTAATCAAACAAGAAGAGAGCCGCGTAAAGCAGCCAGCTCCGTCATGCGCAGTTTTGGCCTTATGTTAATAATAAGATAACTACCTACTTGTAACGACGACCGCAATATAGCTGGGCGGCCAAAGCAAAGGTTAGCGGCCAAACTGCTAACGAACATGTAACCGCTTGATAGATGCGGTAACATATTTAGATTTGTTGGACCGGATGTGAACGCTACCCAGCCAGCCAGGCTAATATATATATATATATATATACCGATTCATGCTGGTCCGTCCATGTCACATATGTGCGGAGATAGAGCTGCTGGCTGCTGTAGGCCAGCAGCAGGCCAGCAGCTTCGTTCTCATAATGGCCACGCACCGGACTACTAACATGGGCTTCGGATAATATTTTACTGCTTCCGAAGCGGTGAACAGTAGTCGACAGCATCACCAGCGCCGCAAAAGCAAAAATGCCAAAGTGCGCATTGGCGCAACCGAACATAAAAACTCCGCCGAACGTTAGTACGAAATGCTAGGAGGTTTCTTATATATCCAGGTCTGTACGACACATTGAAGTACCGCAACAAATCAACCACAAGATGATGTAGCTCCGGCTGGATTCTTGATAACTTAATAAGGCGCTTCTTCAGCCCTTCCTCCGACGATGGGCTTTCCAAATCCTGAAATCCAAATTTAAATCCAGATCCAAGTTCTCCCGACGCGTGACACAACGCCGTGGCAAACCAGGTCATTTAAAGAACCTAAATAGTAAAGGTGCAAAAGCCATGCATCAAATAGGCAGGCAGCGCCAATAATCTCGCCTGCTGTTGCTGTTGTTTGTATCCAAGATGACACATGATACGTATATAAGAAGCATGTACATCGTAGACATTATCACGAAGCTGTTCACCGACCATGACGCACGGAGTTTCCTACTTAGGACAGCCAAAGTAATGCACACTAAGACCGGCAGTGGCCATGTATGTTATCCGGCACATCAGACCCTCCATCAGCCACCGAGTGCCAACAACTATCTATTAATAGTTACGCGAGGATACGCGCCACATTGATTGTGCAATTACATGCAAGCTGGAGCATCAAGACGTCTGAAATCACGACGAGGAAAAAGATAACTGAAGGCAAGCTCCAGTGTACGACAGAAAACCGTACGGCACTGGCTGAATTGAGCCGTACAAAGCAGCCACACACGGTGGAGGCCCTGTGGCGCAAAGTGCTAGCCCTCAAACCCCTGGTATCACAACACTCCCCAACTAGCTGTCCGGATAGGAGCGAGTGGTCAACAGAGCGCCATTCAGAGCTGCACTCAAAACTGGTTTCGGAGCGACTGCAGGGTGGGTCCCTACCTCCCAAGCTAGAGTGGTCTGGTGGACCTTTCATATCAATTACCTTGCATAATCATCTGTTTGTTACCTGTCCAGTCTTTTGCCTTTGTCAAAAGAGGCCACTCTTTACCACCCTGGACACCCTGCTTACAATGCAGGCCGAGAGGTCCATGATTGACATGACCTCCATGACCTCATGACATTGAAGTCCATGACCTCCAAAAACAGATAGAAACAACCGATAAAACTACCATCACAACCACCCTATCCACAACGACCATGCTTCTCCAGCCTGCCGTGTAAATTCATACCTCCACGGCTCAAGACTCCTTCGATAGGGCCCAGGACTAAGTGCTGTCCTTCCGATGCAACTTCGAGTACGCCCTGCTTATGCTCATGCTACGCAGCTTCTGACATGCTGCGTGTGAGGAAGTAAAGGGGAAGAAAGGGAAAGATCATGGTGAACGGGCAGTTGTTTGAAACGACCAACTTAACGGGTAATACGGTCACGGAGGGAGGGAGGACGGAAGGGACCACCTGCTACAATATTGCCGTACCTGATGACACGCAGTGCCGTATTTCCCTAAGAACCCGTCGTGTGCCTGTTCGCATTATGGCGATTTTTTGTTTCGCCGCCGCCAGATTCTGGTGAAACCTTTTTCGGCCCTGTTGAGAGTGAGACATGAGGGTGGGGAGCGAGGAAAGCGGCTCACAACGCGAGGCAAGAGAAAAAAAATATATCATCCGATGGATTGCAATATCGCAAATCATTTACCTCAGAGCTGATAAATTATTATTACGATAAAGGTAATACGTTATGGCAGATATATTTGAATTAAAACAAGCAAACAAGGTTACTGCATAAAACTCAGCCTTGGAATTGGATTTGTGATTGGCGGATGGAGGGGTAGGTGGCGAGCACTGATTGGCGGGCATCACAGTTTCGGAATGTATTTTGTGCGCAGCATAGATACATTCAGTACAACTATATAAACACACAGATTGGAAACAAACTTGCATCTTCCCCTCCCGCTGCATGGAAACTTACATGGGACCACAGTACGTACACGAAGTACAGCAGCAGCCCAACATTCAGAATCACAATGATGGCACCAATGGTACGATCCAACGCCTGCAACGTGGAGAGCAGTATAGTATACAATACTTGCACATAGCTCTTTTAAACGATTGGTTCGATATATAACAGCATACAAGCCATTGTTGTTCCGCGTTGTTCGTTTGTACGTAATAAGCTCGAACTAATCAACAATATAAAATCGTATTATTATTAAACCCCAAACTGTCAAGATATGAGGGTTTCTCACTGGGGTTCGGGGGGCCTTCCGATCTGCAGGTTTGAAGAACAGTCCCAACGCCAAGGTGAAGTTGAGTACGGCAAGAGATAAGCTGGACATCCGCTCCAGAATCTTGTGCTTGAGAGGATTGAAGAACATGTTCACCCACATTACCAGTATCAGCACGAACTGTGGAGAAGTGGCGGTGAGGAAAGGGGAAGAGAAACCCTTGGGGTGTCAGGGATGTGACCGGTACACCATAACAACAGATTCGTGCGTTAGTTTCGCGTTAGGCTCGCTTTAGGGGACCCTAACGCGAATTTAGTGGGAGAGTCAAATGTGCACTGAGCTAAGAAACATAATCGAAGGGCGGAGGGGCAAGATCAATCAGTCTGTTCGAAAACGCAGCATTGGTGCCGCAGCGGCTGTGCGTGCGTTGCTGTGACTGTTGCTGTAGTAGTCGTAGACGTACGACACACACTATCACAATATAAGGTGCAAGAAGCACCCTGTCAACATCTCGAGAGGCCTTTGCGGCAATCAACTACTACACCTCCCCTGTGCTGTGGCTCGGTCCTGTCAGGACCCCGGTGCTCGTCTACTACTACAGTTGCTTCCAGCACCGCCGCCGGCCCCAGCCCCCTGCGGCTACCACCACCCATCACTTTCACTGTAACTAAGGGCCCCAGGAAGCACACATTGCTTGGGCGTCAGTGGGAAGACAGATAGATAACATCATAATGCAGCCCTGCCTCATCTGACCATGAGGAGCACTGCTTGTTGGTAAACCGCCAAGATGCGACCGAACACGTCCACCCCGACCAGCAACAGGGTCTGTATCTGCATGGCGGACTCCCACCAATAGAACGTCTCGTAACTGATGGGGCGAAGAGGGCCGGGGTTAGGGGGGGTTATCAGTGGAATGGGTAATTTAAGATGTGATTATGAGAGCTTGAGGGATAGGGAATGTACATCAGAGGGGCGCAAGTAGAAGTGCGAAGGGCTATAAACGACAATATTATTATTGCTACCGCTTTTATTAGCTAGTCTAGTAATTTTTAGTTGCTTTTAGTTTTTTTATTTAGTTTATTTCGTTTTTGTTATTATAGTTTTTTGTCGGTTATGTAATCGTTTATTGCTACCGCTTTTATTAGCTAGCCTAGTAATTTTTAGTTGCTTTTAGTTTCAGTTGTTTTAGTTTTCATGTCGTATATTCAGTTTGTAAGGCCCCTGGGAATTTTTAAAGTCGGGAGTCCCTGTAAGGAGTCCTAGTAGTGTAAGGCCCTCGGGAATTTATGCCGTCGCGTGGTAAATGCACTGATTTCTGTTAGGCAATTTGTATGCTATTAAAAGCATTTTCTGACCTCTTTATCTAGGATTTTTCAGTCTTTTGTTCCATGTACTAGCTATGTATTCTACTGGGCACTGTCCAGCTCTGCAGAATACATGCTCTAAGGCTTTAATTATCCTCTAGAATATTGAATGTTTGTATCTAGTGAACGGCCTGCCAATGGGTCAATCAAGGAATATCCTTACAACGTTAGTTGGCAGTTAGATTGAAGCGTACAGCAATGATTGTCCGCTATCACAGCTACTGCTTTTATTTATACCCACTTCTTTGATTTCCAATAAACGGAGCCTCAGCAATTTGTTGGATCTTCACTTAGGAGGATTGCCATCCTGGTCGCGAAAGGTAAGCATTACTCGCCAAGATAAGTTTTAGAATTTAGAATGAGAAGCGAATTTAGAACGAAATTTTAGGATGGATCGCCCGGTGCCAGTGCCACGATGTGCAGCTGCAGTGTGGTGCCGGTGCCGCACAGTGCTGCTGCCACGCTGTGCCGCTGCCGCGCGGTGCCGCTGGCACGTGGTGCGGCTGCCGTGCAGGGTCACTGCCACGTGGCAGCTGCACCGTGCAGCAGCTGCACATCATGGCGGCAGTGGCCCTGCACGGCAGCTGCACCACGTGCCAGCGGCACCTCATGCCAGCGGCACTATGCAGCAGCCACACGGCGCGGCAACGGCACCGCATGCCAGCGGCACTGAATGTCAGCACGGCATGCAGTGCCACTGGCATGCGGTGTGGCTGCCGCGTGGTGCCGCTGGCAAGAGGTGCCACTGGCACGTGGTGCGGCTTGCCGTGCAGGGCCATTGCCGCGCGGCCCCAATGGCATGCCGTGCTCCTGGCACATGGTGTGGCTGCCATGCAGGGCCGCTACCGCGTGGTGCCGCCGCTGGCACCCGATACCGCTGGCATGCATGTGGTGCTGTTGGCATGCCGTGCCACTGCCGTTTGGTGCTGCTGGCATGCCATGCTGCTGGTGCCACTGCCACACGGTGCAGCTGCCACGTGGCACCGCTGCCGTGTTGTGCCGCTGCCGCACGGTGCAGCTGCCACGTGGTGCAGCTGCTGCATGGTGCCGCTGCCGTGCTGTACAGCTGCCGTGCTGTGCAGCTGCTGCATGGTACTGTGTACCGTGGTACACCCATGTACCATGTGGTATCCTATTGTAGGGTAATACTTTTCCTAATCATAACACTTCATTCAGCTACTCTTGTAATCACAACTATTATAACTTTAATCAACATCTCTTGGTTGCTCTTTGAGTATTTTATTATTATTATTATTATTAACATGTTATAGAGCCAGGTGAGCCAGGTGAGCCACTGCCATGTGGTGCCACTGGCATGCAGTGCCGCTGGTGCACACTGTCGCTGTGTGCAGGGCCGCTGGCATGCAGTGCTGCTGGCATGTGGTGCCACTGCCGTGCAGTGCCGCTGCTGTGTGGTGCCTCTACCGTGCCGTGCCACTGCCATGCAGTGCTGCTGGCTTGCAGTAGTGCTGGATTATCAGGATATATACACCTTTTTAAACTAGTTGGATAACATGCTATACTGATAGGAAGACAATCATACACGTGACTCAAAAAAATATATCATTTGCTAGCTAGCTGATGAACGAGATGTTTGAGGCGACCAAAACTATTAACTACATACAGACCACCACAAATACCTAAGAGAAAAATCAGGGGAATACCTTAGGGGAATACCTAGACAGAAATTAATAATAAGAAATATATTACAATTGCCCCCGCTTGACTTACAACATTGAATTATAAAACTTATAATGCAACAAATAACATACTATTGTGCCTTTACTTGTCTAAACGAGAATCTACTTTGGACTCCAGTAAACAGAGACGGTGGGAGTGCGGGGAACTGGGGCGGCAGGCCCCAGTCCCCGCACAACCACCGAACACTTCTGGATGTTAACAGCATTGAAAGCGGTAGTCAAATGCATATATAAAAGCATCATGTAAGGCCCCTGGGAATTTGTTTAGTAGTTCGCCCCTGTAAGGAGTCCTAGTAGTGTAAGGCCCCTGGGAATTTATACAGTCGTCCGCCCCTGTAAGGAGACCTAGTAGTGTAAGGCCCTCGGGAATTTATGCCGTCGCGACGAAAATGAAATGATTTCTGTTGGGCAATTTTAAAGCTATTTAAAGCATTTCCTGACCTCTTTAGCTAGGTGTTTTCAGTCTTTTGTTGCATGTAGTAGCTATGTATCCTGCAGGGCACTGGCCAGCCCTGCAAGATTCATGCTCTAAAGGTTTTATTTTTGTTTAGGATATAAAATGTTTCTAGTCAATGACCTGCTAATGGGTCTAGAAAGAAATATCCTTACAACATTCAGTTGACAGTTAATCTGTATCGCACAGCAATTATTGTCCGCTGTTATAGCTACCGCTTCATCTATAGCCCGCAATTTGTATAGATATTAAGCATTTTGGCTGCCAAACTTGGAGCTTCAGCAATTTGTTGGATCTTGCCAACATCACCTTTGCCATTCTGCTTGCGAAGGGTAAGCATTACTCGCTCAGGTAAGTCTCCAAATAATAATAATAATAATAATAATAATAATAATAATAATAATAATAATAATAATAATAATAATAATAATATTCTAAATGTGATTTCAGAACGCTGCTGCTGCCGTGTGTTGCAGCTGCCACATGTTGGCGCTGCCACATGTTGCCGGTACCGTGCACTGCCATTGCCGCGTGCTGCCACTGCCATGTGCTGCTGCTGCTGCACGGTGCTGCTGCCGCGTGCTGCCGCTGCTGCCGCATAGTGCAGTTGCCATGCATTGCTGCTGCCATGCAGTGCAGCTGCCATGCACTGCTGCTAGGTGCCGCTTGGTGCCACTGCTGCGCACTGCCTCTGCCGCATGCTGCTGCTGCCGTGCACTGCCATTGCCACGGCAGCAGCAGTGTATGGCAACTGCACTATGCAGCAGCAGCGGCAGTGTGTGGCAGCGGCACCGTGCAGCAGCAGCAGCACACAGCAGTGGCAACATGTGACAATGGCAGCGCATGGCAGTGGCAGTGAGTGGCAATGGCTGCGCACTGCCTCTGCCGCATGCTCCTGCTGCCGTGCACTGCCATTGCCATTCACTGCCGCTGCCATGCGCTGCCATTGTCACATGTTGCCACTGCTGTGTGCTGCTGCTGCGTGCTGCTGCTGCAGTGTGCTGCCATTGCCACATGGTGCAGTTGCCACTGCAGGGTGCTGCTGCAGTGCAGTGCAGCTGCCACGTGATATCCTAAATTTAATTTAGACCCAAGGGTTTGCTAGCCATATGAGTACATTCAACAGCGGCACCAAGTTTAACTGCATTATCACTCTTGCAATCAACATTTTTTGTAGATATTTTGCCGTATTCATTTTGCATAAAATGCAACAAATATTAACTTTAAGAATTTTAGTTGCCATGATTATTTACACGATGTTTAGGCAGCTCATACTCATAAGATTGATCATTATTTGATTCCGATTTCAGATCTTTAAGGTTGGTTATTTCTGCATAGATTTCATGATTTTAATACTCATATGTGTACATTAAATATGTACTTATATATATTAGGCATTTAAAGCAATCCAATAAATGGATGAATAACTTCAAAATAATATTTGCTCGTGTAATTTATCGCTGATTCGGACAAAGTACTACATTCCCATTACCTGCCAAGCTCTATGGTATAATATCCACTGATTTTGAAAGTTTATTTCGGAGCCCATGAATTCGTATTGTTATACCTCTATTTTTCATTCATTTTTAATTATGGATGGAATAATTAACGAAAACCTGTCTGATTCAGGAAAACCCTAAAGCAATATAAAGTTATGTAGTGGATATTAAGTCAATGTTGAACCAAAATATTAGCTACATACACACCACCACAAACAACTAAGAGAAAAATCAAAGGAATACCTAGGGTGAAACATCTATGGCAAGTGGAAGTGTGGGGAACTGGGGCAGTGAATCTACTTTGGACCCCAGTACACCAAGACGGTGGAAGTGCGGGGAACTGGGGCGGCAGGCCCCAGTCCCCGCACAACCACCGTACACTTCTGGGAGTTGCAGCATTGAAAGCGGTAGTCAAATGCATATTTAAAAGCATTATTATTATTATTATTATTTTATTGAAAATAATACCAACATCTTTCTCATCATATTCCTGAAGGTAAGTTGAGATGTGATGACCTTACTTGTAGCGGCGGTACAGGAAGCCGTATGTCTGTATAACGTGGACGGTGCTCAAAGCCGTACGGTGTGTCCACGTGGCCATGAAGGTAAGGAGGGGAATGCCAGCGCAGATGATGAAGATACACACGATGCCGATAGGCACCCAGATCCTGCCGTGATTTCCTGTTGGGACGACTCGGTTTTGTTCATTAGAGACCATACCGCCACCGTCACCAGTGCCACAGCCAAAAATGGCACCACCCCCACCGCCACCATCACAGCAGCACCGCCACCATTGCCGCCGCCGCAGCAGCAGCAATAACACCATCATCACCACCATTGTCAGCGTTGGTGTCCATGGATAGCGGAAAGCAGATGACAGACAGACAGACAGACGCTCAAATTGGTATGACAAATGCCATCAGAGGGTAGGTGTGGATTCCAATCCTCCACCCTATCTCATAAACTGCTTCAGGGTGGTGAACTAGGGTTTTTGCGTGTGTGCAACATACACAGTCATGGCCGGAGCTCGAAGGTTGAGGTATGTACTGCGCCCTATTACTGAAGTTCAGGATCGTGAGGCGCAGAATTCTGACAGACAGGCTCATACAATGTCGTACGTACCTAGGTAACACTCCTGATTCATGTTGAGGATCCAGTAACCTTTGCCCCATGTGGCCAGCTGGTACTCTGGGTAGTAGCCACTCCCGTCGTCCAGATAGTAGCAAGCGAAGATTTGGAGTGTGGCCTAACAGCGGTGATGGTGGTGGTGGTGGTGAAGAGGGATAAGATGACTTGTTTGAGAGAGTTTGTGAGTGTACGGTTGTGTGCGTGTTTGTAAGAGGTGGGGAACAAAATACGAGATCCAGATCAGATTGAAGGACAGCGACCCAAAGCTGCATTAAATATTGAAAAATATTGAAAGAAAACAATATTATTTTGGGTAAGGGAATGGTAATGATGGTGGATCGCTGCAGACCAGACGGGGCGCAACTGAAAGGGTTTGCAGCTTGTACGGCACTTACGTACCTGCGCCCAGGCGGGGTACAGCACGAAGCATGCAATCATCACGACCAACAACTCTTGACGCCACCAGACCATTGTGCGGTGGATATTCGCAAACGATGCGCAGCGGACCTGTATGTGATGCAAGGAAGGATATTTGTTCGTTGTGCGGTAGGGAGGTTGCCAAATTGCCGCATGTTGGGTTGTGGATTGCGGTGTGTCCGCTTCTCTTTCACACTATATTGAAGACTCCACCGACATCCCGGAGAGAGTGGCAGTGAGGATCAAATGTGCATTGAAAAGGAAGAGGTGAGTTTCAATGGTGACTCACGTGCCGGACACAAAGGACTGCGTGCATATGTATGTGTATCTCCATCCCATCCCCAATGCTTTACTGTTTCAACCCCTCAAGACCTTAACCCCTTTTGCTACGCCGTGTACTCAAGAGCCCTCCCTTACTGTCGTGAATCCTTTCTCGTAATCCTGCCCGACCTGCCTACTTCAAACCATACAGCGTACGGTCTATCTATGGCATGTATGTGGCTACCAGGATGTCCCCGCCCCTTAGCCCATCCCACGCACTCCACCCCACCGCAAACACACCTGGCCATCCAGGGGGGCCGCCTCCTCGTCGTAGGTGAAGAAGCTGCGAACCCAGGTACTGCCCTCACTCAGCTTAAGGCGAAGATACTCTGATGGTGAGTGACTTCCATTGCCCGCCATGCCGCCGGCCGTGTTGCCCTCCCTGATGCTTTCTGGTTGGCTCGTACCGCCACCAGCGCCAGCGCCACTGCCAACTCCGTCACTGGCCGTAGAACCAGTTTGCACTGTGTCCACCTCACGAAATGAAGGCAGTACGACAGGCCGTACAACCAAATTTGCATATTTGCTGCGACCAGTGCTGAACCTGCTCTTTGTCGGCGTCAGTACCTTTACCGTGCTGCCATCAGGGCTGCCAACCGCACTACTGGCAGGAATGACCTCGCGCGTTTTCTTTGAAGGAAAGGATTCGGGTCCGGCTAGTAAGCTTGCGTGGACACTACTGCCGCTGCCAACGTCCTCAACTCCATCACGCGGCGGTAGGTTGGCATCAGATAGCTGCGGCGGGGTGGGGGCTGGTGGCGGTGGTGGGGGTGCTGTTGGTGGCGGAGGGGGTGGCAGCTCAGTCTTCAATACCGCAACTGCTGGCATCTCGTTCAGCCATGGCGGCAGTGGCAGTAGTGGCTTCGGAGCATGGGTCGCTGCCCTGCCCGGGTACATGGAGTCGTCATTGAGGGAATCACGTTCCTTCTCCTCCTTCTCTTCCGGCACCACTGCTGCCGCCGCTGTTGCAGTTTCCGCCATCCCTGTCGCCGCGGTCTGCGTTGGTCGTGGTGGCCTGGTTGCATCTTCTGATAGCTTTGCCTCTTCGCAGCTTCCTGTTGGCAGCTTCTGCTGTTTCCTACGAGACAAGGAGGAGCCCCCCTGCTGCTGCTGCTGCTTCTGCTGGTCCTGATCACCCTCTCTGAAGGCCACTTCCGGATTCGGCTCCAGCTCCTCCTCCATAAGCCCGTCTTGCATTGGCAAAGCAATACGAACGGGCGACTGCTCGGCACCGATCTGGCTGCCGTACACTCTCCTGGGTGGGTAGTGGTGGAAAGCAACGTGGATGAGCCCTCATAAATAGGGCGTCATTCATTTGGATCTCAACCAATTGGCTGTAATGTAGTACTGCTGTACTTCGGGGCAATCCTTGCCGTACCCTAGGGGGTCATATATAGGGACCCCCTATAGGGGGTATAACAGCTGTTAACATTGCATAACAGCCAGTTAGAGGTTGTTTGGCGCTCTTTGGTACCAGTTACACCCCCTATAAGTTGGTAGGGGTATTAAAGGGTAAACTAACTGCCCTTGGAGCTGTAGCCAGCGCCGGGATTCCTGGATCAGGTCCACCCCGCTGCCGTATCATCTGTACACACGCACCTAGGAAGCTATAAACTTACCCTATTTTCAAGGGGCTCAGTACAATAGGAGGGCCCAGTGGTGTGACCGCCTCATTTAGCAGGTTGTTGTTGGTGGTGGAGGTTGCTGTTCCACCCGCCTCAACTTGATCAATGCTGGCGGAAGGAAGCAGATCCGTAGCCCGCAGGTCCGTGTAAGCATCATACCCATATCCGTACATGCCGTACGGGGACTCCGAACTCTTGCTGGTGGCCAGTCCATCAGGGCCATCATCCTATAGTAGGTGCGTGGATAGGGTGGTATGAAAAGGGTAGAAAGTAGGAAAAAGGGGTAAGCATCCTGCAAAAGTAGGTATACAATCTTCCTTATGGACTTAATTAGGGTGAAATGTAATCTGGATGCAGTGAAGTGGTGGGGACCCATATGTAATAAGCCAAATTGGCCTGGATGGCAGGTAATTAAATTGCAGAAGTAGGTCGTTATCATAGCCAGGTTCCGCTCACACAAGTTTAATTCGACCTAAGGCTTCACGAACGTTGCTTCAAAATGCATAAATGTCATCAGTATTTGCTCCTGTATCATCTGTTTGTGATCAGGCCTGTAGTTTGGTCATTAGATACTGCAATTGGCGGAACAGGGGTATTGGCAATACGCGGAACAGGGGTGGTCACAAGGCACCCTAAGCACTAAAAGTCACCAAAAATAATGGAGAGCATAGTCTCTTGGCCTTTTACAAGATTAAGAACACAATGCAGGCTGTTTTGTTCATTCTGCATCGGATGGAAGCCACCTATCCAATAAATCACCACGATGCATATGTAGGTACACGACGTTAGGTGGTTATTTCCAGTACGACAGCATTTATTTATGGTGTGGTCTTGTCTAGAACTAGAGTGGATAGCAAGCACTCCATGGATGTGAACCAATGGTTCACTTGTGCAATTAGGACCGACGCACATTGCAATCATATCAGAATGACCTAATAAAGAAAATAGCTTGATGGCATCACGCACCAAATCCCCCAATCCTAATATTTTGTTATCATGGTGCGTGGGCGGATTGTCAAGGCGAGTCTAGATTAGCTTGCTTGGCTTTGGGCAAAGATAGAAAAGTGAAGGGGGTTAGTGCCCGTTCAAGCAAGGTAGAGTGGTGATGGGAGAACATTGGAGCAAAGAAATTCGAGATACAGGCCTATGGTGGGGTCTGCATCGTACGACAAACTGACAGAATAAGGTTACAGGTAAGGACCACATACATCCCAGAGAGAGGATACCATAATGAAAATTGGTAAAATCATCATGATGTATCTGCAAACAGACCTAGCTATACTTATAGATACAAATCTGTATGCACCATAGATCTAATTTATACACATATAAGCGTAATTTAAACACGTATCATATGTATATATATATATTCACATATACTGGGGAAGGTAGGGACTGCAAGCAAAGCCCCCCTATCCTACACACATATACATGCATGGAAGCTCACAGACGCACAGACCCGCATACCTGTCGTTTTATCGCCAGTCGCCGTACACGATCAATCTTATACTCGTTGATCGTCCGCATATCAAGTTTCTGTTACGTATAAGGCCCATATATCATAGGGCGCAAGAAATAAGCGGCTCGAAATAAGAGACCTATGGTAAGAAATTGCACAAAGTGACGTAATGACAATGTGATATATTATGCTCAGCTTCACTAAACCCCTCCCCCATCCTAAACCCCTTCCTGGATTTTCCCCAAATATCCCTTTCCACCCCTCCTCCCCCATCACCCTATCTCGGTTTAAGTTGAGAGGCACTCACTTGCTCGGTTAACGTGGCGTTCTTCAGATTGAACATAAGCACCCTGAAGAGTGGTGAGTGACCGTGTGACGTGAGGAGGTTACCCAGAGGGGGGAGGGACAGGACAACAAATATCATTCAATTGCTGTTGTATTGTAATCGTATACATTAAGGGTGTGTCCTCATATAGTCCAACTCGGACTCCAATAATTGCAAGCCTGATTTCAAGTTGACTTTACCAATCATACTCATATGCGACTCACCGGACAGAAGCATAAATTACCCAATTGCGAACCAACATCGTTAAATAACATATCTATCAGCGCGCAATATGTTGATTGAATATGAATATGTCCACGTTAGGGCCAAGTTACAGGCATGCACGAGGGCTGCGACCAGCCTGACTGCCCATATGGACACGACCAGCTTGACCTGGTCGACCGCCTTTCTGAACATTAACCGGCTGTTCTGTCATTGCTGGCTCATTTGCGTCACTATGATGTGGGCGTCTGGGCTTCTGGCCACCATGTGAGGTGCAGCCGCACCAAATTATTGTGCCACGACCGTGGTGCGTGATCACTCAGGGCAAGCTAGCATTGTTTAGGAATGATACTACATACTTTTAACTGTTGTGAACGAATTTATCACCCGCATGCCTTGTACGTACATACCCACAAATGGATCCCAAAATATACTATACTGTCTTTCACAATTTATGTACATCAATATAACATAGGATAACTATATATCTCAGTTGTTAAAGGGACTTGTGAAGTGATCTTGCTTTGAAAAAGGAAAAGGCCAATTACAGTATGCAGCTAGTAAATCACACGCCAAGTAAGAGGGGCTCCCTGACCCTGATTCCGATTCACACATAATTGACCCCGATTCGAAGTCCAATTATTGGAGTTTGGTCGAATCACCCCTGGTTCGTTCATATGTGAACACGCTCTAGAACTACAACATCACCAATCATAATGCACAAGATCTAAATTATCGTGTGTATGTTCATGACACACAAAAAGAGCCAAGTAATCTTCCAAACGATGGGTCCAGTTTACAAGTTAAAAATTTAAGAACCCTAGGCCCCCTTAACTTAAAACTGAAATTCCACTACTTTGTTGTTTTCTTCCTAATGACGGGAAACCTAACACAAATACCGTGTGTGTTAATGTGTTAATTCACAAACTAACCTGCCGGCACCCTGACCCACCGGCACCCTGACCCACCAGCTCACTGACCCACCAGCTCACTGACCCACCTGCCCACTGACCCACCTCCCCCACTGACCCACCTCCCCACTGACCTACCTGATTATCATCCAAAGGACCGCTACAAATAATATCGTTAGCAATGGTGAAATGAGGGCGACAAGTTGGGTCATGGTGGCCACATCTTCCGGTGTTGCACTCGCATCCAACATACAACTTGGTGCATATACCTTGGCTATCACACCAGTGAACGCTGACATCAGCGAGGTAATGTTGCTGATGGAGTTTGGCCAGTTGATGTTGATACGCGTCACAATGACGAAAAACTGCATATGTACGATGAATACCTGTACGACATACAGGTCACGACATTGTAATAAAATTTTGCCGTACAAAGCATTTTTCTCCTTTCGGGTGGAGTAAAACAAGTAAGCATACAATGCAATTTGTTATCCAAACTGCCACAACATCATGTAGCTACGTTTTTTTCCATATGGGGCGACTTGGGCCTAATGAATGTACAGGGACAGGTTCAGCAACCACACTCCGCTCAGTCCTAAGTAAAACACGCACAAATACTTGTAACAATCTTGGCTCGTACATAAACACACACATAGGTACACGGGTACAGCATACCCTCAGAAGATCCCCAATGCCCATGTCCTCATTTTCTGTGTAGTCTGTCATGAAGGTTACGATGACTGTAAACAGCACAGTTATGACATTTGCTGCAAAGCCAAGTACGGCGATAGCGATGCTCGTTCTGCGGCTGTAGCACTCTCTGCACTCGAAGTTGCCATTAGCTGTATAGAGTTGCAGATAGATGGCGCATATTTGCGTACGGCACACAGTACAGCAAATTAAATGACAGAGTGTTTGACCCAAAGATCGTGTGACGGGAGTTATGTCCATTATTAGAAGAATAGAATTTAATTGTAAGCTCCCATGAATGCCTTTAATTTCCAGAACTCCGCTCTCGCGCCCTGGAGCACCGGTGCTCCATATGGGTACCCATATGGGCAGCGACCTGTTGTATCTCTGTTATATCCGCCTTAAGCAAAGGCTCGATCGAAAGATGACCAGGAGCCACCTCGGATACTACCCGTAGATACCCCAGGATACTACACGACCCTTCAGAGCTCTTTTATGCCCCTAAGTTAGTTTTTAATTACTGGATTAAATTACTAGTATTGCTGTTGCTGCTGCTGAATTTTATAAACGAGATGCCAGGGTCATCAGCCCAGCATCCATTGCAAGTCATGTTTTTTGGACTTGATGACGAAGGGGAGGGGTTATGACTGGGTCGAGACCACGACCCACATACACATAACGCTGTTAGGTTCAGCAGACGAACAAGCTGGAGCAGATGGTAGATGTTGGGATGATGTGGGGTGGTGGCGCACTTGTTGGTGATATAAACTAACAAACTGATACCTGTTTGACATAACTGACAACAGCACGCTTGCCATGCATAACACGAAACATGGACTTGAAAATGGGAGAATTCTTGGTCGAATCTTCGTTCGGCATGTTTTAGTTACCAGGATGCTAAAGGTCAAACAAATAATGGCAAACGAACCACTAACAACCGACCACTGCGCATCAGAGGAAGAAAGATGAATGGGCACACTCAATGACTTACATGCACGGATGATTCCGTCGTCATTTGAGCATATAGCACACAGGCGCCCCTTGTAGCCTTTCTTGCACTGCTTTTGCATGTACGATGTGGGGTGGTCGTACGGCAGTCCCCACAGGACACAGAGGCTGGGGTCCGTTAGGTCAATGGCGGCAGCGGCATCTGTGGCGGCGTCATTGGGACCCTCCGCAGCCCGTATTGAGGCGAGCCAGGTTGATTTGTTGCCCGAGAGCACGCTGCGTGCACATGTACATATTTGAATGTGTGTTTGGGCATTGATCGTTGTGTGCGAGGGGGGAAGGGCTGGAGAGACGAGATGGCATACGAAAGGAGGGAGGCCGAGACCAGGATGATGGGTAGGTCGGAACCACACTGTGGCGGGGGCAGTTGGATTCTAACTGGAACGCCACCTCATGTATGGTCCATTCAAATCTTGCTCCTTGGTACAGCACGGTTGCTTGCCACAAGACACTGTACGGTACAGCTTTGGACTTCACTGCTATCTTTCTTACCCCCGTACCCCCCCTCTATCGCCAACCCACCTGTCAGCGAAGCCCTGGTAGTCAAAGCCCGCAGGACGGGAGTACCACCACTTCTGACAAGCCACCAAGACAGCCTGAGACAGGAGTGATGAAGGGGGAAGGAAAGGGGGAAGGGGGCGCGGGAGAACGTGTGTGTATGTGGTGGGAGCATCCAGGGACATACAGACGCCGAGTATGCATGCCGCATAAAGCACGATGAACATCGATGGAAGACACATACTGCACAGCGGGCCGCACCTCCATTACGCACGGTGATTGTCATAAGGTTACCTGTGCCTCGTCGTCTCCATCACGGCAGGCGTCTGGGTTGGGGCAGGCGTTCATGAAGGTGGAGTTGGCAGCGCTGTGCCAGAAACCCGGACTTGGGAGTAATACAGCGCCCCCCAGGCATTCACCGCCATCGGGGCAGGGGTAACAGACGATGTCATCCAGGTGGTCGTACGTGCAGTTAAGCAATTCTTCCGTGTCCTGCAGTAATGTAAAACACCAGAGGGTTGCGGAGCAATATTACAAAGGTTGCAGCCGAGCAACAGCGCTATCAGTAATAGCACGTACTTGCAGTAGTAGAGGCAGTAATGCTAGTGGTGACAGCATCTGGTTAGAATCGGAAACAGCAGTGTCGCATGGTACGGCACCATCGTACCTGCCACAGGCTAAACGTGCGTTGGTCACACTTCTGGCATAGGTAACCGCCATCACGGGGCACCTCCCCAATACTGCACGGCGGTACGGTAATATTGACCACCAGGAGATCCACCTGGGGTACGTTAGGGTGGGAGGGAAGACACAACTAACAACTGAATGAACAACCAAGAATGAAACTGGTCACTTGCGGCACTCGTCAGTGCTCGTTCACGCAGCGACTCGAAACTGGTAACACCAAATGCTGGGGGCACATCTGCACACAACACTGTGCCGTACACCAGCATCTGTCGTACCGATTTCAAGATCGCCTTACCGTTCCTTGGATCATGGCGTCCACCACTCGGATTTCAATGGAGTAGTTTTCACCCTGCACGACAACACACATATTCAAATGTTAGCTGCAATATCATTTAATGATATGTGAACGCAACCAGTGAGGGCCGACCCATGGAGCCCAACCTGTGAATGGGTCCATGGGTCCGGACCCATGGACCATGACCATGGTCCTGGCGTTTTCGTAACCCAAGCTGTGTGCCCAACTCAGAAGGTCCATCCAATGGACTCGACCCATGGCCCCCGACCCATGGGTCCAGCAGTCCTCACTAACGTTCTAATGATAATAATCGTACACACCGTACATGCTGGGCATTTTACCCGGCCCCATATTTACCGATCTATTCCAGTCAACAATTTTGCCCAAGTCAAAGCATAAGGCCCATCCTCCCGCTTTCAGAACCTTATTCACAGAGACGGACCTTGAGGGCTCGAAGTCGTATCCCAGGTATTACTGCAGTACCATTGCGTGCAGCTCCCTCATAACCACCCAACAACTCCGCCGTGCAGTTGTTACTCGGATCCAACAGCCGCGCACGGACCTGTGCTTGGCGGACCGTTGTATTCTCTGCGGCAGAAACACGGTACGAAAGCAAGCCAGGCAATCGTGGTACTTTCCTAACCACACCCCTCGGGGGCCCGTAGTGTACATTATCGGGGGAAAGGTTGTTTTATTAAGAAATAAGGGTTTAGGGCTCCAGCTAATGGAAATGAGCGATTCCCCAAATACGCACCCCATGTAATTTGGTCCAGTGCATCGAGCAGCAGGATGGCCATGTCCATAGGCTTGTTAGAGTAGGCGGTGATATGGTGGTTCCTGACCTGCACGAGAGCGGTCATGGAAGGTGTGCCGAGTTCGCTAGGGATAAGAATGGTTCCTGCCCCCGACGTGTCCCTCACGGAAACGTACGACTAATACGAACTAAACGCAAAATCGAAATAAATGAGAAGGAATAAGAAAAGAAATTTAAAAACGCAAAAAGGATGCCACAATAACAGAACCTGATGGATCAGGCACAATTCAATTCCAATTTATTTAGGCAACAGGGCTCTCTTGCCTCCAAACATACCGTTCGGTTGCTTTGAGTGTCGTTATCGAACACAGTTCCTGGCATGACCCTGAAAAACGGATTATCCGATAACAAGTACGACTGTTGTATCTGAAATCCAGAACTCGAATTGGAGGTCGTGTCAATCAGTTGCCTCCTGTGCAAGCTGGCGACCTGCTGCCCCTGACGTGTGTCATTGGACGCCACATTTGAATTGCTGCCTGCGGCCGCTGGGGAGACGGGTAGGTAAAGTATTAGCTTAGACCTGAAACCACACACGAAACCAAATAAAAGACACGAGCTATTCCGCCAACTTGAAAAACACATCAGCAAACACCTGAGAAACAAGAACATGCAAAGCAAAGCGGGTTTCAGAGCATTTGCTTGTTGCTGGTGCGTGAGGATAAGTCTGCAGGTTTACACAAATATACATGCATCATGAATGTCGCGCATGTGAGAAGCTGCTCCGTTGAACACTGAAACACTGCCTTGCTAATATATTTACAAGGAAATTACAATACTGCACCAAACAGTATACAGTACCGCACATACGAATGTAAGCTGATGTACGACACATTTCTTTATTTCGTACCTGACCAGGACACATTGAGCACCTGAAGCTTGCTGGGAACAATCGCGATCAGGTACCCGTATCCCTGTACACAAATGCAGATAACTGAATCAAAAAGCAGAAGAAATATTTAGAAACAATTGGAAATTAGTATATTTCCAACTTTGGAAATTATCGATTCACTCTCGAACTTTTTCTCGTCGTAAGGGTGAAGTTGCTTGAAAGGGTGAAGGTCATTATAAAGCTGGTACGACAGTATCTTACGTCGTACTTACCCCAGCACGATTTCTAAAAATGTCCAGCGTTGTCAAGTCTACATTTGACAGACGGTCAAAAGAGGTGTTGGAAATCCGCTCTATCTCCTCTCTGTAGCAGCTCAGTACGATTCGGTTGTCCAGAACCTGGTACGAAGCTGCCGTACATGGTGGATATGGGACCAGGAGTGAGTAGGCAATGGTGCTGGGGACGTGAGGGTGGGTGGGGTAGTCAGGGACGGACGCTGTACGTTCCTATGAACGGCTGACCTGCCCTCTCCATGCCTTCCCCTCGCCTCCCTTTCCCTACCCTCGCCTCATCTTCCCGCCCCTCACCTCCGCTCACCTCCCCTCGCCTCCCCTCATCACCCCTGCCGCGGCTGTTAATCTATCATATAATAGGGGTACTTTACAGCCATTGACAAGCAAGAGCCACCTGTAAGAGGTTTTCTACGACCCATGGGTTCAATTTTCAATTTTTCTCCTTGGGGTGCTGTGGTCATGGATTCACCATATATATTCACCCCCTCCCCACATAAGCACAACCCACTCTCCCTCTAATCACACACCTTTCTTCATAGCCATCAGCACCTGCTCCGCCAAAGCGCTCTCATTAAAGTCCGCGTAGTTCAAGACAGGAAGGCTAGAAGCATTGCCCACATGCTCGTCACACACCATCGACAGGGCCTCTGGATGTGAGGAGTAAAGCGCGCCACCACTGCGAGCTGCTTTATTGTTGAAAAATCGCGGCCTTGAATGAAAACATTATGCACCAATAATATTATTTGAAGGCGGGTGAAATGGGGGCAGGGGATTTGATGGCAGGGAGCGGATGCATAGGGTGGGTCAAAAGAGGGGGTCCCACAACAAGCTCCAATAAGTTTAAAATATTTATGTTTAATTATTAACCTGATATATAATAAATCGTAAAACATGTAAGGTATACCATGTAACGTTATCCAAGGGGATTAAGGGGAAAGCGGTCTCAGTCATCCTAAATCTGTGTATGTTGTTACAACTTATTATGTTGTTACAACTTATAGCGATTTATAGATAGTTTGATTGCTTACAGGTAGACGACTATCCCCCAGCAGCGTTTGGGTCGCGGGTACTGCAGGCTCTTGACTGTACCACTGAAAAGCAACCGGGATGATTCGAAGGCAGTCGGTGTCTCCATATTATCAACCAAGAACGTCGACTGGTTGGTCTGCGTGAGTTTGTACAAGAAATGAGTAAACTGCGCCGATGGTTAATTATGGGTGGTTTTAAGGTTTAAGATCCGCCCTCCACGGCCCTCCCAGGTATAGCCTTACCAGGTCGCAAATAGACTCGATGAAAACGGAGCCACCTTGAGCGGCGGCAAAATTGTCGGTGAAGTTCGAATCAGCAAGTAGGGTGGATACGTGCCCTTGAACTTGGAACCCACCACCGAAGCCCTCCTGCGTTATATATGCCAATAAATAATTGTTGAGTATATCACTTATCATGTTTTAATTGTTTTCCCCGTTTCAAGCCCTAGTGATTAACATATATGTAAATGCATGCATGCATGTATATATATATATGTGTGTGTGTGTGTGTGTACATGGGGTGTTACACTGTGGGCGACTCGACCTACAAGGGCGAGCACCAAGGGGCCTGACCGGACCGAGCCACAGCGCAGGGGAGGGGCACATGGCTTTGTCTGTCTGTCCTGCCACGTGCTCCCCCTCTCACTCGGACCAGCTAGAGCAAAGAAAGACTCAGAGGCTCTAGCCTGGCCACTAACAGAGCACGGAGGAGCACCACGAAAACAAGAAGGGAACTAAAGAAAACAGGGGGCAACTAACTGCACAAAGAAGGGGACCACTCTCCTCCAACACAAACCTGACCTAGCAAGAGCCTGGCAAAGACACACAGAAGCCCTCAGAGGAGAGACGCCAACAGAAGAGCACACTCATACACAGCCAAGAAGGAAGAACCCAGCTAAAGACAGAGGGGGGATGACAAGCCAAATATGTGTGTGTGTGTGTTTGTGTCCACGCGAACATGTATGTAGCATTTTGATAATGATATGGTGCAGCTGCTGCTGGATCCATCTGCTGATGTCTTGATTGGTTCGTTTGCGATATTTCACCACACTGCCAAGTCGCGTGTCAGAAGGGTGTGCGTGGGACATAGTCGGGCCACATCACCGACCCCTTCCGAAGAATAGCCTAAACTGGCAATTTGGTATGTGTATGGGACGGTAGCTGATGAATATGCCGGCGCAGAAGAGACTCCCTAACTGACCTCCATATCTGACAATTCATCTGATTAGATTATGGCGCTAGACATGGCGCCATGATTGCTTATTTTGCTTTTAACTATTTGTTCTCTTGTTTGCCGTTTGTTTAATGCAATAATCATTATCTGGCGCTCCTTTCTGCTGCCTTTGTCTCCTGCTTGATAGAAGCATCCTCAGGTGATGGCTGCACCACTCCGCCCCCCCCCTCTCTCTCTCTCTCTATATATATATATATATATATATATACCCTATAAGCCCTATATTAATATAATAAGCCCTATATTAATATATCATGCTTTTAAATATGCATTTGTCTACCGCTTTCAATGCTGTTAACACCCAGAAGTGTTCGGTGGTTGTGCGGGGACTGGGGCCTGCCGCCCCAGTTCCCCGCACTTCCACCATCTTGGTGTTCTGGGGTCCAAAGTAGATTCTTTTTGAGACAAGTAAAGGCAGAATAGTATATTATTTATTGCATTATAAGGCTTAAAATCCAATGTTGTAAGTAAAGAGGGAGCAGTTCGTATATAGTTCATATTATTAATGTTCCACTAGATATTTCCCCTTATGTGTGCCTCTGATTTTCCTCTTAGATATTTGTGGTGGTCTGTATGTAGTTAATATTTTTGGTCACCTCAAGCATCCCATCTAGCTACCAAGGAATATAAGTGGTGTTACACTGTGGGTGACTCGTCTTGCAAAGACGAGCACTGGGGGTCCTGACCGGACTTAGCCAAGGGGCACCTGGCTTGGGAACAAGGAATATATATTTTATGTATGATATATGCTATTGTTATCCTATCAGTATAGTTTATGTTATCCTTATAAATTGAAAAGGTGTATCCTGGTAATCTGGTACCACATGCCAGCAGCACCACACTGCAGCTGCACCACATGCCAGCAGCACTTCACGGCAGTGGCACCTCACACACAGCACCGCATTCCAGCGGCACCACATACCAGCAGCACCGCATGCCAGCCCAGCGGCACTGCATGCCAGCAGCACTGCATGCCAGCGGCACCACATGCCAGCAGCACCACATGCCAGCGGCACCACACTGCAGCTGTACCGCATGCCAATGGAACTGCACAGCAGCAGCACCATGAGGCAGCTGCACCATGCGTGCAGCAGCTGCACCACGCGGCAGCTGCACCACGCGGCAGCTGCACCACGCGGCAGCTGCACCACGTGGCATGCAGCTGCACCACGTGGCAGCTGCACCACGCCGCAGCTGCACCATGCGGCAGCTGCACCACGCCGCAGCTGCACCATGCGGCAGCTGCACCACATGGCTGCTGCACTGCACGGCAGCAGCACTGGCAGCTGCACCGCCTGATTCATTCAAAAATCACATTCCTAAATCGTGCGCATTCCGAAATTTTTGGTGACTGAGTCTGGCGAGTAATGCTTACCAGGATGGCAAAGGCGATGTTGAGAATCCTCTGTGAAGCTCCATAAAATTGCTGAAGATCCAAAGAAATATGTATCTATCGACATTGCAGGCTAGAAATAAAACAGTAGCTATAACAGCAGAAAATCATTGCTGTACGATGTATACAGATTACTGAACACTGAACTAAACATTGTATAGAAAAACAAAAATATATCTATATATTTCACTACAAAATATTATCTAGAGCATAATAAAAGCTTCAGAGCATGAATCCTGCACGGCTGGCCAGTGCCCTGCAGGATACATAGGTACTACATGAAATAAGAGACTAATAAAAGCTAGGTGAAGAGGTCAGAAAATGCTTTTAATAGCCTAGGATATTGGCCAACAAAAATCAATGCATTTACCTCGCGACTGCATAAATTCCCGAGGGCCTTACATGACTAGCACTCCTTACAGGGGCGGACGACTGTACAAATTCCTAGGGGCCTTACATGACTAGCACTCCTTACAGGGGCTGAATGTACGACACGAAAACGAAAATAACGAAAACTAAACGACATAATAAAACTACAAGCAACTAAAAATGACTAGGCTAGCTAATAAAAGCGGTAGCAATAATATTCAGATGTTTTAGCAATATTTCATTAATAACAATTACTCACCAGCACGTCATCCGTTTTGTTGCCACCGACACTGACATTATTGCCGCTGCTACTGCTACTGCCGCTACTGCTATTGTTGCTGCTGCTGTTATTACCGACTGCCGAATTGTTCATAAAGGCACTTCGGGCGACAATCGCGATGCTGGCCCCCACAGCAGTAAATCTCGAGGTGCCTGAGACCGGCAGCTCGTTCCCGATGTAGACCCCTCCGCCGCTCTGGGCTTGATTGGACTCCACCCGGGTGTCGTTCAGAGTCACTAGTGCGCAAGCATGCGCCGCCAAACCGCCACCGCGGCCACTGGCGTAGTTTTTGATAAGTTGAGTTCCGGAGGTGGTTACCATTTCGTTACAGGTAGACAGCTGGGGGGAAATGGGCGAACATACAGATGCGGAGACGTGCAATATATGGTGAGGTGGTGCAGAGAGGATGGGGATAGAGGAGGGGAGGGAGGAAAAGGGAAGGGGTGGATAGAGAGGAGGTCGGTCGGGGAATGTAAAAATTATTAATTATAAATGTCCAACAATGGAAGAATGTAGATGTCCATTCTGGCGATGAAGAGTGCATCAGTTCCGTTGTTTAACGTGCTCGTGGTTTTTTGTTCGTCGGTTCGCTCGCTGCCAGTTCTGTGAAATCTTGCCTTGATACCTGTTATTACTGCTTTAACAGGTTCATTGGTACACATCGTACAAATGTGGCACGATAATTTCGTTTCACAGTGGCTCGCGCGCGTAAGGATTAGTACGGCATAAACCATTGCTACACAGATAACCCACCAGAATGCCGCCACCGTCGCCGTAATTCAAGCCTTCGGATCCAGCGGGAATCGTACCCATCACCGCCGCGGTGTTTTGTTCGACCCGTGACTCATTCAGCAGTACCGAAATATTATTTGACAGCGCTATGCCGCCACCCCCAGAAGCCTGGTTGCCGATTAGTACGGAATCCGAGATGACGCCTGTACGAAATATGCGGGAACCGTACAAGTGGGATACTACATGTATGTGGCATTCGGCAGAATAGTCAGCAATATGTGAGGTTGCGGTATGCATGCGTGGTATAGCCTGTACGGCATTGTATACGACATCTCAACGAACATGTGTCGTATAATGGCCGTACCGTCACGTACCTGCTGGTGTAGAAAGTCCGCGTGCAGGTATAGGCCGCCACCAAGTCCATTCAATGCATTGTTAGCTGAGAAGTTGCTGCTTGTTACATACGCCTGTGGGTAGGGTTTTAGGGTTTATTCTTCATATGATTTACATTTAGAGATAAAGACGTTACTGATGCGGGTCGCACACAATCGATTTATCGACTGTGAAGCTAAGGCCTTCACAGGTAGAGCAGACTAGATAGGGCAGACGAATAACAGGCTTGGCCAGAATGCATGAAAATTTTCATTTCAATGGAAGTATGAAAGAACTGATGGGAATTTTCTTCAAGCTATCTATCAGATCATCATTTTTAAAGTAAGCTTTAATGCCAATCACAATACCATGATAAGCTCTATCTGATGATCAACGCTTCTCGGTGGCAAGGGGTGACATCAACACTGATTTTCGCCACCTCCTGAAGTTGCTTCCGAAGCCGCCTCTGCACACTGGCCCCCATCCATCCAAAGCAATCCCCTATGATTATGAATTGCGGATGGAGTACCTGCTCTTTTCGTTCGAGCTCGAACGCTTGTCCCTGCCCCTGCCCCTGCATGCCCCTGCCCTTGCCCTCCCCCCCAGATGCATGTACAACGAGCTTACGAACATCCTTAACACGTTTCCCGGGATCAACCAAACCAGTGGCAGCGACCTCCAATATTGGGGGGAATGAATTCACAGGTATCCAGAAATTTGGTGAAGTTATATTTAAGCGTGACTGAAAACTCATAACATTTACACATACCGTTAGTTATTCATTTCAGTAGTAAAATTTAGAAAACTCAAGCAGCCCGTATCTCGTTGTTGATTTCCTTGCTTCCATTAAAGAGCATAATTGCAACCGTCGTTATCAGATTTTTCTGTTATTAGTTCTGTTATTAGTTAGTTATTTAACTGACCTGCACCTGCATATCACGATTGCTATCGCCTGGGTAGACCGCCAGACCGCCACCGTCTCCATCAAGGACGGTGTTGTTCTTGACCTGAACAAACAGACAGACAGACAGATACGCAGGCAGGCACTTAAACTGTGTGCACTTACAGATTTCCAAATGTGTCAGTTTAGTCGAATTGCAGGGTTTAATCAGAGTTGTTGTAGTAGTTGAATGCCGCAAAGGCCTCTCGAGATGTTGACCGGGTGCTTCTTGCACCTTATATTGTGATAGTGTGTTGCCGTACGTCTACGACTACTACAGTTGTATTGCACTAAGAGAGACAGGGGCAAACCAAAGGTAGGCGCTCCACTTACAGACCATTTTTGCACCCGCTTTGCGGACCTACCTAAACATGGACACTGTCGTACAATTGATATGATAGGGTGTTCATATGGATGATATGCTTTGTGGCATAGAGCGAGTTGTACGGCAGAAAGAACAGGCAGCAGGGGCCGATTGAAGCAGCGCCTTGCAATAACGACCCAATATGGTCGTGCGTTCGTTCGCTTGTACTTACCTGGCATTTGTCCATGAGCAAATTACCTTCACCTCCGTCAACATAAATGCCGCCACCCATAGCTCCTGCCGTATTATTGACGATTGTCAAGTCGATTTGCATCAGACTGATGTTCCGCGCTTTTGTGCTTGACTCCAGAACGCTGATTTTGGTACATTGTACGACAGCACTCGTCGGTCGGCCACGCAAATCCCATGGGATGGAGGTCAGCGGTATCAGCAGCGCGGCGTTAAAGCCGCTCGTGTCAACGTTTGGGTCGTAATGGTAGGCGGCTCGAGCAAATTTCGAATAAAAATCCAGCTGATCAAAATCACTTGCCGTACGACTGTCGAGAAAGTCCTGTTAATGGTAACGAGGGGCAGGGAGGTAAGGGTGGTGGGCTTCCGGAATGAGGTGGGGTTCGTGGAATCGTGGCGTAAAGCTTTCATCTGCTGTTTTTGTGTGCCTCCATGATAACGAAGGGAGCAGTATGAGTAAGCGAGTGGAGCACATGACAAGGATCGGATTTGGTGTAAAATGCATGTGAAGGCCGTTTACAAATGTTTAGCCAGCACCCAGGAACGTTGGAACATTCGTACACTACTGGCTTGCCGTGCAATCAGATGGTACGAACCATCCTGTTTTCCCTTCATTGTCAGTCCTCTGAAACCCCAGTCCTAAGCCCTAAGCCCAAACCACCACCGTGTACCTCCCCCTCACCCGTGCACCAGCGTAATCGTAGGTGTACGGATCCGGCGTGTAGGAAGCGTTGGTCAAGTCGACGGAACAAACTCGGCCGACCTCCCCATCCGCCCGATTGGGGGGCTGTAGCTCGCTCGAGTGCACATGTAGCTTAAACTCAGAATCCGTGCTACTGCCGGTACCATCTCCCGGGTCGAGTTCCGTACCATTGCTAAATATCCACCTTCGGGTGTCCACCGTCAGGTTCATCCCATTGCGGAACGTGACTTCAGTGCTGCCGTTAATGAGCCTGCTGTCCTCTGACAGGGCCAGCGTTGAGCCGTTCGCGAGCAGGAAGCTTGCATCAATCTATGCGTTGTACAGTGTGTTACCATCTACACCGAAAAATAGCCTAAAATACGAGTCCGAAACCGTGATGTTCCATGTGGAGTTGTCGTACAGGATGCGGCTTCTACCAGTCGGTGACGCTGACAGCCCAGTGATATTGCCATCGAACGACAGTGTCGTTCCATTGCTTAGAAGCCATGAACCGTCTGGAGTTGCCGTTAAGTTTGTTTCCACTGGAAGCACTGTCGTACGACTGTCATGTACAAGGATACCACTACTCGCTGCCAGGCTTAGCGTTGACCCAAGCGCGAGGTGGAAAGTTACTAGAAGCCTCGTGTCGTACAAGTACGAACCATTGACACCGACCCATGGAATATATCGGCTTGGCGTGTCGTCGTCAGGATCAGCCGCAAATAAAGTCCTGCCGTCGGTATCATTCCCGCTGCCGTACACCAGGGTGCTACCCTCGGCAGGCAACAAAACATCGTTGGCACCAAGGTCCGTCAACTGCATTGCACTGTCGTGAAGTACTGAAGCGAAGCTGTCATGTACGACAATGGCACTGCCTTTCGTGAGGTTCACGTGTGTGCCCTCGGGTAGTGGACCATTGACAACAGCACCAACTGCCGTATCGAAGAGAAACGTGCCGTGCTGTACGGTGACTAGGAGGTAGCGGTACCAGTCCGTATCTACGGCAGCAGCTATGCCACTGACATGGCACCCTTTGGCGAGTACGGCAGTTAACGCCACCCTGGAGGCGGTCAGTTCGATGTTGGTTCCGTTGCTTAATATCCATTTTGAATTCCCCACTGTCAAATCCAGACCGTACGGCAATGTTATTCCGCCCGTATGACGTACTAAAATGGCGTCACAAGAAAGCTGCACCTGGGCTGCGTCCGGCAGCATCTTTATCATGACGTGTCTACCATTGATACCATTCTCTGTCGCCACGAAAGTGTCGTACAGTATCGTACCCATGGGCCCTGACCATAGCACGTAGCGATTCCAGTCCTGTACGCCAATCACACTTTCACCATCGAGTGCCGTACCTACATTACTTCCAGCTGGCAGCACCATGCTGAGGGCAAAGCTGGCGCTGGAGCTGCCATTGGCCGGTTCCCAATCCAAACCTGAGCCAGACAGCTTCGTGCCACTTGCAAGGAGAGATGCTTCCTCCGGGCGTTTTAGTACTACACTTTCATTCGATAATCGCATCGAGATATTCAAGCCGAGGGAGATTTCGGCGCCTTTCCCGAGGTTCTTCAGTACAACGGTGCGACCTGCGTATTGTAAGCTGTACGGCAGCCAGGAATTCACGGAAAGGGAAGTGCCAGCGGCCAGAAGGGCGGTGCTGCCATTCGCTGGCACTGCCGATATAGCTGGGCGGGTATCGCCGGGTATCAGTATCGTACCATTGTCGAGTTGCCAGCCGGTCCCATTGCCACCGCCTTCATCGCCGACAGCAGACAAAACAGTGATGGTTACATTTCTGGAGCTGTTCGTCGGCGTCAAGTCGTGGTCAATAAGAGGGCTGCAGTTAGACAGCTCGATTACTGCCATTCCCCCGGACATGTCGTACGTCGTACCATTGAATGCATCCAGTAGGAACGACCTGCCACCATAGATCCTGAGAACAAAGCGGTTCCAGTCGGTGAACAAGATCGTTCTTCCGTACGGCAGGGTAGCGGAGCCTTTGTACGACAGAATGACAGAGAGCGCCTCATTCTTTCCTGCTGCTGGTGTGTAGGTGTTATTGAACTCGCTGCCAATGAAAATGAGCAGTGAGTCGCCGATCACGGCCGCTATGCCTCCAGCTGGCAGCATTTTCATATTCGCGTTCATTTGTGTGATCGCACTTCCAGCGGCAAGTTGTACGACAGCTCCCTCTACCCGTATACCTAGGGAGCTGTCTTGGAAGTACAGTTGCGTCATTGGGACGCTTCCGTTACCACCACGCCGGGTCCGCAGCTGCAGCTGCTCCCATTTTGCCATAACAAGGGAGCTGCCCGGGGCAAGCTGTACGACAGATCCGGCAGCTGGTACTATATTTGCACCCACAGAAAACTGCATTGGCCCTGACACACGCGGCACGGGCAACAACGGCACACCCCGAAACTTCTCAAAGTACAACGGGATGGCTTCATACGCCAGGGTAGCGTTGTACGACAACACGTCACCATCTGACAGGCCGAGCAAGTCCAGGCCGCGCGGGGATGCCAGCGATTCGACCTGGGCTAGGAATTGGGTGATACAGGGCCCAGCGTCTTCAGCTAAAAATTTAATATCACTCTCTGGGCCTCGTGCTGTGCAAGTGCCCTGGCCATCGTCATCGCCATCAACACTAGTACTGCTGGAAATAGTCACGTTTCCCAAGGATGACGAAGCTGTAGGAAGCTGTAGCTGCAAAGCGCCACCTCGTGCATTGGCACGGTTACTGATGAAGCTCGTACGCGCCGTTAGGACGCAGGTTGATCCGATGATACTTAGAGCTCCACCGTACATCATCGCAAAGTTGCTCAGGAACGTGCTGTCTTGAACGTTGAGCACGGAGTTGGTGAGAGCGTACGCGCCGCCACCATATTGTACGGCACTGTTATCCTCAATTGTGCAAGCCCGGATCGTGCTGTTGACATTGTTCAATAGGGCCTGATGCGGGTGGGATGAACAAAAAAGGGACACGCATATGTTGGCAGGGTTTACAACCTACCTCCAAAAGCACGGATGTTTGTGGTTACGCACACTGGAAAACTGCAGCAGGGGGAAAACGTAACGCCAGTAACTATACCCTTCCCTTACCAGTGCACCCCCATTCCGTCCCGCTTGGTTTCCCCTGAAAGTGGACAAATACGCGGATGCGCTCATATCCTTGGCGAGGACAGCGCCACCGTCGTACATCAACGCCCGGTTGTCCGCAAAACTGCTGTTCAGTATGACAAGGGCGGGTATTGAGTACGCTGTGGAGTTGGGCTGGCGCCGGTTGCCAGCGGCGACGGCACCACCAAATGTTGAACACTCGTTGCAGTCGAAGTTGGAGTATGAGATGGCCAAGGAGCATGCAACAGCTAGGATGGCCCCCCCCGGGCCCCCTGTGGGTCGGGCAAAATAGTCAGAGCTTTCGGTCCTCAGGAATTGGGGAAAGTAAGAATTGCAAAAGGAATAGGATACGTAAAATAAATGACTTCAAGATAGAAGGGAACCGAAGCCGCCTGTTTTTCTAAACCTGGATACGCGCACAGGAACAATAGTAATAATGCACGCGCGCACACGTGCTAAGCAGACCCGTTTTGTATCGCAGAGTGAACGTACAAAAAGGAAGGAAAGGAAAAGTGGATGGAACCAGCCAATCAAGGGTCAGACCGTTCTTGCGGCACGAAAGGCAGGCTACAGAATGGTTCCCTGATGACGGATCCCGCTGCAATGAGCGCGATTAATATTATTGATGAAAGTTAAATTTATTAGATTTCCTATACATAAAATCAGCATTTACTATGTGTTACACGTATACAATTATTAGGAAAATTAAACAAAAGGGTTTGAAGCTCTGATCAGATAGATGAGGCCGTGGGTCAATCAACTCACCGGTGGCACGGTTTTTGGTAAAGTCGCTGTTCAGGATCTGTGAGAGGCCGTAACACTCCGCAGCAAAGATTGCACCGCCACTGTCAGACCTGCCGTACAGGGTTACAGGTAAAATTGGCATATGCTAGTACGTACCGCAGGTATACACAGGTATAGAACGTTACGTTCAGCAAAATGCCTCAATCAACTTCATTAGTCCATTCCAGTGTTCGAGCGGGTCTAATGAGTCTTGCATGCTTGGAACAATATAAAGCTGGAAATCCATTTCATAGAACCCCACCAAATATTACAATGGAAAATCACCTCCTAATAACACATGTGCAATCGAGGATTAACACATCCGTACAAGCAACCCAGCTCACCAGTCATCGTTCGGCACCCTGTCCCCCGCCGTGTTATTCTCGAACTTGCTATCTTCAACAATTATTCGCGAGCGATCGGAGTAAATGCTTCCACCTCCACTCGCCGCTGCGTTCCCAGTGAATGTGCAGTTCTTCACAGACGCCTGCAAATACGTACGATGTAACGGTAACACGGTATCCCGCATCCCGGGTGCCATACGTAGGAGATCGTACCAGCTAGCAGCAGTTACCGAAGCCTCCCGCCGTACGGTTTTTATGTCACAGAAAAGGTTACAAAAGGCAGAAGCAAATGAAAATGACCGTGTCGTACGACAAACGTAACATGCGCACGTACTTTCAAGTTTTCGAACTCCTCAGCGGAGACTTTTTCCAGAGCGACTGGAGAGGAGTCTTGAATCTGCAATCAGCCATCAGCAATCATACATGCTCATTAGCAAAAGTTGGAAAAGGATTAGGATTCCGGACATTCATAATAACACATTGACGATGTTATAATGTCAACCTCCACCCAAGCAAGGTTTCTTTCTGCCTCGCCTGCTGTGGGGTATTGTACCTACCTGTGGGGTATTTCCCCTCTCCCGGGGAAGTCAACCCGCGGGCTGCATCTACGGTTTACTATCTACATAAACAAACAAATCCTACACCAACGGCACAAATGGTTTACAGTGCACGTACAAACGGTAGTAGTTACAAGCTTGTTAATAACTGGACATTAATCACGTACGGTACAAAAAAACATGTAGGTACGTATGCACGCGCGCAAGCAAGCACTCACCAGGAGGGCGCCACCTGCTACGCGTACACTGTTATTGACGAAAATGGAATCCATGACGCGAAGGCTCTGTCCAAAGAGCAATATGGCACCCCCCGAGCTTTTAGCATAGTTCCCCGTCGCATTGACATTTATAATCTGCAGGACCCACGAATGAAAGGGATGAGAAACAAACAAGCGCCTCGGGAGATATGAGGGAACCAAGAAGCACAATAGAACAGCAGTTAAAGAAATCGAAATGCATGAACATATAGGGGCCAAAACGGCAAGTAAACAAAGTCAGCAGTGAGAATGAGTGCCTGTTATCGTTATTGTTGGTAGTTATGGTTATGGTCGTGGTGGTTGGGGACTGTGGTGGCGATGCTGGTTTCGAGAGCTGGTGCTTGTGGGCTTTCGGGGCTGGGCCCCAGCGCACATGAAGCGCGTTCAGGGTGCCCCGCCCCCTATTTTGCCCCTATGTCCGTATGTATAGGTGCGTGTATGTATGAAGATTGTTACACGTTGGGTGATTTCCCTACAAGCAAGGGCGAGCACCGGGGTCCCTGACCCGGCTGAACGACAACGCAGGGTGGCATGCAGCTTCGTCCGTCTGTTCTGCCGCTTGCTGCACTAGACTCTCCCTCACTCAAGCCAGCAGCAGGAACACACAACCCTCACCAGCGCCTAACCTGACTACTCAAATGCACAGAGCCGCAACGAAGCATCACAGATAGAACAGCCCAAAGAGAGGGGAAAGAAGGACCCAGCCACGCATACAGCCACCCAAACGCAAGAACCAATACACCCTCCTCCGCCATAAAAACAACCCTGCCTGGAAAGGGCATGAGGATACTATTCCCATCAAATAAATAGGCTGCTGCGTGCGTCAGAGTAAAGGGCCACCTTTCACAGGGATCGCACGGCAATGGTTTCGGGAGCAACCATAGGCACACAGATATGCGCCTTCCTTAATAGGCTTGCAAAGGAGTTGATGTAGGATGAGGAGCGTTATGTGAGCAGGGAGCAGTCGCTGTGGCACGCAAACATACATCAGGCACTGCATGCAACCACTGATCCAACGTACTACTGTCACAATGCATACAAAACAACATTATTGATATTGTTGCTTTTAAGCTGGAGCCCAGCTTTGATATTTTCAATACCCGAATGAAATCATGCGTCCTGTGTGCATACGGCAGGGCGGCTTGTGTGCATGTGCAACCCCAGCCATCATCACGTGAGCCAAGCCGCTGCCTATCTTTACCATGCACTGTGCAAATAGATATCAGGGGCCCCGACCTTTTTGTTCCAGCTTCAAGGAAGCCGACACCAACCATTGCTCAATATTTCGGTGGTTGATTATGGCTGTGGATGTAGTGGCGGCGGTGGGGGTGGGGGTGGTAGTGCACATATGGCAGGAGATAGGATGGTGGTACCATAATGCTGTTCAGAGCGAGATGGCGTTTCTGACCCCTCTTCTGATAAAGAGGAATTGCTTCGGCCCGAGTTGGAGCCGGGTCCTGCCTGTTTGTTTAAGCTAGATTTGGGTTGCGTTTGTTTATTTATTTGATAGCTAACAAGCATAAGAAGTGGGTATGAGGGTGCAGTTGATTTATTCTATCTTATTCTGTAGTAGTCGTAGAAGTACGGCACACAATATCACAATAAAACGTGCAAGAGACACTTTGTCAATATCTCGATAGGCCTTTTCGGCAATCAACTACTACAATTAGTATCTAGATCAGTTCGACACCGACGGACCCTCAGGCCGAGATCTCTGCGGTCTTCAGATCAATCCTGACAATGCACAAATGTCCTGATCAAATTGATAAGGTGACGTGGTAGTATAGCCTATAGAGGTAGAAGCAGTAGATGACCATTCAAAATAGGGGTCTGGTGCTTGTAAACTTTGTGAGTGCTCGGACGCATGCTGAGCGCCAGGCATGACGTGACTTGGGAACACAAAATTCCCATGGCCAGGGTTGGAGATGGCGAGCTCTAGTGACAGGGGCCGAGACGTGCCCTCCAGAAGGGGGAGAGTGAAGTATTTGTACACACCCCGCACACACTACTATCACAATGTAAGGTGCAAGAAGCACCCTGCCTGTCAACATCTCGAGAGACCTTTTCGGCGCTCAACTACTGCAAATTCTATGTATGGCATGGCTGGATGGATTTCACACGGCTTGCACATTATTAGGCCACCTTCCACATTTGCTTGATGCAACTATGCTATTCACTACCGCCGTGTACCACGAACAGCTTGCCTGTAGTTGGGTCAGCGGGCGCTGATCTGTATTGATGGCGTATATGGCACCCCCTTCATTGGTGGCATTGTTGCGAATGTATTGATCTCCCATGGATTTCAAATTGCAGCTCCAAGAATAAACCGCTGCACCCCTGCATGTCGTTGCAATCAAATATGACACGGATCAATGAATTCCTGCCAATGTACCATGCACGGGGTGCTTAACATATGCTTAGATGCGAGTTTGCCTCTCATTTTGAACTAATGAGCGGACATGCAACATGGCATTACAGGATGGCATATACAGATCTATGGTACATCACACACAGCAACAGCTTGCTCATTTTGATGGTGCCCAATTATTGATAACCGAACGATGCACACTTACTTGCTTTTACATACCTGTTGCCTGCATTCTTGGTGAAGAGGTTGTTGAAAAGGATGCCATTTGGCATACCAGCAAGATCTGTGCCAAGATTCCGACAATTCGAAATGGACAGAGCTCCCCCGGCCAGTTGGGTTGTTTTGGAGCTGCTGCCGTTATCTGTGAAGTTGTTGTTGATGAGGTCAAGGGCTGAGACGATGCCCGCCTGCATGCAGAGGATTGATCCATCATCTATTCACAGTGATACACATGAACATACATAACACTTACACACACCCGCCGCCCTATAAATACAAACCCAGCAGTTCACCGCTGCAACAATATATAGGCACCCCGCCATATACCTCATCTATCAGATGCTAAGTTATATAAGATGATCCAATGTGCCAAGCCCGTACCATGCAAATAGCTTACATGTATGGCTCCTCCATATTCTGCTGCCGAGTTGTTCTGGAAGGTGTTTCCAAAGAATATTCCATACGGAGTATATGTGGGGTATCCATCAAGTGCGTGCAAGCTGACAGCCCCACCCGAAATGGTGCCCACAAGTGTTCCTTACGAACCTGGATGACTGAATGAGAATTGGACCCTTGCTATAAATAGCACCACCGGCACTCACAGCACCACGTGCGCATGAATTCTGTGTGAATGCACTATTAATGATGCGGGTTGAGGTCGCAGGTGGAAATTTCTCATTCAGCTTATTAATGATTTGGTCACGGTCCAATGTCATGTTGCTGATAATGTCTTCAAAGAGACGTGAGGCGGTGATGCTTGCTTGTTTAGCACGCTTGCAGTTAACATACAAGGCGCCTCCACCTGAAGCGGCATTATTGGCAGTTAGGACTGAGTCCTGAATTGTAAGGGATCCTGATTCTGTGCAGATGGCACCACCAAAAGCGTTCGCAAGATTTGATGTGAAGATGCAGCCACTAAGGTTCATACTACTGGAGTTATCAGCGTAGATGGATCCTCCAACATTCCCAGCCTGATTCGATATGAACACACTGCCCTTCAATACTGCCACAGAGCCACCCTCCAGGCTGTGTGCCCCCCCGGAGCCATTGATGGCAACGTTGGAGTTGAAGGTGCAGTCCGTACATGTCAGGTTGCTTTCATCACGGATGCACAATGCTCCACCGTTTGACATTGCCATGTTGGATAAGAATTGAGAGGACATGATGGTGATGTTGCTTTTGCCTTGAACATACACAGCACCACCATTCCCCCCGATGTTGTCATAGAATATACTGCAAAGAGGAAAGCATGGTCATACGGATACTTTGATTGCATGTAGGATGTGTCCTTATAGGTCCACAGGATGTGTCATCATGCATAGTATCATTCTCTAACAGATCATTTTTGATTTTTATTGAAATGGTTGGTATCCCCCAGTATCTAGGACTGCATGTTCTGATGACCGCCTATGTACATCATGTGTCCTAAAACATGCTTGCATCACCTACCAGGCCGTTTACCCAATACCAAGTACATACCTGAAAAATGAACACAATCATGACATCAATTCATTGGTAAAATGTCATGAAGTTGATTTTATGCACTGTGACCGGTATTCCCCAGCAGTATGTTAGGCATCACATGCAGGCTGACCACCTACCTACATATATACATACCGCCTCCTAAAACATCCTTGCATTATTTACACGCACGAACATGCACCCCAATACATACCACAGCACGCACATGCCACATATATGTATATGTATATATATATGTGTGTGTGTGTGTACCCCAAAACGCTCCTTAACTTCAGCCATGCGCTCACAAAGAAGCGTTCATGCACAGCTTGCTTGCAATCCTAGATGGTGTTGTATCTCTGTCATATCCGCCTAAAGCAAAGGCTCAATCGAAGGATGCCAGACAACTGGCCTACCTGGATATTAGCCATGAGATACCCCAGGATATTACACATGGCAAGTGTGAATGGTTTTTTATCCTTACCTGTCAGTTATGGACACCGAGCAAATATCAATGTAGACGGCGGCTGCACCCGTCTGAGCAGTGTTGTTGGTGAAGGTAAGATTCGACAGTTGGACTGCTGGGGCCTGGCTGCCATCCTCCTCCTTACTACCTGTGAGGAGCTCCAGACGCAGGGCGCCCTTTCCTGTTGAATTACAATATTGGAAGTGCGTATCACTGACAGTGACTTGGCAACCATTCAGCGCTTCCAAGAATGATAGAGCGGCGTTTGTATTAATATTTTCCCAGGTGCACTCCGCAATGTCGACTCTTTCCCGCGGGTTCCTCCACTGCACAGCGGGTGCTGATCCAAGGGAGGTGATATCCTTGAAGTCGCAGCCATTCAACGTCACATTGGTGGTATGATCACCAAGTATTGCAGCAGGATTGGTAGTATTGCCAGCATTGATGTTGCTCCAGCGGGAGTCTCGAGCATGAAGGGAGCTGTTGTCCGTGACTACGACAGTGGCAAAAGCTGTATTAGGAGCCGCTTGAATGAAGGTAATGTTCGTAATGTGGACCCCCACTATTTCGAGGGTTGAGGCACCTGTAGCACGTATAGCAGTGCCACAACCACCCACCGCATTAAATATAGTGCTGGCAACGCGCAGCAGACCACCCTCCCTTACTCCTACTACCTGGCTCTCAGTGGCACGGGGGTCATCCCAGGAGGTCTGGTCAAAGAAGCAATTTGTAATATTGACCGTGGAGTTATTTACATCAATAACGACTCCCTGCTGCGTGTTATCAAAACTGTTGCCAGTAGCTAAGATCGAGCTGAAAATGATGTCGTGTAGTGCTCCAAAAGAATTGCTAAACTGAAGCACAGGCGCTACCAGCCGTTCACTAGCCCACAAGGAGCCCGATGATACGTTCCGTATGATTGCCGTACTGCCGCTCGTGACGTTGATCCGTACGAGTACGGAATTACTCAGGTGTGCCGTGCTGCCACTGTCGATTAAGATTATTGGCACATTCGTTAAACT
Source organism: Volvox reticuliferus (assembly GCA_019650235.1). Taxonomy (NCBI): domain Eukaryota; kingdom Viridiplantae; phylum Chlorophyta; class Chlorophyceae; order Chlamydomonadales; family Volvocaceae; genus Volvox; species Volvox reticuliferus. The sequence continues at coordinate 834,489 of BNCP01000042.1, forward strand.
GTTTGTGCCGTCGCTGTCGTTGAGGCCATATGTCAAACTGCTGAGGCCATTTAACTCCAAGCTCGCACCATTTTTAATAACCAGCATACGTGGGTTTGGTTTTTCTGTGCATACAATATTTTTCCACGTGCTGTTTTCCAATATCAGGCTGCCATTGCTGACCAACATCACTGCTGACATGGGATCTACATCATAGCTCATCAATCGGATATTATTGATGCTGACATTCTTCAGTCTGACGTTGCTTTCAAAGATTTTGAGGACATGCGTGAAGCCATGGGCCATGTCCTCCAAGCTGCCAAGATTTGAAAATACTGCATTTTCGATCGTCACTTCACTTTCATTTTGGATAGTGAGAGAAATTCCACCTTTATCACTGATCTTCCACCGGAAGGAGTCAATGACGACATTCTGGAATGTGCAGTTCTTGCAGTTTGAAATAGTTATGGGAGATCTGAAATCGAAATCTATCCTACGAAGGATGAATTCTGTGAAGGTTACGTCCTTGGCTCCACTCAGTTCGATGCTGTCCATCCAGCCAACGGTCTTGTTGATGTTGCCTGGAAAAGCACCGCGATGCGTGAATACACATGCCCGTGCGTACTGGGATTCAACCATGCATTATTATCACACCTAGAACCTATTTAATAAGCCGAGCAATTTGCCAGCCAAGTAGTGCTATGGATTCAAGTAAGGGAGGTGGGGACGGAATGAAAGAAGGACGCACGGAGTAGCAGGTTGCTTGGGAGGGGGGCGTTGCCCTTAGCTTCTGTATATATGCTGGAAAGATGTACTCCCGCGGTAGCTACATATAAAAACAACAGGTATGTACCAGCAGTATGAGGTATTCTTTTGCACGATCCTGGCTAATGTTAATGATCATCCCGGATACTACCCTTAGTATATACGCCGGTACGTATACAACACGCAGCAATAATGTTGTCTTCGAGGAAGGGAAGAACCTGGCGCGTGCATGCTGGCAACTACCATGCATGCATGCATTTGCCTTTATTTCCCTTTCCCGCACCCCCAGCAATAGCCAACTTGCACCCAACCCTCCCTCGCTACAAATCCATCTAATAAGGTTACGGCCCACCGTCAAGCACACATGCCAGTTGAAGTGCCCACCTCGCAGGCTCCATAGGCGTGCAACCAGCCAGCCATACCTTTAGCAAGAATTTTGAACTCTTGGCCAACGATCAAATTGACTTGGTCGCCAGTACAATTGATGAACGCGCTTGACTCGCTGGTTTTATCATAATCATCATCGGGTTCTCCCTCAGCATGGAATTGGCACTCACTTCCAGCCCATGCCACTGTTACCGCGTGAGCCAACAGTAGTATTATTATTGACAGCAGGACTGCGCGCGGGGAGCGCATCGGCGGGCTGCTGGTGACGACCCCGCCGCGTAATTGTGTTGTACTGGATAATTATGGCAGCAGCAGGACTATCGAGTAGGATTACAGTTATGATAATGTCGTCAGGTAAGGCGGCATTATTTATCAGGCAGCAGCCCGCCAGACGCGACCATAATAATACGTGTAACTGGACCTCCAGTCCTTACACACAATCGAAAACATATTTTCCAAGGTGTAGCGATCTGAAATATTAATGCGTATATTGGATATATATAAAAGACATTGTCGCCAGCCAGTTGCCGCATAAACTATGTTGCAATCAATCTGTTGCAAATACATCCATTTTCATGCCATTCATAGGACTTTTGTGGTTTGGCATGATGACTTAGGTAGCAAAGTTAAGATGTTGCACTCGATTGCGATGAAGTCTACGTGTAATAACCGATCGATCGACAATTTTCATGGCATGCAGGTCATCAGTGGGCAGGTTGGGGTCATCTCTTGCGCAGTACATTATCATCTGACCAAGTAAAATCTTTAATTATGCTCCTTAACCAAATGATGGATCATTTATGCCCATGAATAATAACCGAATAGCCCGTTTGAGGTAATGGCTCGTCCATCCATCCATGATAAATTGAACTGTGCGATGTTTAATTTGTCGAGGAACAATGGTAATATAACCACACTTAAGATGTGTTTTGCGACATACGAAAACCCGCAAACCGCTATATAGTAAGGCAAGAGAACGGGCTCTCTCTCTATATATATGTATGCATGTGCGATAAGCGAGATGTATGATGCATCGCCATCTGGCAACGGACAAACGCCTTATTAACCAACAAAATGTTTTCTTGCAGAAAACAAGAAAGACTCTGCGGTTTTAGCAATTAGGAGAGAAATGGGCTTGCACAGGCTTGCATAAAAGACAGGCAGGGTGATGAGCCGTGCGTGGAGGCGCCTGCAAGGAAAGATGACGGTGCTTTATGGATAGGATGTACTGGTGAAGTCCAGCCGCACTCTGCTTGCACAGTCCCAACTAAGGAGTGATGAACTGATGAACTAACGAACCGGCGGTGTGTTGCCCGATCGATCGATGTAAATCTACGTACATAAGCCATCCAATCAAGGGCTGTAATAGGCCTTCTTGACGCCGGTAAAAGAGTGGGCCTCCTAATGTCTGTACCGTACAATGGTAGTACGGGCTAAAGCTGAGCGCAAACCCTGCAAAACGAGCTATATATAAAGCTACCAATTTAATTCGCTGGTATAGTAATTGGAACCGCTCTAATGAGATGGTCTAGTAACAGCAAATTTAATAATCGTATTAAATATCCTTTAGTTGTTATTTTTAGTTGCGTTGCTACCGTTAGCAATATCTTCGTGTCGTACATTGTCCATAATAACCCACTGTAAGGAGTGCGTGCTGGTCATGTAAGGCCGGCCCTGGAAATTTCACCTTTACTGGATAATAAACGCACGCATTGATGATTTCAGGATAAATAAAAGGCATGCATGATTACATGTTTAAGCTGATCACTGCTGTATGCAGCAGTTAATAACCTAGCAACCGGTTTAGCTGGTATTGGGCATGCTAGAGCATGCTCATGCATGTTAATTACCGGCGAACCGTATGAGCCCGTGCTGGGTGTATTATTTGGTGTTATACTGGCTTACAAATGCATTGTATAATTAAGAAGTATAACAATTCACTTGCTAAGGAATAGGACCTGCCAGCAAACCTGAGTAAGCACTAGTAAGCCTGAAAAGTATAATTGTACGACAACCATGCTCAGGTCCCCCTCAGGCCCGAAAACGAACTAAATTAATCTCCATAGTATGCATGAAATACACGTGCTTGGCGTGAAACGCACGTGGACCCTATGAACGCACCCTATGCATGCATGATTATTATATATATTAATTGGCACCATCTCCGGCCATGTGGATGGCCTAAGCATGACTGCCGTACAATAATATTCATATCGGTACATGCTCAGGCATACATGCTGTAGTAGTCGTACACACTCTAGCACAATATAGATGTGCAGATACACGCCATCAGCATCTCGAGAGGCCTTTGCGGCTCTCAACTACTACACATGCAGTCATCCATCACGCGCATTTCGTGCCAGTCTTTTTAGTCATGCATTCATGTCATTCACAGGTATTCACATCTTTTGGGGCCATGTGGTAGGCCTGGGTATGCTGCCGTACAAAAATAGCATCTGAACTTGTTAAGGCTTGTGATACAACATCAAGCTTGCACATTAGTGCACATCGCAACCTGCTCTTGTCAACCCAAATAAGAAACCACTTACTTTCATATTCTAATAAGTCTAGCAGGATAACTGCTACACAATCTATCTCGAAGGACTTCATATCAAGTTATTTGTAGTAGTTGATTGCCTAAATGGCCACTCGAGATGTTGATAGGGTGCTTCTTGCACCTTATATTGCGATAGTGTGTGCCGTACTACGACTACTACATTCTTGGTGCTCATGAACTATTTCTGCACGTATATCAACCACTTATCCTTAATAGCAGCTCCATTAACCTCTTTGACACCGGAAGGTGCATCCTATTTCGCCGAGTCCTGGACCCCTGAGTGCCCACAGCAGCCCTTTGCTTGAGGCCGTGAAAGCAGCAGTGAAGACAAAGTATTTTGTTTCCTGAATGACAGAACACTGGCTTTTATTTTATATCAAGGTTGTATCTGATGCATCCCTGGACGGGGCAGGGGTTGTACATCTGCAAGAGAGGCAACCGGCTGATTTCCTGAGCAAAAAAGCTTTGAACACAAGTACACTACCGGGGGAGCAGGAACTCGTGGCAGTCGTGCATGCATTGCATGGATGACACTGCTTTGCAGAAGGGCCTTTAGGGTTAAAATGGATCATAAACCCCTCACTTTTTGTGCAAGGCGTATGCACTTTAAACTGCTGTCAGGCAGGCTTGCTGGATGGAATCTTTGGCTCAGTTTAAATATACCTGGGAACACTGTGTGAGTAAGCTTAATGTGGCTGCTGATGCCCTAAGCTGACACCCATCTCCGCATGCCTGCAAATGTTTAGCTGCCGCTCATATCCATTATAACACGCCGCTCAGCTGCCACTCAACAGGGTGCAACTCAATTAAATTCTGTGCACACACATGCTGACCTTCAGCCTGCTGCGCCACATTCACAGGCCATCAGCCTATGGTGGGATAGCCCCTGACGTTTCCCTGGCCAGCTGTTGCACGTCCAATGGCTGCCCCTCACACAGCCTCCTTATACCGCACCTGCACCTGTTGAGACGTCTGATATGGATCAAGATCTACATGATAAGATCCTTGCTGCCTACTCTGCTGATGCCTATCAACGGTGCTCTTCACTGACATTTGGTATATAGCTGGTGGCATTTGACCATCCTGCACCTTAACATTTATATAAGTGCGTTAAATGTTGTGTACACCCACGTAAGTAGTAGTGGATTAATGTTAACGCAAACCATACACCAAAATGTTTGCACGAAAAAAGAAAAGTTGTTTGCGTTTGCTTTAGGTCGCATAAGAACAGCTTTCCCAAAACGTGACAAATAGCACAATGCGCTTTTAATTCGTTAGCAGTGCATTAACCTTGCGTGCATTACTTCGTGTTAAATTCGTGTTCGGGGCCCTTATGTGAGCCTAACGCGAAAATCCATTATTGTTATTGTGCTGGTCTACGGTTCCAACACCCTTTATTGGGATCCCTATCTAACAGTCTAGCTGATAGATTGCATACGATGTTGCAAATAATTATGCTCAGCAATGAGTATAACGGGCCGGGCCTTTTCACATGCATTCTGGTGAACTGGTAGGTCATGACTCCGGTCACTACTGGTAGGTAGTGTCTATGGACCACGAGCGAGGATACAGTGTGTGCACTTATCCTAGCTTCCTGAGAAATAAATAAGGGCTTCATCAGTTAGAAGCCAGACGACATGGTCACGCCCTGTGGAGGCTAGCAAGGTGGGCTTGTGGACAAGATTGAGCCTAGGTACCGCACTCCATGTTTCATCAAGCACAGCTGCTTTGTGTAGTATCCGTCCTGGGGTATCTATGGGTAGTATCCGAGGGTGGCCAGTTGTCTGGCATCCTTCGATCGAGCCTTTGCTGTAGGCGGATATAACAGAGGTACAACACTTTGGGCTCATACATAAACTCGCGCATAATAAACCAGCACTCCTCACTACCTGCCACCCATTTCAAGTTCCTTATTGATTTATTTTCACTAATTTTCTAGGTTTTTCCCTTCTTATATCGCTTCCACCCAGTACATTATTACACGAAATATGCCTTCCAAGGATAATACGTACTCATTTTTATGATTCACACATATCATACAGCACATTATCATAACATGTATAATGCATTTGTGGCCAAACATGGTACCAAGCACACAACCTGAGCTAGCACACCACGTGGTATGGCCCACCATATCTTCAGCAGACTTAGGGAAAAAGATGTAGAGATGCAGTCGTACAACAAGTAACGGGCACAATGCTACTGACAACAAACTTTGCATGAGGTTCACCCGTGTATGTGGTAACGATTCCCATCTATCGCTGGTGTCGTCGCTTAATAAATAAAAATAAAGCATTCCTAGTGCAACATCGTGCGTGGGTCATCTGCTGATTATGCCTGCTGATGAAAAACCTTAAGTGATTATGATGTGGCATAAACCGGCCATACATGATAATGAGCCCGAAATAAAAGACGATCTGAACGGTGCAAAGATGTATGTGTGGTGAAATTCGTTTATTCATTCGACATGTGTGCAGGCATTCTTCGATCGATGCACGTATGTGGAAGGCAGACAACCTTTCGAGTGCTACAGATCCTTTAAAATCCGTTGATATTATTATTAACAATAATCCATGAGCGGCTTTTAACAACTAACTGCACGTAAGTGTATGTTCATAGTGCTGTAAGGCAGGGGTCATCATGCATCGCTCGTGCGTGTATGTCCTGTTGTGATGAGGGCGGCGGGCGGGTACATACATGCACCTTCTGAGACGGTCGCTGAGAGGTTGGGCGTGCAGTTTGTGTGAGATGTTATAAAATGTACGGCATGCATGTGGATAGATTCTCCATAAGTGGCACGCATGTAAACATACCGGGCCCCTTCGACGGATGGATGGATGGATATACATACAAACAGAGCTAGTTATTGATTTGGAAGCCGATATATAATAACTCCACCCGTTCGGGATTCGTACCCAGGTATCATCAGTCAACTGGTATCCATCCGCGTCCATGTATGTCATTAGCAACCGCATCGGATGCGGCCCGCCGTTGACGGCCTCTGTCATCAGAGATCCCTTAAACAATTGCGATCTGGTTTGACTGCGACAACTGGTGTACCATGACGACTCCTAAACAGTCAGGATAGCCCCAGTCAGGATAGCCCTCAGAGTTTTCTCAGCCGTCGGGTTTGCGCGCTGTCAGAGAATATATATATATATATATATATATATATATATATATATATATATATATATATATATATTATAACGGACAAATCAAGGAAGGCATTTCCAGTGGCGCACTAAGTAGATTCGTCAGCATTTTATATAAATTTATGAAAGTGATTCGTCCACCTCAAAGAAAGAACTTCTTAGCGTTTGCATGCACTGCATACGTATGTATGTGATGATTGTTGATGAGTAATGACTACAATTAAAGGCATCTCAATTTAGGCATTTACCATGGCGGGCATGGTAGCAATGGCAAGTAATAGATACCCAGGATTAGTCACATAAGATGCAACCTAAATAATATGATCAAGTTATTTAAACCCTATGTTTGTTATTACGTCGAATGAAAGTGTGAGTCCCGTACCTGCTATACCAACTATGACCTGTTGGGGCGGGCGCCGCTCACTCCATCCGAGTGTGCAACTTTCGTTTCAAGAAAACTAAAGTGATAGGTATTATATTGTGCAGTTTCGTACCCCGTTCAAGAACTTCTGTCATGATCTCGTCAACGCAGTGAATTGCATGACGTAGTAGTAGTACGTACTGTGGTCACTCTTTCCAATAATTTGCTCGTTGATTGGTACATACTGTACGTTGCGAAAGACAATCCGCCACGAGGTGCCTTAGGTTTCTTTTAGCATGCAGGCATTATTAGCAATCCACTATTAATTATTTTAATCGACTCAAATTATTAAAAGTCTCCTAAGTCTCAAGTACATCACTTGAATCGGGAAAAATAATACCGACGACCTAAGAATCATGCAACGACGGAATGCCTATTTCTGTACCCACTCTTTAGCTAGTACGCCCCAACGAACTGCTGATACACCTCTGTACTGGCGCGCTAGCTGCAGCAGCACGCATATATACATTCTGCCGGACATAAGAGCACATCTTCTGTCGCATTTCCCCCTGTCGTCGCTTTTCCCCCCTAGTCGACATGCATATAAGCAAATTCCTTGCGGCTTATTATTTCTTGGCACTGCACTGCGCATGCAATCTTCTCTACTCGCTCTGAAGATTGCTCATCATCATCATCGGGTGTTTTTATTTCTTAGACACATTTAAAACACACATTCAAAACACATTCAAAACACCATGCAACACCCAAGCAATACGGCTTGCTGGATGCCTAGTGCTTGCTGCAAATTGCGTGCATGCATGTGTGAGGGGGTCTCGAGTGGAACGGAGGTCTCTCATATCATCTGGAGGTTTCATCCATCCGACCCCGCCTCCTTTCATCTTGCTTAGAAAATAGATGCATGTGGGCTAGCTATCTAACAACGAACATATATACCTTTCGTCTTGGCTCATTAATAATAATGGATCGCTTTGAAATATTGGACTTGTTAATCCGTCAAATTGCTCTCGGCTTTGGATGCATTTGTATTATATTTTAAATATTACATATAATTTAGCTAAAGCCTTTGAATTATTTTGGATATTTTTGGTGCTTTAATTTTATGTTGTGCATTCATTTGCATGCATGCAAGGTAATAATAACCAAGGCAAGGGCCTTCAATCCGTGCATTATGTATGTGATTGCAAGTAGATAGTGTATGTAAAATACAAATTGGATCTTTTTTTATTATTTAGTTTGTGGCCAACAGCCATACTTTCATCACTACTGCCAAGCTGATCAGTGGCAGCTATCTACTCGTTTATGCATGTATATATGCATGTCTGTTTATTGGAACGGATTACCAACGGATACCGTAGTGCTCACTCGGTTACATAATAATAATAATGCGAGTTAATATGATATAATCAACTGAAGAGTTCTACTCATAATGGACTTATATAGTCCAGCCATTACGCGGTTATCATTCTCGCCGAAAGTACTCCAGGCGATGGAAACTAACCTCAGGAATCGAAACACTCCTGATAACGAACCCAGAGACACTAGTATAACCGCGATAGTTCATACAACGAAACCCAACAGGTGGAATAACCTGATATGATAATAAAGTCAGGGTTAGTTACGAATACTAACCGCAGAGTGTGACTCGTGTACGAACCGGGATAAAACCCAAATTCCCAACACGCCCCCTCGGGACGTACCACGAGGCATTGACGCTTTCAGGAAGTCAAGGAAAGTCGCCAAGTGAACGCCCCCTCAAGCACAACCTTCTGCACCCAAAACGACAGCCACAAAAATTTCCTAAGGCCTCCGACTGATGCTCCAAAAAGTTCCCCTTCGCTCAGGAGACTCCTAGGGCGCCTCGGCACCACTTGAATTTGATTTCCCCTAAAGCCTTCGTCAGGATATCGGCCACCATCTGATCTGTGGGGCAGTAACCTAACTCAATCTCCCCACGCACGACTCTCTCGCGGACTAGGTGATGGTGCACATCAATGTGCTTCGAACGCGCTGAAATGATCGCATTTTTGCCCAAGCTTAGTGCCCCCTGGGAGTCTAGGCTAATCTTGGTTGCCCCTCCCTCCAGGTTCAGTTCGCTTGCTAGCTTCCGCAACCATAGCGCCTCCCTGACCGCCGCTGCCGTAGCTTGATATTCAGCCTCCACGGAGGAAGCCGCCACGGTCCGCTGTAGTTGGCTGCTCCAGCTGATCGCCGCTCCATTTAACAGAAACGCGTAGCCGGAGGTAGACCTCCGCGTTGTGGGGTCTCCAGCCCAATCCGAATCGCTGTAACCCTCCACCTTGTTCTTCTTGTCTCCCCCAAAACGCAAGCCCAGCTCACGTGTTCCCGACAGGTACCTTAGCACACCCAGGGCCAAATTTTGATGCCCCTTCGTTGGCGCTGACATGAACCTTGCTAGGAAGCTCAGCGCCTGAGAGATATCTGGTCGAGTACTGGTCGCCAGATAATTCAGCTCCCCAATAAGTTTCCGGTACGGGGTGGCATCTTGCAGGATTAAATCCGATTCCCCTGCTGATAGAATCTTAGTCCCCGGGGGTAGCGGTGTTGATCGGGGCTTTGCGTCTGCCAGCTGGTGGCGCTCAAGCAGCTGCTCGACATAGCCCTGCTGAGATAGGACAATTTCTTCCGCTGACAACCGCCTGATCTCCATCCCCAGATACACCTTGGCTTCCCCAAGGTCGCGCACCTTGAAGCACGCCCCAATAGCCTTCTTGATGGCTATAACTAGCTCCTCCTTGTCTGACGCGATGAGCAGATCATCTACGTGCACCAGGGCATATACGCGGCCTGTCTTGTCCGTTTTTACGAACAGCGCTGGGTCTGCCGCTGTGGGGAATAGACCGAACTTGGCCAGCTCCTCCGACAGCTTGTCGTACCAGCATCTTGGCGCCTGCTTTAGCCCATAGATTGACCTTCGTAGCCTGCATGCCTGGGCCTTGTCGTCTGACTGATAGCCCGGCGGCTGTTCCATCCAAAGTTCCTCCTTGAGCTCTCCATTTAAGAACGCGGTTGACACGTCCATCTGATGAACGGTCATCTTCTTAGCTGCTGCCGCAGCCAGCAACGCCCTTAAAGAGGCAAAGCGTGAGGTAGGGGCGAACAGCTCACCATAGTCAATCCCTGCCCGCTGTTCGTACCCTTTAGCCACCAAGCGTGCTTTGAAGCGTTCCACACTGCCGTCCGCGTTGTGTTTCACCTTGTATACCCAGCGGCACGGCAGCAGTTTCGTACCGGGAGGTGGTGTCGCCAGCTCCCAAGTGCCATTGGCTAGCTGCGCCTCGATTTCTTCGTCCATTGCGCGCTGCCACTCTTCAGCCTGCTGTCCGGCCATAGCTTCTGCGTAGGTGTTGGGCTCCGGGATGCCAGGGTTAACAGCAGCATAGATTCGGCCAATAGTTACTGGTTGGCCGTCGCTGCTCCATTCTGCTTGCCGTTTCCGTTCACGCAGCTGATAGTTACCTCGTTGCTGCACCTGGGACGGGCCTGCGCCCTCATCATCAACTTCCATATAATCGAGCTGCTGCACTGCTTCCAATTCGCCACTTCTCTCCTGCAGCGCCTGATTGTTGGCGGTAGTTTCCACGCCGTCCACTTCAGCGTCCTCATCGGAGTCTTGATGCTGCCCGATTGTTGTTTCGTCAAAAATGACGTTAGCACACACCTCCACTCCGTTCTCCAGGAGTACTCGGTACAGACCGCCACTGTCATAGCCCACTAGCGTCCCCTTCTGGCTTACTGGATCCAGTTTGCTACGCTTTTCCTTGGGGACGTGAACATAAGCTGCACACCCAAAAATGCGCAGATGACTCACGTCGGGTCGTTGGCTGAAAAAGGCCTCATAGGGTGTGACCTTGGATCCGACGACGGGTGAGATGTTTCGTAGGTAGTTGGCGGTGGAAAACGTCTCCGCCCACATGCTCTTGGGTAACCCAGACTCTACTAGCATCGCACGGGTTTTCTCCAGGAGAGTTCTGTTGAGGCGCTCTGCTGCGCCGTTCTGCTCTGGCGTGTAGCCTACGGTTGTCCCATGCACGATCCCTTTGCCGTTGAAGTAGCTTTTAAGCTGAGAGTTGACAAACTCCCTGCCCCGATCCGTGCGTACCTCCTTCGTGCTGTGACCAGTGGTTTGTTCGAGTTGATTGATGATGGTGACAACCTTCTCTTTTACTGCCTCCTTTGTCTTCGTGAACGCTACTGCAGATAGGCCTGTGCAGTCGTCCAACACGGTAGTGACGTATAGGGACCCAGCTAGTGATGCCTCCGGCATAGGCCCACAGACGTCCATGTGAAGCAGCTGAAGGGGTTTGGCCGCCTTGTGTCCGGTAGACGGGAAGGGTCCACGTGTCTGTTTGGCGTAGATGCAAGGCTCACATACTATGTCACCTGCTGCCTTGATTGCAGCCCTGTTGATGTCCAGACCAGCGACCATTTTATGCTTTACCAGCCCCTCTAGGTTTGTGAAGCCTAGGTGCCCCAGACGCCGATGCCATAATGTTGCTGCCTCGGTGTCTGTCTGGGAGATGGTGGATTTGTTGCCTTGCTGGTTCCCTCCATTGCGCGTCTCACTGGCGCCACGGGCTGAGAAGGAATTTACCGTGCTCTTCTGGTACTTGATAGCGTACAGATCTCCCTCCTTAACACCCGAAAGAATTGTCTCTCCGTTTGCACGCACTGCCACCTTGCTACCTCCAAAGCTGACCTCGGCTCCGCGGCTGTCTAGCCTGCCGACGGACAAGATCTTTACGACAGCATCATGTGCCACATACACGTCGTGAAACTGCAGCTCCAAATTTTCTGCGACGTTGCTGTATAGCCTGAGGGTCCCAACAGCTGTCGGCTTGAGCGCATGACCTCCCACCCCCACTATCTTGAGTTCTTCGTGGGGGGACAGCTGCCGCACATTTATCAGCTCTGATTCGTCGTAGGTTACGTGCCATGTTGACCCGGAATCTAGGTGCCAATCTGGCAACCGCGAGCTGTTCCCTGATGCGATGAAGGCCATCTGGCGAGGCGCATAAGAATACGAGTTGCGCCGTCCGCCACCGTTGTTATTGTCGCCGCCAGTTCCATTGTTGGCTCGACGATCCGCTTGTCTTTTTCGGCAATCTCGAATAAAGTGTCCTGGTTTCTTGCAGTAGTGACAAATGACGTTGCTGCGCTGGCTGCTGGCACCATTACCTCCAGCATTACGGCCATATGAACCCGAACCTGCAGCCGGATTCCCCACAGCAGCAAAGGCTGCAGATTCTTTCTCCTTCGACTCACTTTTTGATGTTTCAAATGCCGAAAGCTTCGATGTGACTGTTGTCAAGTCCAGCTCGCCGTCGCGGGTCGTAAGGGCTAATGACAGCATCTCGTACTTGCTCGGAAGACCCTGTAAGATAGCTAGGGCCAAATCTGATTCATCGACATTCTGACCAGTACCCAGCAGGTCAGATCGAAGTTGACGAGCTCGAGCGATGTACTTCGTCAGAGCCTCGCCGTCCTCCATTTTTAACCGACTAAACTCCTGCCGAAGAGCTAGCCTTCTCGCATTGTTGTTCGCAGCAAGAGTCTCGGCCAAAGCATCCCATGCTTCTTTGGCGTTGGCTGCGTCAGTAACCGTTTGAAGGTGATGGTCCTTGACGTTCTTGATAAGTAGGTTGATGACCTTCTCCGATTTGCTCTTGTCGTAAGGCGTAAGTGGCGTTGTGGTCAATGCGGCTCCCAGATCGCGCTCCGAGCAAAGTGCCTTAAATCGGACTCTCCATGTCGAGTAGTTGTGAAGGTCTAAGAGGTCGTCAAGTTTGTCCTTACCCATTTGCGAAGTCTCGGCAGTGACTTTAGAATACGCAAAGATGGGAAGAGGGACCGAGCACCACGGTCTGCGTACCGGGGCTCATAACCTATTGGAACGGATTACCAACGGATACCGTAGTGCTCACTCGGTTACATAATAATAATAATGCGAGTTAATATGATATAATCAACTGAAGAGTTCTACTCATAATGGACTTATATAGTCCAGCCATTACGCGGTTATCATTCTCGCCGAAAGTACTCCAGGCGATGGAAACTAACCTCAGGAATCGAAACACTCCTGATAACGAACCCAGAGACACTAGTATAACCGCGATAGTTCATACAACGAAACCCAACAGGTGGAATAACCTGATATGATAATAAAGTCAGGGTTAGTTATGAATACTAACCGCAGAGTGTGACTCGTGTACGAACCGGGATAAAACCCAAATTCCCAACACTGTTGCGTGTGCACTAATAAGGCATGCATAAAGAAACCGCAGGAAATCGCTTTGCTCAGATCCTTGAAAAGCAGCAGCTGACGTTTACGCGTTTGTGCATGTAGAGATTTTAAAATAAAGGAGTATAATGCTGAACACAACTTGTCCTATTTAAAGGATCAGAGCATGCACAATAATCCTGCCTGCGTGCGTGGATGCAACATCGCGGCGCGTATATGTGTGACATTTCAAGAATGTCTAACGAGCAACATAATTATTGAATGGATTCCTTTGGTAATTACTACAGAAAATGATTTTGCCGCCACAAGGATATATATCCTTTCATCTGTAGCTCATGCATTTACTGCTTATTACACGGATGCCTGCATACATACTATTGCACGACCATCACTTGATTAGATCCTGGCGAAATATTGCTATAAGGATCACAACTATAAGGTCAACGATGTCGTAAGAAGTGTTTTTGTGGCTTCTAGGAAGCTATGGTGTCTTGGAATCGACATTACATACTTAACGGGATCGCATGTCGAAATTCACCCCACGTAAACTTGATTTTCACAATATTAAAATTTTCCAATAATTTTACTTCGGAAATTTGGTAAAATTCATCTCTAAGAATAAATTGCAGATTTTTTCCAGCTTGATCACATCGAACGCAGTGCTGTCAACATAGTCGTTAGAATCTCAAGTTTATACGATAATGTACGACAAGGCCGGCGCAGTTGGACGGTAGTGTGGGATAAATACCCGAGAAAACAGCATGGTGGCGCAGTTAGTACAACATCTGTAATAGCAGAGGTTCATGGTTGATAGGCAAGATGCGTCGTCTTACGAGACATCGCTGCTGCGGGTTGTCTGCTGGACGACATGGACCAGCAGCAGCGCCCAACAGCAGCTTCAGCTATGGCAAAGCTTGGCGCCATCAATACCTTCCATCCTCTAAAATTACACAAATGACGTCAACAGTGATTCTCTTGTTCTTGCTGTCAGAATGCCCGTGGCTGACTTCATCAGCGACAGCTACTAGCTGCATCGGTGAGTCGCTCGTTGATTTCTTAGTACTTAGTATCATCTCATCATCTTAGTTAAGAGTATACAGAAAAATCTCTTGTTATGTCATAACCTCGGAACGGGAATGTGTGATTAAAAGAACGATATATAGATTGATGGCGCCATCAGCGCCATAAGGCGCAATGCAAGTAACCTGGCGCGAAGTACAATTTTTTGCGTTAACGGCGCGTCATCAACACAATTCTGTCTCTTCTTTTTGAATATATACATATTTACATACATGTAGATTTGTAGACTTCCTTGGGAAAGTGTGAGGCGCGTCAGAACCTACTTATTAATTTTCAACTTATGAAATTCTATTAACTGAAGTTAAATATATCAATGCCGGAATCATCGGATGAAATTCTTGCGAGCCGTGTTTAGGGACTATGCTTGTTGTCCCTTAGTGTTTGGTAAAATCTGTGTGACCGGTGTGAGAAATAAACGCCCACCATTTTATCGTGAGCCCACATAGTCGTACAGTCAGCCTCCGTGTAACAAATAACGCATACGATTATTACAGACATTATTATTAATTATTACAATAATACTATATATTTATTATTGAACCATACGTTCGCCCCTAAAATTGCACAATGTGACGATCTTGCAGCTTGTACGGCATCTTCGGCGGAAGCGGATTTACCGGAGAACGCACAACTGCACCACGACGGCGTGAATGATCAAGGAGCTGTGGGCCGACGGCTTAAAGAACAATATGTTACGAAAATGATTTTTTTGCAACCCACCATGCCAAATGCACCTCAACTGCCATTACTGCCGCAGCCGCCACAGTTACCTCCACCGCCTCTGCTGCCGTCGGCACCTCCACCCGCATATCCACAGTATCAACCTCCATCTTACCCTTCGTATCCGCCCTCTTATCCTACATCACCATCTTATCCTCCTCACCATCCCCACCGGCCACGGTCGCCTCCTCACCCGCCACACATCTCTCGCCCGCGGTCGCCACCTCCTCCTCCTTCTGTATCATCGCCACCACCGCCGCCACATCATCCTTCTACGCCACATAACCGCCAACCCCACTTACCTCTCTCACCACATACGTCCTCCTCTCCGCCGCCGCCTCCTCCTCAGCTACCGCCTCCATCACAGCCACTGTTGTCAATACCTTCGACTCCTAAGATACTTGACACAAGCAAGCCACCAGTCATATCCCCCCCGCCGCCGCCGCCGCCGCCGCCGCCGCCTCCTCCTCCGGGATGGCCTCCTCCAGAACCGCCGAGGCCACCATCGCCTCCTCCGCGACCGCCGCAGCCGCCGTTGCCTCCTCCTCCGCCACCGCCGCCCTCCATCGTCACCGTCGACAACCATACCGTTTCGTACACGGAACCATTTTGCTCTGACAGCTCTGCGTTTGATGACCATTCCGACTCCCTGCTGGAAACTAACTTCTCATCTTATAACAGAGTCACTCGTCTGGTCATCTACACTTTTAAACCGTTTAACTCACCATCTGGATCGACACTGGTCGGCATCGACATGATACTGAATGGACCGTCGTCGGCGCCCGGGGATGACCTCAAATACACATTTCGGAGTCGCTTGTTCTTGCCGAACTTCCCTTCTCTTGTAAGCTCCGAAGATTGGTCCATCCCCGATGATGTCCCACCTGTAACCGTAACTGTTTGCTGTAACGATATTGGTACATTAAGCGGTCTGGCTATTACCTTCGCCGACAACAAAGTGAAAGCATCTATAGGCTGCTTGGGGAGTCCGGAGTCCCCACCCCGACCAGCACAGGATGGCGCAGGCGGGCAGGAAGTGACCGGACCTTCTCGTAAGACGGTGAATGTGCCTAGCGGAGCCTGGCTAGGAGCTGGACGCGCAAGTGCTGGGGTGGTACTGGGAAGCCTGTCATTGGGCTTTGTGAGCTTGACAAGTAAGTCGAGGGAGGGCTGGATACAGGGTTGCTGTCTGCGTCGAGTGGGCCAGGGAAGTAGGCCAAAGGGGGTGGACCGGAATAGGGCCCAAGAGGTTTCGGTAAGCGGGCTAATCTTGGGTGTGGTTTTGGGTTTAGGCATAAGTGGCAGCATGTGTAGGGGGGTTATAGGAATCTTGGAGAAATGGAGTGAATGTCATGTACCCACATAATCACGGCACTGTCACAATATACTTGGGATCATTGGTTTGAAAGTAATAAGGATAATGATGGTAATGATAGCAGAAGGAACCTCCTTTATATATCTGTAGACGCCTTTGGGATTCGTCTCAGCCTTGAACGGGTTGCCATAGAAAGTTGACAAATTTTCCTGTACGCCATCAGTCGGTGGGGGAGAGGGGCTTAGGGGACTTCGCCTCTGGTGCAACATCCAGGGCAAATTAAACCTCTTTAAGAGCGCTAGCTGTTATTTGTACCGACTTCAAAATAGCTGGATTACATTACCACAACATTAACCAACATTAATGTGGGTTGATACTATTTAAAAACAGTCCCTTGAATAGCAAAAGCAAGTTTGTGAAGAAGGAACCAGAAGGTGGTAATGTAGGTCATTTGGTACTGTGTACGTAGTCAATAGAATTTGCAACATGCCATGATGGCTGCGGCAAGCGCTTTCCTGCAGACATTCCACCTCATACCTGGCAGCAGTACTATTATTGGTCGAAGCGGTCGTCCTACCTGATGAAGGCTAACGTCCCGCGAGGTTACCAATAAGTGGACAAATGAATGAATACATGAAAGCTTCTGGAAGCCTGTGTGCTGTTTGGGATCTTTAATGATGTTTCCGTTTTGAATACAGCTACGGAGCTGTACGGTCAGTCCTGCTCATTGATTGAGAGGACGTAACAACACTTCGCAGCATCTTTTCAGAAAGACATGGTTTGGTTGTATTGTATATATGTGCTGTATGTATGTGAGGAAAATAACAAGCCGTGTACTGTCATCTGTATATTGACTGACGTACCCCAGTATTAACCTTTTCCTCACACCTCTGTTTATACAAAAACCGCACGAACTCACCCTCAGGCCCGCCAACGCCATCACCCTTGCCGCTGTCACCATCACCCAAACCACCAAGGCCCAGATATATCAGATCGCCGCCGCCTGGGTTGGATCTCCCGCCGCCCCCTTTGCCGCCAGTGCCCCCTCCACCAGCACCACCAGCACCGGTCTTTCGGGATATTACGACTATCGTGGCTGACTTAGCACATAAATTCCAAACTCAAATTAAAGCTAACGTATCAGACGAAATTCCGAACCGTTTTGCAACAACCGCCACCATACTTTGGGGAGGTGCCATAGGTGTGTTCCATACAGCAAATCTTGCCCCTGTTGTCAGTATTGGAAAGCAGGGCCGCGGATTCTACGGTGTATTCAGCGCCGAGAAGATGATCACAGAATGCTGCAGGCCCAACCCCGTGGGCAATGAAACGGCTTCGGAGCCTGAAATGGATAAACTCATCGTAAACATAGCCGTGTGGGCTGCCTATTACGGCTACAAGGTATGAATGATCTTGTTCGATAACTTTACGGCAATCGTACTGCAACATTTGTTGGTTGATACTTGTATAGTCTAAAATCGTTGCAATAATTTTTGCAATGTTTTTATTTTCCGTAACCCCAAATACGTTTGTCCATCCGGGGCCCTCCCAGAGCCGACACCACAAGGCCGTTATCCGAGTTGCTGATCCCCGCTTCCTTCCGCTGGCCCGGTAAGGAAATAACGTCGAACAAACATGATATTGCGTTATATGTCGTACATGAAAAACTTCTCCTTGATGGCCGCTCGCTGTCGCTTCTGCTTCTGTTTGGTGCAGATATGTTGTGGAAAAGAACACAACGCTGATCAAAAGCGCCGCTGAAGCCAATATTTCGTCGTACTATTTATCATTATCCGACTTTATGAATGACGACCACAAGAATTGTCATCTGTACGTTATCAGATCCAATGATGAAATGTACGGGAACCAGTCTGTGTCAGACGCCATCACGAAATTCGTCTCCAGCGGAAGGGGCCTCATCATCGTCGGCCCAGATGTGATGCCCTCCACTGGGGAGGAACTCACAGAGGACCGTTTGGGGGCAAATATTAATACGACAGCAATTGTACGACGTTCAGTGCAGAGGAGCTCCAAAGTAAGTAAACTGCCCGTATGGCATGTTCGTAAAGGACCGAAGTACACGAAGGAGGAGAGGAGGATGTCTGACTTGTCGTACAATTGAATCTTCGTACAATTGTTCATTCATTCGTTGAGATATGGGCCGCCCTTTTCTTCGTGTATTTGTAAGTAGTCTTTCGAAGCCCCCTCCCGCTCCTTTTCTCTTCCCGCTCCCTTTGCCCTCGCAGGAAGACACTTTCGGCGGCTGCCAAATTTCCCTCTCGGACGTCGTCAGTGACTCGGGGGGAAAGCTTGTGATCGCTGGAACCCGAGAATCCAACGCGGTGATTGCAGCGCAACATTACCTCTCGTACCTCAACAAGAACCAAAGACCCCCCGATTTAGCTCAATACATCAGCGTCATGAAACAGGCCCAGCAAAGCCTACCTGCGGACAATCCATTGGCTCAACGTTTGATAAATTTATTGAAAAGTATACTTGAACTGGAGTCACGTCTGCCACCGCTACCACCATATGCTGGCTTATTACCGAATCCACCGCCACCACCGCCCAAGCTACCACCTTGGAAAACACCGCCGCCACCACCGTCTCCACCGCCGCCGCCGCCAAGTACGGGTCGATCGAAGTTGTTACTATTTTGTAATCTTTTATATTAGTTGTATATACGTAAATTGTGATGGGTTCGAGGGGGTTTAGGAGTATGAAGGTTGTGGTGGCTTTGGAGGGTACTGGATTCGTTTGTTTGGTGAAGGGTATTATTATAGCATATTTTATATAAATATATAAAATATATATATATATATATATCAGCAAGGGGTTGCCTAGGATGGCTTTTCAAACTTCTCCGGTTTTTTATCTTTCACATCCCTAAATCCTGTGACCGCACATCACACCACATCCTACCGTAAATTCCCAAGTATTTAACCCGCCCGTGTTATCACACGGCGTACGTACATCCCTTATTCGTTCTTTCTTCATCTTACTTTCACATCGTGTTAGGACCCCTCGGGATCTACCTGCTAGCTACCTGCCGTACATGCTTCGTATACCAATTATTTGTTCGTACGTATTATTGGCGCCTACTCATCGACGCGTATCTTCATTACAACATTTGAGCAGTATCATCACCAATGACATCATCATCATCAGGCCCCTAGCTACCCATCGCTTGTACCCATTCATCCACCCACCTGACCACTCACCCATGCAACTCAAACATCATTTTCTTTCTCATTCGTTCGTGCCCATTTCATCTCCGTGCCACTGGAAGGTAACCTCACGGATGGCGTCTTCTACGTTGGCTGCTTCGTCGGAGATAGCTCCCAGCCGCTGCTAGATACAAATATTTTCTCATCCAATAATATGAAGAAGAACATAAGCCGCGTGAACACGTGAGTGGGTCTTTCAGTTGGTTCAGTTACCTAGATTTTTATGTCGCCACATAGGTATTCATTTATAAAGTGGGGAAGGTTTTTGCCCACACTTTAATTCATCTGATTGTTAGCTTGTCACGCCGGTCTGGGATCAATGCAATCAATGGATTAAGATATTGCCAGCTCGAGGTAGGTCCTCGAGCTGGCAATATCCTGATCATCAGAGCAAGCGGCGCGATCATAAGTAATATATCATTATATATTTTGGCACTGGCGAAACAGCAACTGCACAGCGGATATTATATTCCAATTCAATTGGTGGCAAGCGGTAAGTTGACTGGTATGGTGGCTACTATGAGGGATATTAAATAATAATAATAATACCTATCTATCTAACTATCTATCTATCTATCTATCTATCTATCTATCTATCTATCTATCTATCTATCTATCTATCTATCTATCTATCTATCTATATCAAGCAGGCGGAGGCTTATTACACACAATATGATATATCCTTGCTTGCAACCATCTCTCCGACGATGCAATCACTCTACAACGTAATACTATGCACACCATCGCTAACACTCAACTCAGCCAATTTTGAAGATAGCTGACGGACAACTTACATCACAACCCCCTACCTCAACCTCCCCCGAACTTCCCCGCCCCTGCCTCTATCCGTCCCTCAACTCCGTTATCAATTCATTGCCAACTGTTCCGACCTCACCCACCAAACACGAAAACGTACAGCTGCGCCGATTCAGCTCAGACGAATCGGTCCATCAACGCAGCACCCGGATTCTTCTTTGGCATGATCAGTGATGGTGCAACATGCAACGGCACTCAATTACCTACAACCAAGTTCATTGGCACCCTGGCGCATGATGACAATTGCACAACTTGTACTGAACCTTACAAGGGGCAGAAATGCGGTGGCAACTATCGCGTCCCACCAACTATGTATATGCCTGTTTATATCATCTTGATGAACTCAACAACTACTGGGCATTGACGCTTATGTGATCAATTGCCCTAAACTAGGTCCCTAACATGGACGTATTGGGCGGATGGATACATAAAAAAATGACGCAATAAATGAAACACAAGGTGTGGGAGTTTCAGCTTGGACTTGACCAATTCAACTTTGCCTTGTTTATAAAATGGTATGTCGAGATAAGCGTTTGAATCCTGCTGGTCGTGGCTTCCGGATTCTGATGTAAGGTATGGCAGTTCTGCTGCCAGCCAACGTTTAGGTGCACGCACCTGCCAGCAGAATGTAGTATCCTGGGGTATCTCATGGGTAGTATCCAAGGTCGGCCAGTTGTCTGGCATCCTTTCGATCGAGCCTTTGCTGTAGGCGGATATAACAGAGATACAACACAGAAAGGTCCATGTTGAGCGCGTGGATTTCCTCCAACCTTCCTTTGTTCGTGGATCATACGAAATCTGTGCATGGCTCATTTGTAGATGCATTTGAGTTATCATGATAAATAAATAGGGTCAGAGTTTCATTCGTCGTATGTGTAGTCTTCATCTGTAGTCTTCGGAGTCTGTAGTCTTCGGAGTCTGTGCCTTACTTTGCACTTTGAGTGCCGCAAAGTAAGGCCTCTCGAGATATTGACAGGTTGCTTCTTGCACCTTACATTGTGATAGTGTGTGCCATACACTTACGACTGCTACAGTATGCTTATATTTGTTTGTTTGATGGATAAAAGCAATCAAGGACGGAAGCAATCAATACATACAGATTTTAATACGAACTACTTGAATCTACGATAAACGGGCATCAATACTTTGTCTTTACAATCATGAACTCAGTGGCATACATATAGTATGTTGGACTCAGGCATTGGATAATTATGCCGCGCTCCCTGCCAACTATGGGCCGGGCTATTTAAGCCTGACAAGCAGGGCCTTGGGTCGGGAAAAAATAATTTGGAAAGCGCAAATTGTCAATGATTCCAAACTAATTAGGCAGTGTTTGGAATGACCCTCTTATAACAGGGTCTGTTTGGGTTAATTAGACTGTGTCTGATTTAATCCTGCGACCTGGTAGCCCATGATGTTATTAGTGTTACACTCTGATGAGCCAAGAACCGCAAATAATAATTAGATATAAACAAATTATGTGTTATGTTCGTCATTTGCATAGTTACATGTTGTTGTATTACACAACTATTAATACAATTTAATATTGTTGACAACGTGAGAACCCACAAACGTGGTAGTGAGAACTACCAATAGATAGTACGGTGGATCAGTCTGATCCGCCCGGATCAGACTGTCAACGAGATAGTTATATTCGATGTCTTAATAAAAGGTTCGACTTTTATTTATCAACCGATAGATAGTTCATGCGGTGGGATGGTCGACATCCCGAACTACCAGTGACACCTGTCACCAGCAGGCTTCTCGTGAAGCCCCGCCTACCAGTGTAGGACTTAGGTCAACGGACCTTTAAAGGACATTGTATACGACAACTATCCCCCCTCCAAACGCAGCGTCCCTGCTGCGTCAAGGGCTCGTTGCCTAGCTTCAGCCAGTGCCTCCGTAATTCCAAGTAGTGGCTTCTAACCAGGAAATCACCTCGTAGCAAGTCGGCATTGGGTATGATAACTTGATGGTAATTCCTCTCTCAATTCGTGCACAGACCTTTTTCCATTAATAAGGTGTCCGGTGCAGAGAGTTTGGAACCTCAAGGATCATGTGTATACGTACACCGGAATGATCCATAGAAGATGACCTTGCCAGGAAAGGTCTGATGTAGCGGCAGATGGCAATGTAGCACATCTCCTACATTTAGCAAGTTGGCGTAATGTTCCCACATATTTATGATATTGGGGTGTTACACTGTGGGCGACTCGCCCTACAAGGGCGAGCACCAAGGGGCCTGACCGGCCCGAGCCACAGATATGTGTGATTATGATATGTGTGAGGAACACATCCATCTGCATGTTGTGTGGTAAATGCAGTTGCGCTGTAATGTAACCAACTATACGAAAACATGGAATGCTTTGATGTACTTTGGCAATAGCTTCACAGAGCAGTCGGTTGCCAAACAGAGGACTTTGTACTAAGCAGAATCGATCTGCACTGGGAGAGGGTTATATCTCTCTTATCCAGTTAATAGTACATTTCACACGTTATGGGCAATTTCTAAGCATGCTTTGCAGCTTCAAGATGGAAGATGAAAGACTTAACTTAGGTCTTGGCTATCAGGACAGATAGGTCAACTAACCCATGCCAAACTATTGTGGCAGAGTTATACCAGTAGTTAAGAAGAATATTGACTTCTTAACTAAGTGATTCACAGCGCTGTTCATTGGGAACTCGGCGGCTGTGATGCACATGTCCCACGATCCTGGGATCCATCCTGCGAAAGCCCGCAGCATAACGCCGAGTGTGCGATTTATGCGCTTTGTCCGCCCGTCAGTCCGGAGATGATAGGATGTCAGCTTAGGCATTCGTACCTACGAGCTTTGCCTAACACATTTCAGAACTGATTATATTCGTTGGGATGCAGCCGACGACACTATCAGAAGCAGTTTCTTTGTCTGCTCTGCCCTAACCTCGTGGTTATAGGCGCCAGGTGGGCAATTTTCGTGAATTAATAAACGAAAACGCATCTCACATCTTACTCCCCCTGTGTTTTCGTCCAGCAGAGAGACAACGGTGTCTAGGGACTTCGATCCCATGGGGCACCTGGGATAGGTATGGTGCATTTTGCCTGGTGATGGGCCCGTGCGGGGTTGTACTGTTGGCACATCACAAGACAGGATGTTATCGATAACACCCTTTTGTTCAGACCTTGGCCAGAGGTTGAACTGGATACCATCAGGTCATCCAACCTAACCGTTGTAGGATTTAACAGGTTTATGTATAGTAACCTGGCCTGTCTCGTGCAGGGCTTCATTTTAGGAATTGTTGTATCGGCAACACGTATTCCCCCTCCAAGTGCAGTGTCCTTACTGCCTTGAGGAAACTTCAGCTTCATCGTAGAAGCATAGTCCACATCGTGTGGATTGCAGCTGCAGCGTTCACGGACACCATCCCAGGATTAAACTGCCACACAGAAAGGCTTCACACAGCCTTCTGAGGCGAAACCCTGACTAGCCTCTACCTTCCCATACCTCAAGACAACTCTACCTCCAACCAACAGTGAAACACCTGTTTGAGCTCGGTAAACAGGATTCATAGCCAGAAAACAAACGGTTTTCCGTACTTCAGAGAGATGATCCCCAGGATTGGTTTTAAGGGCCCATGGCTTCCGCAAGGTAAGAGCAGGCAGGTCGTCAGAGGGGCAGGTAGAGCCGAGCTAAGTGGAGCAGTGCCCACTCAGGGGGTTGCAGTAACGAAAGGGTGATAGCCCGTGTGTGAGGCTGAGTCGGGCCTGACATTATTAACGACAATGACGTGTCCAGGTGATTCCGTATTATTTTCGTACGCTAGACATAAGAGCCGTGCGGTTGTACTGTAGCACAGATGTGCCACCGTGATCAGTGCTTGACAGGATCAGACAGCCTTTGCTTTTCAGCAGCATGTCCTCGGATGGTACGGCGCATGTGCTGAGGTCTGTACGGACCAAGGGAGCAAATGGAAGGGAGAATTTGCACAACTGTTGGTTGATGCATTGATTGATCACAGGCAGACCTCACCTAATCACCCCCAGGCGAATGGCCTAACTGAGAGAGCTGTACAGACATGCAAAAATGCGCTGCGCAGAATCGTGGAGGCAGGAGGCGGCAACACCGATTGGGATAAACACCTGGCGTACGTGATGCTGGGATATAACTGCTCTGCGCAGTCATCCTCTCGCGTAGCGCCGTATCATATCCTGCACGCTGTGGAGCCCACCATCCCACCAGCGATAAGAGAGAAGTTTACGAACGAGGTGGATCTCGATGATCCTGAGGCGGCAGCACGAGCCATTATGCAGCACGCCGCCGTTCTACGGAGGCATATGGCGATCGCGGGGGCCAACCTTCTTATCGTGCAGCACCGAGATTCGTTGAGATATGCGCGGTTGAGAGGAGGTGCGATGCTGCCCCGGATGCGCCGTTTCGAGGTGGGGGACTATGTGTACTACCGCAATACCACTGGCCGTACTGCCTTGGAGCCTGAGGCGCGGCCAGAGATACTGCGGGTGGTGGAGGTACGACCTACGGGCGTGTTACAGCTACAGGGACGGTGCAGGAATCGTATCACAATGCA
Source organism: Volvox reticuliferus (assembly GCA_019650235.1). Taxonomy (NCBI): domain Eukaryota; kingdom Viridiplantae; phylum Chlorophyta; class Chlorophyceae; order Chlamydomonadales; family Volvocaceae; genus Volvox; species Volvox reticuliferus. Next base: position 859,694 of record BNCP01000042.1, read on the forward strand.
CGTCACGCATTGTGCCCCATGCCACTTGCCCATCGATGACCACACCATCGATCCTAGGTTGGCCAGGCCTTCCGCTAACCTGCCGTGCCAAGTATGCAAGTTTCCAGATGAGGAAGAATGGATGTTGCTGTGCGATGGTTGCGGCACTGGGTGGCATACATATTGCCTAAAACCCCCACTGACCGAGGTGCCAGAAGGTGCATGGTACTGCCCGCGTTGCTCGGTTAACGGAGCCTCAAGCGAGCGCCTAGATGCTACAAATGTCGGGAGCAAGGGGGCAATCGTGGTCCCCAAATATCTGGAGGAACTAGTGGGAGCCGCCGTCATGTGTGAGCCACGCGGGCGGGGCAGGCGTGATGGACGCAAGTTGGGCGTGTCATCCTACCTAGGACGGCAGGGGCGCGCACACAAGTTCCAGATATTATATGAGGACGGACAGATTGAGGAGCTTAGACTGCCAGAGCTGCGCGCACGTTTGGCCTCCACAGCAGCATTGGGCAAGAAGGCCGGAAGAAGCACGGCAGTACGGCAAGGAGCCTCCGCTGAATGGACGTTGGAGGAAGTACGAGGAGTGGAGGCGGCTCTGGGACAAGGCATGCCAGGTTGGCATAGCTGAGCCAAGGTGGTGGCGCCGCACACGGCACTAACATGCCCGAATCTGGTCCAGTACCAGCCGAGCACAGTGGAGCTGGAGGACTTGCTAAGCGTTCTCATGCTGGAGAAAATGCGCAGAGTGTTTCTGCCCTTCACATGGAACAAGGAACTAAGGGCGGTTTTGCTTGAGGCAGTGTGCAGTGTGCGACAATCGCCTGATAAGGGCATCCGTGAATTAGTGGGGCCCAGTGCTCTGGCCAGCACGGGAATGCCGTGCGCAAAAGCAGTTGTTTTGGGGTTGTCAAGTGAGTTGTTAGGTTTGGTCCTGCCCAGCGTGGTGGAACAGGCCGGTATAGTCACGGCAGCACGGGTCCCAATAGAGTACGTCACCATGGGTGATGAGGCCCGGATCAAATGGCTTTGTGCTCGTCAGAATGAGGGCAGGATGGTTTTGTGCCATAGTGGTAGAAGTCTTTGGGTGGTAATCTTTGCCACGGTGTTTTGGAGAGATGCTTTATATAGAGGAGTCGGAGACACTTTCGAGGTGCTCAAGGTGTGACTTAGTCCTGTCTAATCACCAGCGCCAGGCACGATAGGCACGGTGCTGGGGGGGGAGTGACGGCACGGCACTTAGTATGTTCAGTTTACAGTACTTTGTCATGACAGCTGTCGTGACATGCGGCGTGTCAGACATAATGTGTGAGAGAAGGAGTTAGGTTTATCTTTTATTGAGTCGATGGGTCGCTACTCTGATGAAAGTAGCGACTCACGAATGATTTTCCGTAGATTGTCAAAGACAAATTACGTGTGCATGGCGTCTTTGGACGTACGACAGGCTTGTGCGTGTTTCGACTGTTCCGAGGCCATGCCGATCGACGTAGGGCCCATTACGACACTTTGTTGCAAATAAAAGCGTTGAGATCAACTGAGGTAGTCGTCAGTTGGCTCTCAAAGCAATTCTTTGTGAGCGGAAAAGACCTACCAGAAATCTAAATCACACTGTAAACGTTAAGCAAGCCAAGTCACCAAGTCTGTCTCCCCGACCCAAAGCGGTCATCGTGCGTTTCAACCGACGATCGACCTCAGTGTGCCCTGGGCAACGCACCAAGGCCCTATCCACCACCTGGTAGGTGGATAAGAGGACATCCCTTCTTCTCGAGGAGTCCGACACCTTCGTGCCGAGGAGAGTCGAGTGGCAAAGCGTACCCCACAGTGACGGCACGGCACTTAGTATGTTCAGTTTACAGTACTTTGTCGTGACAGAGGAGGAGGACTGGGACATCCTACTGTACTGTAACTGATGTCTGGCCACCCACACGATGCCATGCGTGGTTCCTGACTGCCCAGTGCCCTCCGCGCATCATATTCCTATGGTATTGAGGGTGCAGCAGGATGTAGTTCAGGAGCTTGAGCAGCTGGGCCTTCGTTGAGATCAAAGACATTGCTTGATGCAAAAATATGCAATGTAATATCCCTACCAACTTATAGGGGGGATAACAGCGCCTAACTGGCTTGCCTGTTAGAAAATGTTAGTGTAACAGAGGTCTCTAACAAATCGGGAGTTGTCTGATGGTGTTTGGGCTAGGTGCAGGTCCATCTGGCTGTCAACAACAATGTTGACAAAGTAGAACAAGAATTCACGTTGTTGATTACTATTTATGACTGTCTGATGGTGTTATAGCGTTTTTTAGGCTGTTTGGTGGTGTTAATGAATGTTGGATGGGACTTAAATCCTGTAACAGACTGCAACTGTTCTACCTGCTGTGTTATTAGGTCAACGTCTCTGTTACATACACCAGCTTTCCCTTCTGCTGCTACATCCTTCTTTCCCTCTCACTTCTTCCCTCTTTCCCGCCCTCTAGCTATGTATGTCCTTCCCTATTTCCCTTTTCCCCTCCCTCCTCCCCTCTCCTTCCCTCTTTTCTTCAGTGTATCTCCTTCACTGCTTCTCTCCCTCTTGCTTCTTCCTTCTCCCTATGGCACCAGAAGGGGGTAACCCCCCCATAAATGTTACACAGGCCGGTAAAGGAGGTACTGACCCCCCCCCTCGTTACAAGGGGGGGTCAGTAACCGTACCCCGGGGTAGGGGTAACCTTAACTGGGGTGGGTAACTGGAGGGGTAACCCTGACGTTAGAGGGGGGGTCAATAACCTTACCCTGGGGTAGGGGTAATGTTATATAGGGGACGACAAAGGAAGCACTTATTTAATAGGCAGGGTTACTGATGGGTTACCCCTGCATACGGTTACCCACCCACCCCAGTAGGCCTGCCACCCATGGGTTACCCACTCATTACCCTCCCAACCAATGCCATAGGGTCTCTTCCACCCGCTCCTTCCATCTTTATTTCCCTCCTGCAATTTTCCTCATTCCCTCATGCTCCGTTCTTCCCTCTTTCCCTCCCTCTATCTGCTTGCTCTGGGCATCATTTCCCCCCTCTGCCTCCCTGTATCTCCTACACTCTTTCTCTGGAGCCATTTGCCAGTAGGGATTATTTTATCATTATATTAAAAGCCAGCTCAGTTGCAATCTAGCATGAAATGCAAAAGCTACCAGTTTTCTCCTTACTGTACGAAAGCGACCTATGGTCACGATGGTCGTTTGCGTACATTAAGAATATAACCAAATAATAAATCCTTTAATGCTGTGAGCTATTTGATATACAGTGCTTGATACATCATGGAATTGTTTTTCCGCGCCTTATTCGCGACGTGCGGTGAGGTCTTGAGTTCGAATCCTACATATGCTTGATATTGTTCATTTTTGCTTCGATTTTTTGAGTCCGTGTTAAGAAACGGTGCAAGTATATGGTCGTTCATTCGCGAAAGAGTACGGCACAACTTTTTGTGCTGTACTTTTCCGCGAAATATTTCTTACAATTGGACAAGTGAGCAAGAACTTTTTCACATTATCAAGAGTATTCGCCGATAGCTTTTTGTGTTTGCTTGTCTTTCTATAAAGCTTCTACAATTTCACGCCGCCGCCGCCATATCTCCTTAATGAGACCTTCATAGTTGCCAGTATTTAACAAACAATATCACTAACATATCCTTGCTGTTTCTTGAAGATCCATGGTCCATCTCTACAGGACGCTTTTTGGCAAGCAAGCAGCCATGCAACTTAACAATGCGACAGGTCTGAACATGTGATGAGATGAAGCAATGAAAATATATAGGCAGCAAAGTAATGAGTAACAGGAGGATGGTTGAGGAACAGGGTGAAAGTGATGTGGCGGCGGCAGAAGTGATTGGCTGCAGAATAACAAGCTGTGACAAGGATGCATAATTAGGAATCATCAAATATTATTGTGTGAATTAGAAGCACGTGATTTCTGTGTAGTTTCCCTCCTGGTTGCTGCCCCCTGGTCCACTACTGGCAGGTGCTCGACCCAGCTAACAATATTCAAGATGGCAACTATTTATTATCCAGGCCTTGGCCAGGGTGACAATCAAGACACATAACTGCAGGTGGGTAATAGTTTGGGCCTTGGTGCTGCATGGAAATTCGAAATGAAGGAGGGTGATAGAGATGGGGAGGTGCAGGGATGGAGGCAGGGAGCGAGTGAGGGACAGTAGGTAAAAGGGGTGATGGAGGTGAAGCTGGCTGGTGACAGGTAGGTTGCAGAGAGACCAAACAGAATGAAGAGGGGTGATATAGGCGTCACGGGGTGGCAGCGACAGGATGGGGTTCATTTGGATGCATGGGGAGAAACTTGGTTTACAAAGGTGTGTGTGTGTGGAGGGGAATAGCGACAGCAGCTGGGAGGGACTGGGAGGAGCAAGGGGATGATTATAGGGAGGAGCTGAACGATGGTGAGAGGGCTGGACATAGAGAACAACACAACCATGGGCACGAATATTTCGCTTATATTTTATGTGTGTACACATGTGTTCCTAGGATGCTTATGACATCTCTGTTGTGTGTTTTGTCTGCTATCACAGGTTCAGCAGGGGATTATGGCAACATTAATTAGTGTGCTGGATCTGGCCAGAAGATGGTAATCATAGTGATGATGGGAAGGAACAGAGGCTGGTAGGGGCACATTGGGGTGGGGGAATGGGTGATGATGTTTTTAGCTTGCTTTTTCTGTTTACAGATCATGGCAAATCAAATGTAGGGTGTCATACCTTGACCTAACCCCCATGAGATATACATGTCTTGCCCATGGATGCTTTGTGATTCAAGCTGACACAGATGAATTTGGCTTGTGCAGGTCTTCACAGTCATACCTGGACTGGCAAAAGAGCCAAGGGCCTTATAAAGATGACATGTTTATTTTCTTTGCTAAGGGTAAGAACAAACAGTCCTCAGGTCTTGGCTGGCAGTGTGGTTTTTGGGATAGGCAGTCTTGTAAGTTAACTGGTAACTTGATGTTTATTTGTGTGTTCTGACATGTCAGCTACCTCTCAACAATGCAGATAGCAGTGCACACATGGCATGCATATGTATGTACTTGCCATTTGCCTGGATATTTTATTAGTGCTTATGTGTTTGTTATCATCACCACATCTTGTAAAGTCCTGGTTGGTTCCTCTCTTCTATTCCCCAAATATATGCAGGAAAATGTTGTGCATGACATTAATGAAGTATTGGTCTTCATAATGCACAGGGTTGACAATAGCAAGAAGACAACCCTAGTATTGCCCAGTGGTTGCCCATCAAGGTTGGCAGGAGCTCAAGAAGCACAGAGTCCTAGGATTGCTAGAAGGGATGTAGTAGTTGAGTGCTGAAAATGCACTGGAGATGCTGAGATGGTACTTTATGCACTTTATGTTGTGCTTGTGTGTGCAGTGCTGTATATAAGACGGAGAAGTGGCCATATATTGAAGGCAATAAAGTGTGAGATTTGAGTACATGTTCATTTGATTGAATGTAGAGCTGTAAAATTATGGATATTCCCAAGGAATATGGTTTGGGTCTGGAATCATTTCTGGGGCCATGCATGCATGCAGTACATGCTTCAATCCAGATACAGACATGAATGAGTCAAACAGTATTAGACAGATATCAGCATGCATGCATGTCTCTCATAGACTGGACAGCATGTAACATTAAAAAAAACATTAAATATTTCTACTTTGCAACAGAACTTAATGAAGTTTCAGCTATAGTTCGGCAACCTACCCAGTAATTGTAATATATAGGCAGTAACACATATAACCGTTTTTCATCCTGCCTGTCATGCATTAAGCCTAACCATTTTCAAGGGTCTGTTAACAATGATCCCCTGGGCATTGTCAACCTATGTTGATGATGGTAAACAGCGACCCCTCTGCCTCATCATTATTCCTCAACAGCCTTCAACATCTTCTGTTGTGACAACATTCATTCCTTCAAGGGTCCTTACCGCTGCAAACAGTATCTAACAATAACCAATGTTAACAGGTTGGGTTCCAGGATCGGGTGTGTCACAAGTCCAAACTGGCGCAAGACAGCCTCTAACTGGCCTCTAGCTGGCTGTTATGCATTGCTAACAACTATCATCCAGAGCTGATAATGAGCTCATCTGACAGCCCTGCCTAAGAAGTTAGGCACTGTTATCCCCCCTATAAGTTGGTAGGGTATAAGCTTTGGGTTTCCTGAAGGTGCAAAGACAAGGTGGGCCAGAAGCAAACAGAAATAACAGTAGGTACTGCCGTACCAATCACATTGTAGTAACAGGGGTAGGTACTGTCGTACCATATCACATCTTAGTAAAGTGGTCGCTAAGTGGTGCATATGGCCTCTAAAACAAAATGCATGCTGCGAGTGGTATGCTCAAATTTGTGCATGGATGTGCACGCTGCACCAGGCACTGTATATATTTTATGGAATGGGGACAGTGCATTATGGAGGATGTTGGACTACCAGGACCCTAACGACCCCAAGTCACAAAAAACAATTTTTTCACAACCTGTCTTAATAGGATATATCTACTTAAAAACATTTCATGGCTATATGTGGGTATCCTTGCCTTCCATATGTGACTTAATGGAAGTCCATAAGGACTTTATGGATCCAACGAAATATATGGCCATATGGACTTCGTTCCCATGGAGGATGGCTTTATTTTCCCAGGGTGGGAACGAAGTTATGAGTTCCCATGCATGCATCCTTTCCCATGTTCATTCGTTCTCTGCTCTGCACGGCGCTGCTGGTAATTAAAGTATCCCTAAATAGCATAGCTTGATCTCCTCGATCGCTAGCAAATAAAACCTGCATTGCGCCAGCAGGCATTTCCTCGTTGATGAAGCAATAGATGCAATGCAAGCACGAAGATTTTTAGTTAGAGACAGCGATTGATGGATTGTGTGTGGCCGTTTCCTCCTAGGACGTCGTTCGTCTATCGCCACTACTACTGCGCGTTTCACGGACATACGCTCGGCGGGCACGCACGCTGTAGTCTAGCCATCTCGCTCTCCGTCAGGTGTGCGTACCGAGATACGGGTTTTGGATCCGCGAGAAACACCTGGTGCTCGTAATTTTCATACAGGCTATATAACGAAGGATAATGCCATTATTTCGCACCAGAGCTGCAGCATAGCGGCAAGCCGCCTAGCCCGTTCTTTGATCAAGCCAGAGGCTTGTAGACTTTTGTGTACCGCAGGAACCTTTTGTATATTGAATATACTATTAACGTTCCTCAAAAAAATATCGCTTGGTATGGCGAATGGACGAGCGAGAAGGGAAATTTCAGTTATCACAGTTCCCATTCCACTCGCTCATCGCAATGGGATGTAGAATCACAGCAGCATATCAAAGCGTTATGAAATATTATAAAGACCCAAAAACTTAGATCTGTACTTGTGCCAATGATGTAGAAGTAAATTTGTGCAGCAAGCAAGTATCGTTCCATTTTAATAATTGAAAATAAGAGTGTTATTTGTTTTATATACATCTGAGCAAATTATTTCTTCACTTGGAAAGGACTGGTGGTCTAGCGGCGCTTTTCCTTTATTTCGGCGCGCGAGCTACCTCGCTTGCCAGCTTTATTTTGCACCAACATTATAATTACATCAGTATTAGACAGTCTAGGTGCTGTGTTAACCATCCAGTGCAACGTAAGTACCTGGAGGAACTCATCGCCATTCCAATGCGCTTCCAGAAGGGGCGCGCACTTCAGTGGATAATACTGCTGATTCAAGCGGTGGCAGCATGGGCTGGAAGCGAGTGCCAGCTTGTTGCAAAGGGCATATATAATGACTACAGCGATTATTATGATACTACGACCAACTCATCAGAAGCATTCATCAATTGTACTGGGGACAGCGTCACTTTTTATAAGGGAAAGGAGGACAAGCTCCCTTTGGTTACTTACGGTATGGCTGCGTGCGTGGGGTATGGCTATGGAACCCACATACAAGCAATCAAGTTTATGGGGTGTGTGGGTCAAGAAGCCAGGGGGGTTTGCTACGGTGATTCGTCACACCCTGCTATCTCCAATCGAACCAAGTCCACATCACACGAGTTGTCAGGGTGGGGAGAAGTTAGCTATGGCGCTTGCTGGTTACTTATTTACAGAGCGGGGAAGGCGGGTGGTGCCAGATACTGTAGTATTATTATACAACTAGCTAAATATTCAGAGTTCAAATCTCTGCCGCCGCCAATTATCATTAGATGTAGCAAACCTGCAAGTTTGCTTACGTACTTGCGCGCTCTTGCCAATACCTACAAGAAAATGCTTCCGAAATCTAGATCTAGCATCGGTAGAACTAAGACTGCTTCAACAGGGAAGAAAAATAACTATATATATCAGCAAGGATTTGATTGTAGAGATGGATTAATGTATAGGTATATATATACACATGTACATATATACATCAAGCAAATACTTACCTTTGTATCCAGCAAGGAACTGAGTCTATTGGATTGAGATAATATAAGCTGAGGGAGGAAGGGTAGGTACCCTCCAACTTCCCCTGCCTTACCTATATCTACTAATTGGATCCAACACACTTCATTGACTGACAAAGCACATTACTTGCTGAATCAATTTGGGTCTTGTTGTGTTGCTGCTGCCTGAATTCCACGAATGTATGTGACACACATGGCGTTTTCTTGCAGGCAAGGCTGTAATAGAAATCGACCCTCTATATAGCGACAACATCAGGCTGATTGGAGCGAAGGATGTGACATTCACGGAGTTCGTGCTTTCCAAGAGAGATTTCAAGAATGATCCCCTCTTCATTACCAACTGCACGAACTGCACATTCAGGAATGTTGCCATTGATTCCTTACGATTTGGGAATGTTCGTCGAATTTTGCTACATATCACACGGAGTGAAGTGACAATCCAAGATGCAGTTTTCATAAACCTGGCCTTGGGTGACGAGACGAAGTTTGGCTTGTTATGTGTCCTTGATATCCGTGGGAGCAGTGTCACGCTGAAGAATGTCAGCATCAACAACATCCGAATGATGCAAAATGCAGCTACATCAGAAACAGCAGTCGTGCGAGTCAGCAATGGCAACCTGCTGGCGGAAAATTGTGTGTGGGACAATATATCATATAACAGAGAAGAAGGACAGTTGCTGGCCATCAATGATGGTGCAAGCTTGGAGCTGAATGGCTGCCGCTTTGCAAATGGATACCACAATGCCACCAATAATGACAGTCCAAGGATTATACCAATCTTAATCAATAATGGCAGCACGGCACACCTGAGTGATTCCGTACTTGTTCGGATGAAGGTCATGGGTGGCAGTTTGGCAATTGTACGGAATGCATCTTTCAGCTCCATGTGGGCTAGTGAAAGGATGGCAGCACCTTTGCTTCAGTTCATCAACTCTTTTGGAGCCCTATACAACACCATTTTTATGTCGATCTCAGCCACAGGTGCCGACCAGAATGATAATACAAAGGGAGTTGTAATTGATGTCGATAGTTCGATGGTCAACATTACAAACTGCATGTTTGACCAGACCTCCTGGTTTGATCCCAACGTGTCCTCCACCATCTGCACCACTGAGAGCCAGATCGTAGGAGTCAGGGAGGGCAGTCTGCTGCATGTGGCCAACACCACATTTAATGCGGTGGGTGGCTGTGGCACTGCTATACGTGCTACAGGCACCTCAACCCTCGAAATGATGGGTGTCAACATTACGAACATAGACCTCAGTCGACTGGCTCCTAATGCAGCTTTTGCTACTGTCATAGTCATGAACAACAGCTCCCTCCATGCTCGAGACTCCCTCTGGAGCAGCATCAATGCTGGCAATACTACCAATCCTGCTGCAATACTTGGCATTAATACCACTAATGTGACGTTGAATGACTGCAACTTCAAGGATATCACCTCCCTGGGACCATCACCCGCCGTGCAGTGGAGGAACCCGAAGGGAGGAGTTGACATTGTCAGGTGCACCTGGGAAAATATTAATACAAATGCCGCTCTTTCATTTCTTAATGCACCGGATGGCTGCCTAGTCAAGGTCAGTGACACACACTTCCAAGGGTGCAGTTCAAGGGATCGAGGCACCCTAAGCCTGGGTAATGATGATGGTCGCCAGGTCCCAGTCCATGATGGCCACCAGGTCCCAGTCCAGCTGTCGAATCTCACATTCACCAACAACACTGGTCAGAAGTATGCAGCTGCCCTGCAAGTTTTAAATTCTTCTGTGTCCATAAATGGCAGGTATGCACCAGTGCTCAAACCTTCTAGGATTGCAGGCAGGCTGTGCATAGAGGCATCTTGTAAATGTGCTTTTCCATATGGATTCATCGGGGTTGGGTACCTGGCATTAATTTTGGTGGGTAAATAAAGGTGTGATGAGTATCCAATCATGTTAGAATGCCACTCTGGGAAAACCGGGGGGTCATTTTTCCGTAAAATGGGGTGGATGTTTTCCGTAAAATGACCCCATTTTACGGAAAATAAGTTTCCGTAAAATGATTCCGTAATATGCCCACCGGGTTTATGGAAAACCTTTACGGAAGGAAAACTGTAGTTTACGGAAAGTTTTATGTATTAAATTTATGGATTTGTATGGTGAAAATTTTAAACCAGTTTTTAACAATTTAAATCGAAGATTAAACTATGGAAGGAAGTGTTCTTTAATAACTGAAAAACCGTTAAATCAGTTAGAGCCTGCATAACAGGAAGGAATTATAAGTCATTTCCAGATATTACATGATAATACTGATTTACATTGAACATCACATGCACGAAGGAAATGTCGTTAAAGATGATAGAGACCCGTAAAGTTGCAGATAAAAGAATTTACCCAGCTATTGATATTACTAAATCTGGTACTAGGAAGGAGGAATTACTTGTTGATAGAGCCATACTTTCGGATGTGGTATTGATAACCTAATTGTCGAAATTGATGGTTCCAAGGTACCAATAATGGATGGAAGTAGCAAACCATTTGTGTTCATGCTTGAATGCGCAGGTTTAAGAGTTTTAAATGCGCATAAAAAATATTTAAAATTACTTAAGGAAATTAGAGTTGAAGATTCTGGGGCTGAGTTTTCCAGGATTTTAACATCAGTTTTTTTAACAAAACACTGAGGTTAAGCCACTCAAAAGCCTTGTGCCAGGCTTAGATGCCTATTGCTATGAAGTACTGGAAGAACAGGCAGGAAGGGAGGGACATGGAGGAGGGAAGGAAGGAGCAGAAGGCACCAGGAGGGAGGGAAGCACAGGGAGGAAGGGAGGCACAGGGAGGGAGGCACAGGGAGGAAGGGAGGCAGGCACTGCGAGGGAGAGAGGCACAGGGAGGGAGGGAGGCAGGCACTGTAAGGGAGGGAAGCACTGCCAGGGAGGGAGGCAGGCACTGCGAGGAAGGCAGGCACAGGGAGGGAGGGAGGCACAGGGAGGGAGGGATGCACGGGATGGAGGCAGGCAGCCTGTTTGCAGTCATTATTGAATCGAATTCCTATTGAACACAGCTTAATATCTATGTCATTCATCAAAGCACTTTTTCATCCTTTTCCGAAATAGCAAAGCAAGATGGCATTGAGCCAGCAAACATATCTTTGGTCCGCAGACACACATATTCCTGAAAATTATCTTCGTAGTCATGCAGTAGATATGAGACTTACATCATTTCCATGGCTCCTGCTGCCTCAATCCATTCAGGCCGCCAAAAGTGCGGCTGATGACACTGGTCAACAATGATCCCGACTGATGCCTGAACCTTCTTAATCCTTACAAGTTTGCCGTAATCTGCTGTATTTTTAGTGACAATTTTAGAATCAGCATTTCCAGGTCTTGGAGCTCAACTTTGTTGTCACACCTATCGCATCGGGATTCCTTAATTTGTTTTGGTCGTACCTTACAGACTGTCATTTACGACCTCAATTGATTTCTTTGATTCCGCTATTTCTTTTCCGCGTTTATAACCAACCTTTACTTCCTAACATCTTATACTAGTTTGTTTACATATTTGGAGGCTTGAGCGAGTTGTCCTTGCTTTGCCTCTTACTTGATACTCTTTGCATTACAAGGCCTGTTCATATCAAACAAAGAGCTAATGTAAAGTAGAAGATGATTTGATAATTAAAACCAAAAATAACCCTCGCTCACTAGGCAGCTACCATGCAGCCGCGGTGAACTTTATGGAAAATTTGGAGTCAATAATTTTTTGTCTGCCAGGGCCCTGACATGAATATTGTGACTTGTATGCATGGTACTGTAGCCTTAAATATAGGTTGGGATGCTCTGCCCACTTGCCTTCCGTAAATTCACCCACTGTACTTTATGGAAGGAAAACTGCATATTACGGACAAAAAAATTTACGGAAAAAAACCTTTCCCAGAGTGTGCATGATTATAGTACATGTTTAACTGTCCAATCTATCTATCTACGTATAGCAAAAATACAATTGGAAGATGTATGAAAGGGTGTCAAAGTAGATTCACTGCCCCAGTTCCCTGCACTTCCACCATCTTGGTGTACTGGGATCCAAAGTAGATTCTCATTGAGACAAGTAAAGGCAGAAGAGTATATTATTGCTACCGCTTTTATTAGCTAGTCTAGTATTTTTTAGTTATTTTTAGTTTGATATGTTTAGTTATTTTTTTAGTTATTTTTAATTTGTTGATTTAGTTAATTTATTTTCGGTTGTTGTCGGTTATGTAAGGCCCCTGGGAATTCTTACAGTCGTCCGCCCCTGTAAGGAGTCCTAGTAGTGTAAGGCCCTCGGGAATTTATGCCGTCGCGAGCAAAATGCAATCATTTCTGTTGGCCAATTTTTAGGCTACTTTAAGCATTTCTTGACCTCTTTAGCTAGGTGTTTTCAGTCTTTTGTGGCATGTAGTAGCTATGTATCCTGCAGGGCACTGGCCAGCCCTGCAAGATGCATGCTCTAAAGGTTTAATATTTGTTAGTATATGCCAAGTTCGTAGTCAATGGCCTGCTAATAATGTGTCTTGCAAGGAATATCCTTACAACGTTAGTTGACAGTTCATCTCAGTAGTACAGCTTTAATGGCCTGCAAAATTGATGGACACTCACTTCTCTGATTTGTTATCATTGGAGCTATCTACTTGTTCATTATTGGAGCTATCTATTGCTGTTTTCTTAAGGACAAGGATTGTTAAGAGAGCCGCCAACCTGCTGGTAAGCATTGTGGCTGACATAGTGCAAGTTGGCATAACGGCTTTTTAATCAATTGTTATATTCATTACAGGTAACGCAATGGAGGAATATCAGCCCAAAATTCGCCTACGCCGACCTACCAGCCCAAGTTTGCCTTTCGTGATCTTGGGCATCGTGATTCTTGTGGCGCTCTTTGGTGTGACGATTGCTGGAGCTACTCGGCAAGGTAAGCCATAAAATAGTTATGAAAAATTTTGCATGCATTTCTGGGATACTTTTAGGTAGTGCTTTGCCATTGCTGCCAGGTGCTGCTGCCGCACGATAGCGACACCGTGTAATTATACCGTGCGATAGTGATACCATATAATAGCTATCTTATGGTATCACTATGGCGCAGTATTACTATCACGCGGTGTTGCTATTGTGCGGCAGCCGCACTGGGTAGCATATTGTGGTGCCATGCTTTTCCTAAAAGGAAGGTTTGCTATATTGCATAATATAAATAGATTTATTGTCCGTGGTAACTTCTGTGGAATTGCACTCGGTTCTGCGACGCGCCCAGTTTCGCAACGCGCGCGGTTCCCTGACATGCCCATATCCACGACGCGGCCGGTGCCGTAACGCGCCCGGTGTGGCGACGCGCCATATTTCACGATTTCCACTAACTGCGATTAGTGGGAATCAATATCGAGCGGTCAATTGCATTGCGTTGCATTGGGATCATGACATACCGCAGATAGCGGCCTATCTGCACATTCCTCAAGCAGTATAGAAATTTATATAACTTAATAATGCTCCTAATTTATTTTTTAATGCTCTGAAATGTGTATGCATGTTTGCTGCTGCTGATATTGCTGCTGCCTTCATGTGCTCATGTACTGATGAATGCCGGACTGGACCTGCAGCCCACCTTGCGTCGGCAACGGTGTGATTCAGAGGAAGATCTGGAAATCGGCAGTGAGGATAACCCGGACGATGGGCACCTGTCAGCTCAAGCCCTGGCCAATAATAATCACCCTCCCTAGCAAACTCCACCACCTCCTACTTCACCACCTACAACGTCACCACCTATTGCCACTCCAACACTTGACACCTCAAATTTTCAAGCTATGATGACTGCCATGTTGACAAGTCCTATGTTTCTTCAACAAATGGCCATGGTGAGCTGCAGTGTGTGCTTGTAAGGTGCTTACCTAGGTTTAGCCTGTTTAAATATATTGTTTGAATACTTGCCACTTGCCTGGGGTATGTGGTAGGTTAAGCCTGTAAAACCTGTCATTTTACTGATAGTCATTTGCCTAGGGTCTGGCCTGCTCATCCTTCATCAATGTTACCCTGCTAGCAGGGTAACATAGATTATGGGTAACATAGATTATATAACATAGGTTATAGATTATATAACAAAGATTATTATTATTATTATTAACATGGTTTATCAAAATGAGCTGTGGCTTGTGTACCTTAGGTCAGGCATGTACCTGGGTTTAGCCTGTTGAAACATGTCTATTAACTGATAGTCATATGCCTAGGGTCTGACCTCCTCATACTTCATCTATTTACCCTGCTGGTTTATCAAAATAAGCTGTGGTTTGTTTACCTTAGGTCAGGCATGGACCTTGGTTTAGCCTGTTGAAACATGTGCTTTAACTGACAGTCATTTGCCTAGGGTCTGGCCTGCTCATCCTTCATCAATGTTACCCTGCTAGCAGGGTAACATAGATTATGGGTAACATAGATTATATAACATAGGTTATAGATTATATAACAAAGATTATTATTATTATTATTAACATGGTTTATCAAAATGAGCTGTGGTTTGTTTACCTTGGGTCAGGCATTGACCTAGGTTTAGCCTGTTGAAACATGTCTTTTAACGGATAGTCATATGCCTAGGGTCTGACCTCCTCATACTTCATCTATTTACCCTGCTGGTTTATCAAAATGAGCTGTGGATTGTTTACCTAAGGTTAGGCATGGACCTAGCTTTAGCCTGATGAAACATGTCATTTAACTGATAGTCATTTGCCTAGGGTCTGGCCTGCTCATCCTTCATCTATGTTACCCTGCTGGTTTATCAAAATGCTTTTCTTTCTGACAAACGTGTGCTGTAAATATTTCTTGTCAATGTGCAGGCTATGCAGCAACTACCCCAAGCACAAACTACATTTGTACCACCAACTCAACAACCTGAAGCTTCAGCTGTTCATCAAGCCATTTTATTCTGATAGGATAGCAATAGACATTACACATTATATACATTACTTCAATACTACATTACTTCTTATTCATCAATGCCAGAGGGGATCTATTTTTTACCTTTCTGGCCACCATACATGTCTAACAGGCAAACCAGGGATATGCTGAAACACATATGGATTAGGTTCTAAGTGCTGCCTCTCTACTTACAATATTCACTTTTAAACCTTATACTGCAACAAAGAATGTACTTTTAACAGCCTACCCGGCACCTTAGGAAGAGACGACTAGACTGAATATTATAAGTACTGATGTGGTCTGTTACAATACTTTCTGATTTTATTTGTCTCAATGAGAATCTAAATTTGAACCCCAGTACATCAAGATGGTGGAAGTGTGGGGGACGAGGACTACTTTGGATCCCAGTAAACCAAGACGGTGGAGGTGCGGGGAACTGGGGCGGCAGGCCCCAGTCCCCGCACAACCACCGTACACTTAAGAGAGTCAACAGCAATGAAAGCGGTAGTAAATTGAATATTTAAAAGCATGATTTGTTGCATTAGAAGCTTTAAAATTCAATGTTGGAAGTAAAGAGTGAGCAGCTATAATCCAGCCATATAGTCCAGCCATATTGGTCCCCCTAGACATTTCAGGTATTTCCCTGATTTTCCTCCTAGATATTTGTGGTGGCCAGCTGTAAATATTTTGGGTCACCATAAGCTAATAATAAAATATAAGTTCATCAGCTAGCAAGGCTGATATGGGGTGTTACACTGTGGGTGACTCGCCCTGCAAAGCACCGGGGGCCCTGACCAGACCTAGCTGCAGCACAGGAGAGGGGCACGTGGTTTTGTCTGTCTGTCCTGCCACGTGCTCCCCCTCTCATTCGGACCAGCAAGAGCAAAGAACTCAAAGGCTCTAGCCTGCTGGCCACTAACAAAGCACAGAGGGGCACTAAGAAACCACAGAAGGAACCAAAGAAAACGGGGGACAACTAGCTGCTCTAAAGAAGGGGAACACTCTCCTCCATCACCAAAAAGACCTGGCGAGAGCCTGACAGAAACACACAGAAGCCCTCAGAGGAGAGATGCCAGCGGGAAAGCACGCTCTTACACAGCCAAGCTGAAAGAACCAAACTAAGGCTGGAGGGGCGGATGATGAGCCAAACTGGTGCCCCCCCCTTGTTGAAGGCCTCCAAATCCCACCCACAGCTGGCCTCGCAAACGCCTGCAAAGCACAAGAAGGAAAGACCTCTCTCGCTGAACTCCCCCCAAAACCCTAAGGACCCGTAGCCTGGAGACAGGCACCTCTAGCCACAAACCCCTCCACCCTCTCGCTCCCTGCCCCTCCTCATAAACTAGATTGTCTTCCCCTTCCCCTCCCCAAATATTGTATTTTGCATTGAACAATGTCACCACTTATTAAAGCTTATATCTAGAACTGTAAATTGTGCCTTACAAAGCCTTTGTTTGTACTTCACTTTGTAAGCTGCCAGGTTGTACTTGGCAGATACTAAGCGGGATTGTACAGATACCAAGATGTTACGAAGTGTACTAAGCAGGTTACCAAGCAGCGGCCATTCCCAGAGTGTATCAGAGTCATAAGTGGGCTTTCATCATCTAGCCGCTAGCTCCTTTCACTGCTCAGGCTTAGCTCGGGCCAGATAAAGCTTATCCAGACTCAGAACATCAATATCCAGGTTAGTCCGATCATAGGAGATCGAAAGCATATTATATTTGATATAAACAAGGCAGTCATCAGACGTCTTATGTGTTGTATCTCTGTCATATCCGCCTAAAGCAAAGGCTAGTTCGAAGGATGCCAGACAACTGGCCAACCTGGATATTAGCCATGAGATACCCCAGGATACTACAATTATCCCCCCTTCCAATGGGTGTGTCCTCACACCCACAGGGGCTGTAGTAGTCATACACACTCTAGTACAATAATGTGCAGAAACACGCCTTTGAGATCAGCATCTCGAGAGGCCTTTGCGGCTCTCAACTACTACAATGGTAGTGAGATGGAATGTCAGATTCAAATCTTGAGGTCGCCGGTTCATTACCTACGGACAGCAATGTATCGAATCTGACGTGATTCAGGTTCCCAGCGATAAATTGGAGAGTGTTTGAAAGCTAATAAGTCTTGATCTTAGGAAAAACCGTGAGAGCTAGGGCACATGATTGGATAGGCATGTTGCGACGTGGGATTGAGTAAACCTTCCCATGGCCGGGGTAGGCGATGGTTAGCATCAGCTGATGGGGCCTAAGTGCCCGAGACGTGCCCTCCAGAAGGGGGGGAGTGTAATAGTCGTACACACTCTAGCACAATATAGATGTGCAGATGCACGCCATCAGCATCTCGAGAGGCGTTTGTGGCTCTCAACTACTACAGGGGCAATCGTGACTCAATGGCATTCTCATCCCTGATGATTGTGGTTACATCTCCCACGCACACATCAGTTCAGCCATCCACACATCCACTCTGATGGATGGGGGATTCCCGGGTCAGTCACTACCTGCTCTGTAGTAGTCGTACACACTCTAGCACAATATATATGTGCAGATACACACCATCATCATCTCGAGAGGCCTTTGCGGCTCTCAACTACTACAATGGTAGCGAGACGAAATGTCAGATTCAAATCCTGACGTTGCCGGTTCGATACCTATGGACAGCGTTGTCTCGAATCTGACGTGATTCAGGTTCCCAACGGAAAGTTGGAGAGTGGTTGAAAGCTAATAAGACTAGATGTTAGAAAAACCCGTGAGAGCTAGGGTGCATGATATGGGGGTCATGTCGCGACGTGGGATTGAGTAAACCTTCCCATGGCCAGGGTAGGCAATGGTTAACATCGGTTGATGGGGCCTTAGCACCCGAGACGTGCCCTCCAGAGGGGGGGGAGTGTAGTAGTCGTACACACTCTATATGTCTATATAGTCGTACACACTCACAATACATATGTGCAGATACACGCCATCAACATCTCGAGAGGCCTTTGCGGCTCTCAACTACTACATGCTCGATACCAATTGTTGTATCTCTGTCATATCCACCTAAAGCAAAGGCTCGATCGACGAAACCGGTCCAGTCAGTCCCGGGGGAGCCGTAACCCCCGATCCGTTCACCACGCAATGTCAGCAGAGTCAAGGTCGCGTGCTGTTGCCAGGTCGGTTCCGTGCTGGGGTAATCAGTTTTGTAGCGTTTTTCTTGCATCAATGGTGGTGGGGGTTGCATCAGGGCAGTGGTTGTTAGGAAGTTTGCTTGGCCGTGACACGACATCTGGAACCATGGCAGTGACGTTGGATGTGGCCGCTGTACATGTGGTCACGGCGGCTTATTTTGAGGTCTGTTGTCAGTATAGCTAGACATATAGCGTCATATTACGGATTTTCAAGCTTACAGTGGCTTCTTTGCCAACGTCTGGCGTGCTTTCTTCCACAGACATCTGGCGGAGCCAGAAAAGTACTTGACTGAAGCCTTTCTGGGAAGGCTTCGGATCGGCCATGTGCCATGTGGCGCATGCATGCAGGGAAGGTTCGCTCTGATCCGGATTTTACCGTGAATAATACTAAAATGACTTCCTCTTGTACTTGGACCAATTTACTGGCGTGCTCTCTTCCACAAACATCTGGCGGAGCCAGAAAAGTACTTGAGTACTGCTTGAGGCGGACTGCCTCCTCACCTCGCTCCTCAATCACCCACAATCTCCCCATCCATCCCTGCACACACTATCTATGCGCGGGGACTTAGCATAGACATATACATATATACATCCATCTATCTCCACACATACATGCATGCATGCATCTCAAGCCAGACCGACCATTCATTACTATTTATTTAAGACATACACATGCGGTATGATATATTAATATAGAGAGATATTCATAAAGGTACATATACATATCTACCTTTATACCTAGCATAAGTTATATAGATAGACACATGAAAAATATATATATATATGTATATGCATCATCGTAGCATGGATCTGTGTAACCAGATGAACAAAGATGTAGGACTGGTTGGATGGTTATTATTGCATGCACATCATCAAGTACATACATACACGTGCAAGCAGTAATTATGATTCCATGGCTCCTGCTGGTTGAGGCAATGGAAGCAGATTCGTTAGGCACACATACCTGCACATACATATCCAGCCAGCACGCAGTCATCGCCCAGTACATAGCATATATGTGTACGTGCTTCATCCCTTGTTAGTTCATCAATTCAATATTATTTGGATGTGTATATACATGTATGCTTGCAAAAATGCCTCGCACATCAATGGCCAAGGCTCATTTAAAATAAATGTACATACTTCATGCAGATATGATGTGCATATGTTCTGTGTGTGGCTTGAGCTTTCATATCTATGATTGTGTGCATTCATCATGCAGCACTTCTACTACAATTGTTAATGGTACCACACACGTCGCATGGAGGTAGCGGCAGAGACTAGCTATCGCTATATATATATTTTTTTTTTTAATTTTTGAAGTTGGTAAATATGCATACTTTCAAGAGTCTGCATTACTTAGCACTGTTTATATTCAATAACGCATCACTTGGTGTCAGTTTGTCAAATTATTTATATGGGCGGCCACGCAGCATGTTTGTATCTCGCACAACGCAGCCATTGTCCCAACGAAATTTGCAAGCATGACAGGATCTGTGCAAGCAAACTGAACAAATGATGATGTAAATACTTCGTGCAAAAGTTTTGCCTCTGGTGATGCTCGTCCCATCGTACTATCCAATTGGATGTGTGTGTATACACACGTGGCATCCAATTGCTTGCACAGATGCGGCGTCGGCCACGGCAGGGCCCTCTGAGCTGCCGTGCATGTGCCACGTCGCACATGCAGGGAAGGTTTGCTCTAATATTGCCAGTATTACTACATATTTCATAGTATTCATCTTTGTATGAATAATCTGTATATTCATACAAAGAATATTTGAAAAGATTACGAAATAGGAGCTACGGTGACAAGAAAAACTCGAAAAATGCAAGATTCGAACCGGCGACCTCACCCAAGAAAACAGGCTGTCATACCCCAGCCATTTTCTGACGCTTTCTTAATGCCCACAGACGGACGGACGGACGGACAGACAGATGTCGCCGCGGCATAAGGTCTCCGTTCCGATGATAGAACGACTATCATCGTTCACGTCTAACGTCGGAACTACAACGACGGAACGACAACGGACGCACCTTTTTCTCGGCCTAGGCCTCCGCTCCTTTCGTAGGAGCTACGGTGAAGGATGCCAGACAACTGGCCAACCTGGATATTAGCCATGAGATACCCCAGGACGGACAGAATTTTTTGTCGGCCTAGGCCTCCGCTCCTTTCATAGGAGCTACGGCGATGCTCACGATGTCGGCTCGCAGTACACATCACACAGATCTCTGATCCGTATGTATGACAAGTTAATTGTGCCACGGACAATATTCTATCATCCTTAAGCCTTCACAGCATTACAGCAGTCCAATTGCGATAGTTGGCAACATTCATTATATGGCTCAACTGCCATGCTAGCCGCTACGAATATGCCTCACACTGTCGTGTTCCACATGGGTATGGATGGAGGACATCACATGATAATTCAGTATATGAGAATGCGCGTTCTCTAATTATCCTTGTACATGTACGTGGACTTCACTTGAGTCGCATGACTAACGCTTCCACATGGTGTTGTGCACTCTGAGCCATACTTCTCACACTTATGCGTCACATGGGGGAAGCATTTGCATAATAATGAACAGGATATTATTGCTTATGATAATATGCCAATAGATTGCTAAAACCCTCATGCACTCGCATTGCTCACGTGATGTTGCTTGGTTATCATAGTACCGGTCACGTTGCCAGAACACGTGTAAGACCGATGTATTGGTGCAGAAATATAAAGCTCCATGCAACTATCACAATGGGTTGCTGGGTGCCTTACCAGGTCACATGGTCCGGTGCATGGGTGTGAGGCCTACCATAATACAACAAGCCCTGCCTGCTGGGAGATGCCTCTTGTATCTCTGTTATATCTGCCTTCAGCAAAGGCTCGATTGGAAGATGCCAGACAACTGGCCATCTCAGATATTACCCATAGATACCCCTTCTGGTGGGTGTGTCCTCACACCCAAGAGGACTGAGGGAATCACCACCCTGTGACTGGTTGGCATTCGATCCCTGACGGCCTGATGTTCGGGCCCGTCACCTCCCACACATCAGTCAGCCATCCACTCCTCCAGTCGGCTGGAGGCTGGATTCATACCTGAGCCAGTCACTACCCGTCTTGATGCCATTGTTGTATCTGCCTACAGCAAAGGCTTGATTGAAAGATGCCAGACAACTGGCCATCTTGGATACTACCCTTAGATACCCCAGGATACAACACCCGATCGACCACCAGACAACACAGCGTCTCCTTGCTTTTATTTTTCTCTCACCGTGCTGAGACCATAGGCAGGCCAGGTTCGCGTGAAAGCATTGGAGCTAAACATCAGGGCTGGGATGGGCTGGATCTTTAGCTGGAAAACCTAGAGCCTCCTGCACTAAAGCCCTCATCAGCTTCAACCACTCCTCATTCACTACTGGCTCACCCTGTAATTGTGTTGCGTCAATGACAGTCAGGTGGTACACCCATATCAGGTGCCTTCCTGCATGAAGCCAGCACTGTTTGGCACGTTTCCATACATATCTAGGATACCTCACCAGCTGGGCTAGGGGCTGGTGAGGTTTGTGTGTTCTTGCTAGCTTGAGTGAGGGATGCAGCACGTGGCAGCACAAAACCATGTGCTGTGGTTTGGCCCAGTCAAATAGCGTGTGATGCTGGGGGTGAATTCCCCAATTACTATCCTTCCTGCTGTCCTGCAGTGAACATCCTCGGGCACCCCTAGCACCCCTTACCGCAGCTTGCACCTTGCACCCGAAGGATTCATGGGGTTCTTTTGTTATTACCCAGCACTACCATATCTTTTATTTGCTTTTACAGCGGTTGTGACCCTGACAGAGCGCCAGCCTGGGCATTTATCACAGGGCTGACAGGATCCATTAGTGACCTGTCCCAGATTTAACAACCAGTGTGTGCTACTCGGGGTTCAACCCTGGGTGTAGTAGTCGTACACACTCTACCACAATATATATGTGCACATAAGCACCTCAACATCTCGAGAGGCCTTTGGCTCTCAACTTCTACAATGGTAGCGAGATGGAACGTCAGATTCAAATCCTGAGGTTGCCGGTTCAATACCTACGGATAGCGATGTCTCAAATCTGATCTGAATCAGGTTTCCAACGGAAAGTTGGAAAGTGGTTGAAGGCTAATAAGACTAGATGTTGTAAAAACCCGTGAGAGCTAGGGCACAGGAGTGGCATAGGCATCTCGCTACGTGGGATTGAGTAAACCTTCCCATGGCCAGGGTAGGCAATGGTTAACATCGGTTGATGGGGCCTTAGAGACGTGCCCTCCAGAGGGGGGGGAGTGTAGTAGTCGTACACACTCTAGGACAGTATAGATGTGCAGACACACGCCATCAACATCTCCAGAGGCCTTTGCAGCTCTCAACTACTACACTGGGACTTTGGGGTAGTCCTTGCCGTTCACATTAGTCCTAGCAGTTCGCACCAATGTAACATTGGTACAAACAGCACGAGGTGATGCCGAGGGGAGAATCCCCCCCTTACACCTGTTGCTCGTCCTTGCAGGGTGAGTCACCTACAGTATAACACCCATAATATACACAGGATAATGTCATGCTACAGTACCCACAAGCAAACAACATCTGATTGCACATCTCAGCATTACATAAACTTCTCCTGAAAATGGTGGTCTTTGGGTGTTACACTGTGGGCAACTCGCCCTGCAAAGACGAGCACCGGGGGTGTAGTAGTTGAGAGCCGCAAAGGCCTCTCGAGATGCTGATGGCGTGTATCTGCACATCTATATTGTGTTAGATTGTGTACGACTACTACAGGGGGGCCTGACCGGACTGAGCCACAGTGCAGGGGAGGGGCATGTGGCTTTGTCTGTCTGTCTCGCCACGTGCTCCCCCTCTCACTCGGACCAGGCAGAGCAAAGAAAGATTTAGAGGCTCTAGCCTGGCCACTAACAGAGCACTGAGGAGCACCACAAAAACACGGGAGGAACTAAAGAGAACAGGGGACAACTAGCTGTACAAAGAAGGGGACCACTCTCCTCCCAATTATTGGATGTATCTCATCAATAAAAAGAATGGCATTTTTAACTTCCTTAAACATTCTAACATTACTCTTATGCGTTCTTCAAAATCCAGCGAGGGTACATTCAAAGAAATGCTAACAGTATTTGAGCTTGAAGAACTTGTTAATGATGAGCCTCTTTTAGCGGAGTAGGAAACGTGAGAGAAAAGCTAGTTTAGAGCTTTGCGAGGAGTCATTAATTTGATCAATATATTCTGTTAATGTCCAAACATATTCTGTAACATATAGAGAAATGCCGAATTTGCATATTATAAACAGGAAATAGTATCTCAAGAAGACAATTCTATTGCTCAATTTATTGAGGCGCTTAGCCCGCCGCATTTCGGCTCTTTAGCAGTACCAAAACTCCTGTTAAGCTGCTTCCTTCCCTCTACCTAAGAAAGGATCTTCGTGTTGGTTGATGCGCATTCTCAGCTCGATTATTAAGACGTTTATCAGTGCGGTTGTTGTATCTCTGTTATATCCGCCTACAGCAAAGGCTCGATCGAAAGATGACCAGGTGCCACCTCGGATACTACCCGTAGATACCCCTGGATACTACAGCGGTGCTCAGCTTTCGGACACATATGCTCTATAGGCTTAACATAACTTCTGAGGTAAAATGAAAGCTGAAATATTCAATGTTATATCGTTTTTTCCCGGAGCGGAAATCGGAGGGAGCTAATGCTCTGGGGTTATTATGGCAAATTGGTTATGTGCGGAACATATCCAATACGTTTTTTCTATCGCATATAGCTAATTTGCTAGAATCTATAAAATATATACTGATGCTATCCCCTTTGCAATAATTCTAATATCTGAAAAAATATACCCCTTATTATTATCGACTTTTTGTATACATTGGCCGCATATACCTTCCATCATACATTGCTTAAAATGATGATTAACCAAGGTAATAATATAGAAATAATGGTTTCCCAAAACTGACCTAGCAAGAGCCTTTTTGTTACACAAAACTGACCTAGCAAGAGCCTGACAAAGACACACAAAATCCTTCAGAGGAGAGACGCCAGCAGGAAAGCACACTCTTACACAGCCGAGCTGGAAGAACCAAGCTAAAGGGGGGGATGACGAGCCAAATTGGCGCCCCCCTAGAAAGCCACCAGGCCCCACCCACAGCTTGCCCCACAAACTCCTGCACTGCACAGGAAGGAAAGAGCTCTCTTACTGCCCTCCCCTCAAAACCCTAAGGACCCAGTGCCTGGACACAGGCTCCTCTAGCCACGAGACCCTCCACCCCCTCCCTTCCCCTTCTCTTCATCTCCCCTCCTCTCTCTCCCTCTTCTCCCACAAAACCTCCTCCTCAAAACTCCCGCCCTAAGACCCCCGCTCTGCTCTCTCTGCTCTACGGCTGGTGAATTCCACTGGAATAGCACACCGCATTTGCGCTCCAACTATGGCTAGGATGGGATGTTGTGGTCCCACCCGATCCCAGCCATATTTACGGATGCCCAACATTACAAAAGAATGCAAGCGCGTCCAAAAGTCAGCAACTGCACGGGCCCGTGCTCAGTCCGGGGGTGAAGCTGCTGTTTGTGCTGCATTGTCCATTGTTGGCTGTGTCATAGAGATGATTGGAAGGGTGTTGACAGCTTCACCATCCTCTTGCATGAGTCCCCCTGAACGGTTGAAGAAATCAGTAATGGCCCATTGACGGGGTCCCTGCTCTGCTGTATAGGTATATTGTTGCTGCCGTCCATGGGTAGATGCCCCCAGTTGCATATTTAGATGACAAAGCAGCCATGGCTATCACGTCCCATGGGGCCTGTTCGCACCGGGGTGGCGCTTGGACAAGCCATAGCTGTTGCCTGGTCATGCCCCCCTTTATGGTGAAGGCAGTCGCAGATGTCTGCCAATCTGCTCACACACCGCCTTGGCAATTGGGCACTCCCAGAAGTGATGCAGGCGCGGGGAGCAAGGTTAAGCAGTGTCACCTCGATAGGTCCTAGGGTTTGATGGAAAGGTGTGTGTTGCCTGGCAAGGGTATCCCATCGACCACCAAACACGACAGCGTCTCTTTGTTTTTATTTTCCCAACGAGCTGTTGTCCACAGTCGAGCTAGGGTTGCGTGAAAGTGCTGGAGGTCGGTGGCAAGGCAGGGAGGAGTTGGACTGTCTGTTGAAAACCCTAGAGCCTCCCTCACAAAAGCTGTCAAAAGCTCCAACCGCTCCTACGTAGTTGAACCCCCTTGCAGCTGGGTAGCTTGGCTGACCGTAAGATGGTAGAAAGGCACTATACCCGAGTCCCCTGGCAATCTCCAGCCCAGTCGCCTGACAATCATGGCCATGATGCTTTTATATATGCATTTGACTACCGCTTTCAATGCTGTTAACATCCAGAAGTGTTCGGTGGTTGTGCGGGGACTGGGGCCTGCTGCCCCAGTTCCCTGCACTCCCACCGTCTCTGTTTACTGGGGTCCAAAGTAGATTCTCGTTTAGACAAGTAAAGGCACAATAGTATGTTATTTTTTGCATTATAAGTTTTATAATTCAATGTTGTAAGTCAAGCGGGAGCAATTGTAATACATTTCTTTATTATTAATTTCTGTCTAGGTATTTCCCCTAAAGTATTCCCCTGATTTTTCTCTTAGATATTTGTGGTGGTCTGTATGTAGTTAATAGTTTTGGTCACCTCAAGCATCTCGTTCATCAGCTAGCTAGCAAATGATATATTTTTATGAATCACGTGTATGATTGTCTTCCTATCAGTATAGCATGTTATCCAACTAGTTTAAAAAGGTGTATATATCCTGATAATCCAGCACTGCAAGCCAGCAGCACTGCATGGCAGTGGCACGGCACGGTAGAGGCACCACGCAGCAGCGGCACTGCACGGCAGTGGCACCACATGCCAGCAGCACTGCATACCAGCGCACTGCATGCCAGCGGCCCTGCACACAGCGACACTGTGCACCAGCGGCACTGCATGCCAGTGGCACCAAATGGCAGTGGCTCACCTGGCTCACCTGGCTCTGTAACTTGTTTATAATAATAATAATAATAATAATAATAATAATAATAATAATAAATAGTAATAATAATAATAATAATAAAATACTCAAAGAGCAACCAAGAGATGTTGATTAAAATTATAATAGTTGTGATTACAAGAGTAGCTGAATGAAGTGTTATCATTAGGAAAAGTATTACCCTACAATAGGATACCACATGGTACATGGGTGTACCACGGTACACAATACCATGCAGCAGCTGCACAGCACGGCAGCTGTACAGCACGGCAGCGGCACCATGCAGCAGCTGCACTACGTGGCAGCTGCACCGTGCGGCAGCGGCACAACACGGCAGCGGTGCCACGTGGCAGCTGCACCGTGTGGCAGTGGCACCAGCAGCATGGCATGCCAGCAGCACCAAACGGCAGTGGCACGGCATGCCAACAGCACCAAACGGCAGCGGCACGGCATGCCAACAGCACCACATGCATGCCAGCGGTATCGGGTGCCAGCGGCGGCACCACGCGGTAGCGGCCCTGCATGGCAGCCACACTACATGCAAGCGGCATTGCATGCCAGCAGCACCGCATGGCAGCCGCACCATGTGCCAGGAGCACGGCATGCAATTGGGGCCGCGCGGCAATGGCCCTGCACGGCAGCCGCACCACGTGCCAGCGGCACCGCGCGGCAGTGGCACAGCATGGCAGCAGCACTGTGCGGCACCGGCACCACACTGCAGCTGCACATCGTGGCGCTGGCACCGGGCTATCCATCCTAAAATTTCATTCTAAATTCGCTTCTCATTCTAAATTCTAAAACTTATCTTGGCGAGTAATGCTTACCTTTCGCGACCAGGATGGCAAATTAACGATGTTGGCAATCCTCCTAAGTGAAGATCCAACAAATTGCTGAAGCTCCGTTTATTGGAAATCAAAGAAGTGGGTATAAATAAAAGCGGTAGCTGTGATAGCAGACAATCATTGCTGTACGCTTCAATCTAACTGCCAACTAACATTGTAAGGATATTCCTTGATTGACCCATTGGCAGGCCGTTCACTAGATAGAAACATTCAATATTCTAGAGGATAATTAAAGCCTTAGAGCATGTATTCTGCAGAGCTGGACAGTGCCCAGTAGAATAGCTAGTACATGGAACAAAAGGCTGAAAAATCCTAGATAAAGAGGTCAGAAAATGCTTTTAATAGCATACAAATTGCCTAACAGAAATCAGTGCATTTACCACGCGACGGCATAAATTCCCGAGGGCCTTACGCTACTAGGACTCCTTACAGGGACTCCCGACTTTAAAAATTCCCAGGGGCCTTACAAACTGAATATACGACATGAAAACTAAAACAACTGAAACTAAAAGCAACTAAAAATGACTAGGCTAGCTAATAAAAGCGGTAGCAATCACTGTGGTACAGTCTGGTGGTGCTTGCATCTGCTGCTGCATTCTGTCATCCACCTTGACCTGCTGTTGGGGTTGTAAGCGATTAACTACCTCCCGTGCTGCTGCTAGCCATGCTGGGCTGATATCATTGCATAAGGCTGAAAGAGCTATATGGGTAGACTCCTTGTCTCGCAGTTGGGTGGGGCTAGCTGTGGGGTATAGATACTGTTGGGTCCAGTCCAGCCAGTTTGTGTTCCGAGGGAGGGGTGTTTGGCCATGCTCCAGCATGTCATTCACCCTTACCAGGTCCCCAACTGTGAGCAGTTTTCTGCACGAAGCCATTAGCGGGTGGCGTGTTTCCAGGCCTGGGTGGAAGTTGTTCCCATTGATACTTCTCCCAGCATCCATATTGTTGGGCAACAAAGGATTCCCCCACAGAGCAGCTGCCCAGCACCAGTCTCCAGGGGCAAAAGGGGGGTTGCTGACATCTTCTAGTGGTGGTAGATGTCCCAAGGCCCCTACAATCCGGCTGATATCCTCAGGCAAGATCTCTCCACCCAGCCAAGGCCCAGTTGCATGGGCAGTGGTAAGGGCCCAAGGCTTAAAAGCTGGATGGGTGATCTCCAGGTAGGATACATAGCTACTGCATGAAACAAAAGACTGAAATAACCTAGCTAAAGAGGTCAGAAAATTGCTCTAACTATCCTAGAAATTGCCTAACAGAAATCAGTTCATTTTCCTCTTGACAGCATAAATTCCTGAGGGCCTTACACTATTAGGACTCCTTACAGGGGCGGACGACTGTAAAACTTCCCAGGGGCCTTACATGACTAGCACTCTTTACAGGGGCTGAATGTAAAAACAAAAATAAGTAAAACTGAATAAACAAACTTAAAGCAACTAAAACTAAAAGTAAACTAAAAGCAAATACGTAAAAATGATTAGGCTAGCTAAATAAAGTGGTAGCAATCATGCCTCTGTTGCTATTAAAGACAACCACCAGACAATCTGTGGACAATCTGCAGCAGTATCAGCCTATTGTCTGCAAACAGTCACTTGGCATATGGAGCATGGTGGACCACCTCCAGATACCACTCTGAGCTACATTGAACACTTAGCTGTTTGTGTTGTCGATCGGCAACAGGGCCCAGAAGGTCAGGGCCAGCACTTCACTGGAGTGCCTAGCAGATGTTGTGTCTCTGTTATATCTGCCTACAGCAAAGGCTCGATCGAAAGGATGCCAGACAACTGGCCAACCTCAGTACTACCTGTAGATACCCCAGGATACTACAGCAGACTCTTGGTGGGACACCCATCAACTGGTGGTTTTGGCCTACTGCCACTCAGGCAACACATCCGGGCAAGGCAAGCAGTGTGGGTTGTGCATTTCATCCGAGGGACTCTGATGGCCAGGAGTGAGGGAAAGAGGGTAACAGCTATGGGCTCGACGATGAATACAGTTGCTGAGGAAGAGGAGGAAGAGACTGTTACTCGTGGTAATGATAATAGTCACCCTTGGATCCGGACCCTGGTGCCACGGCAGTGTGGTGCCGCTAGCATGCGATGCCACAGACATGTGGTGCTGCTAGGTATGAGGTGCCATGAGGTGCCGCTGCTGTGTGATGCCACCGCCATGCAGTGGCGCTGGTATGTATGCAGTGCTGATGGCATGTGGTGCCATTGGCATGTGGTGCCGCGGTGTGTGGTGCCACTGCTGCATGGTGCAGATCCTGCACAGTGCCACTGCTTCACAGTGCTGCTGCTGTGCAGTTCTGCTGGTATGTGGTGCAGCTGCAGTGTGGACTTACTGCCATGCAGTGCCGCTGGCATGCAGTGCTGCTGGCATGAGGTGCCGCTGGCATGCGGTGCTGCTGGCATGCATGGCACTGCTGGTGCCATGCGGTGCCAGATTATCAGGATACACCCTTTCAATTTATCAGGATAACATGCTATACTGATGCATATCATTCATAAAATACATTCCTTGCAAGCTAGCTGATGAATGAGATGCTTGAGGTGACCCAAAATATTAACTACATACAGACCACCACTAATATCTAAGAGGAAAATCAGGGGTGCACATAGGGGGAAATATCTAGGGGGAAATTAAATATTATTACTGATCCCTCTTTACTTACAACATTGAATTTTAAAGTTTACAATGCAACAAATAATGTACTCTTCAAATAATGTACTACCCCAGTACACCAAGATGGTGGAAATGCGGGGAACTGGGGCGGCAGGCCCCAGTCCCCGCACAACCACCGTACACTTCAGGGTGTTAACAGCATTGAACGCAGTAGTCGAATGAATATTTAAAAGCATGATGGAGTATTTGATGGTTGCTGGTATATGTAGGGTGTTTTCTGATGTTGGCCGGGTTGTTTGGAGCTACTAGTACATTCACATTTTTCTTTCCAAATAGTTGCTTTCTCCATACATATATTGCATAGTCCCCTGGACAATAAAGATGCAAACTACCCTTATGAACATGTTTTCCTCTTTGCAGTACATTCTACAACAACACTGTATTATCACGTGATGGCTCGCCTGCTGCTGGTGCTGTCTTCGTTCAGTGGAAAAGCAACATCACCATCACATCCTCTCAGTTCTCATCCAACTCGGCAATGTCAGACGGTGGAGCACTAGGCGTCTTTGAACAAAGCAACTTGACATGTAGGGACTGCACCTTCAACTCCAACGTCGCCATAGATGGCGAGGGGGGGGCAGTCATTCTGAGGGACACCTCTGTGGCAGTATTTGAGCGCAGTGTCTTCATATCAAATAAAGCTGGTAATCGTGGCGGCTCCATCTTCGCTGGTGACTCCAGTAATATGAACCTTAGTGGCTGCATCTTCACATCAAATCTTGCGAACGCTTTGGGTGGTGCCATCTTCACAGGTTCAGGCTCCCTTACAATTCAGGACTCAATCCTAACTGCCAATAATGCCCCTTCGGGTGGAGGTGCCTTGTATGTTGCCAGCAACTTTGATAAGCAAGGAAGCACCGCCATCTCCCGTTTCTTTAAAGACACGGGCAACATAACATTGGACCGTGACCGATTGTTTAACGACCTGAATGAGAAATTTCCACCCGCAACCTCAACCCGCATCATTAATACTGTGTTCACACAGAATTCCTGCGCACGTGGTGACTATTCTGCGAGTGCCGGTGGTGCAATTTCTAGCAGTAGTTCAATACTCATTCAGTCATCCAGCTTCGTAAGGAACACTTGTGGCATTGGCGGTGCATTGGCCTTCAATAATATTGCGCCCTCCGACAATTATGTGGCAGTGGTAGAGAGCAGCTTCCTTTTCAACCAGGGAACTAGCCAGGGCGGGGCTGTCAGCTTGCTTAACAACATCACATATGCTTCATATAGAATATTCTTTGCAAATACTTTCACAGCTAATTCGGCGAAGAATTATGGAGGAGCCATCCATGTAAGCTAGTTCGGTACATGTAAGCTAAGTTCTGTACACCCTTGATCGTTTGAATCGTGCTGTATGCATAACCTAGCATCTGATGGGGTACCGTGCATTATATTGCAGCAGTGAATGTGGGGCGGGGTGTGAAAGATGAAGTAGTGATACATGTTGAAATTGCTGTGTATGTAGTTTATTCTCACTCATATAGGAATCAGTATGTATGTATATGTATGCATCTATCTGCCTATCCTGGCAATTAGTATCTAAGGGGTGTTACACTGTGGGCGACTGTGGGCGACGATTAGTGTTGATCCACAGAACGGTCAATTCCCACACAACCCATACACAATCATAAATTCCCATATTGGTTAACGAATCGATCCTTTGCAGGCGGACACGGCCTTGGCCCTTGACCTCATCAACAACAACTTCACAGATAACGGCAGCAACTCCAACACCACCCAACTGGCCGGGGGAGCTCTGTCCATTTCGAATTGCCAAAATCTTGCTGGTATGCCAAATGTCATCCTTTTCAATAACGTCTTCACAAAGAATGCAGGCAACAGGTACGAACAGGTGTGCATCGTTGGGTCATTACTGAGGCATCATTAAACGAACAATGTGTCGCTATCTCAGATGTGTCACCCTTCTATCTGCATACATATGTCATTTTTTAATGCCATGTGATTGTTCCAAAACTTAAATTGCTTCATTTCACTCCTTCGTCGCTCAGGACAATTCCCGCACAATATTTCGTGCGCATATATTCTTACTATATGCAATGACAGTAACTACTTCCACTTGCAATTAACCATCATCGTATTCCTGGGCAATTGATTAAGTATTATATTTAATCATTATATATAATGTGTTTATTTGTGTTTTGTTATAGGCCTAGCTAACAGTTCACGGCAAGGAGGGAATTAACACTGTTTCAGCATCAAGCACCCCGTGTTAATTAATTTGACCTCGTCACCATCTCATTACGACATACAGGGGCGCGGCGTTTTTCTCTAAGAGCTGCAATGTGACATTAAAAGGAGATCAATACATCGGCAACAACGCCACCAGTGAGGGGGGCGCCATCTATGCCATAGATGAGGATCAGCGCCCCTTTACCCAACTACAGGCAAGCTTGCGGTGGTAAAGAACGGAGCTGCACACGCCAATGCAGAAGCATATTATTATGTGCGCGACGGCAAAGAAATCCATCCAGGTTGTAGAATGGATCAGCTGAAACCTCAAACCCACGTCCATATCAGGTGTCGATGAATGAACACGCTTGGTTTAGCGCAACCCAACTTTATAAACAAGACTTAGGCCGGACCAATATCTCTCAATTACGTCGAACAGGTGTCCGAACACCCAAGGGCCTATTTCCACCATCCCGATTGTTAGAAAGGAAGCGCCCGGCCCCCGGGTTTATTATTCCTTTCTCATTTCCCTGGTATATCAACGTGCGTCGCTTATTCTCAACACCGATGCCATCATCCATATACTCTCAACCTCCTTGTTACCTTTAGGTTTTATATATAACATAATATAAATAGCAATCATAATTAGTTAGTAGTAGTTCGTGATAGTAAGAGTCATTACACCGCAGATTGATAGGTAGGGAAGCGAAGACCTATCTGGGGTGTTACGCTGTGGGCAACTCGCCCTACAAAGACGAGCACCGGGGGGCCTGACCGGACCGAGCCACAGCACAGGGGAGGGGCACGTGGCTTTGTCTGTCTGTCCTGCCACGTGCTCCCCCTCTCACTCGGACCAGCTAGAGCAAAGAAAGACTCAGAGGCTCTAGCCTGGCCACTAACAGAGCACTGAGGAGCACCACGAAAACAAGGAGGGAGCTAAGGAAAACAGGGGGCAACTAACTGCACAAGGAAGGGGACTACTCTCCTCCAACACAAAACTGACCTAGCAAGAGCCTGACAAGGACACACAGAAGCCCTCAGAGGAGAGACGCCAACAGGAGAGCACACTCTTACACAGCCAAGAAGGAAGAACCAAGCTAAAGACGGAGGGGGGGATATGTATGACCTATGTATTTACTACCTGGCTATGTGACCTATGTGATAACCTATGTATTTACTACCTAGCTACTTAGGGTACAGGGTTAAATCTCACTCAGAAGGAATCGAGATCCAAGGGCGATGGGCAGGAAGATCCCAAGCCATCTCGGAATAGTGCCTCCTGGCTTTGGATGAAAGATTGACCTGGGGGTTCGATTCCCACGGACGGGGTCAGGTTCTTCACTGTTTGTTGCCCGGGGAAGGGAAGACCTAGATGAGTCTTCCGAAGGCCGGCGAGGTAGAGTCCTCGTGATGATGACAGAACCAATGAGCATGTATTGCTCACGGAGGTGTGTTGAGAATGAGCGACACTCGCATACATGTGACTGATCAAAGAAAGAAGTATATCTTACGGCAAGGGCCGCCGGGAGCTTTCCTTTATTTCCAACACATTGCGAATTACCAGTAGTGATGACTCGGTATCGCCAGCATATATAGCAGGCATGTTTCGTTCTCGTTAAGCCGTGCCTATTCGTGTAGGGCTTAATCGATTAGAGCGATGAGAGATACTATTGTATACAGCTTGCATTCACTGCCATGAACGAGACCACATTCCCCGCCCACAACCATAAACCACCATCACCACAATCACGACTACAGACATCACCAGCATCAACGTCAGCACAATCACCAGCAATAACATGAGAAACAAGTTAAATTCATTCCCAAGAGATGATGACTAAGTTTCCGCTTCTGTTGCATCCATATATCATGAATTGCTGTGTACCTCTCTGGATATATATGTTTTCTTGTGCTTGCTTGTCCCTCATCACATCTCGCTCCCGAGGCGCTTGTTTGTTTCTCATCCATTTCATTTGTGGGTCCTGCAGATTAAAAATGTCAATGCGACGGGGAACTATGCTAAAAGCTCGGGGGGTGCCATATTGCTCATTGGACAGAGCCTTCGCGTCATGGATTCCACTTTCGTCAATAACAGTGTACGCGTAGCAGGTGGCGCCCTCCTGGTGAGTATATATTTATATACTAGTTGTTTCACATATCTCACAGATCAGTGATAGTACTGTTCGTATGCTTGTAATTATCATCTATGTACATTATAATCATCCTTCCTTATAATATGTACATCCTTTCTTGCCGTTAGGTTCACGTTTTTATGGAGTCTTGCAGGGATTGGAAGGGCCCCGGGGAAGCAAGTGACGGTGAACGTAATTTCTGTTAACTTAATTATGGAACATGTTTTTTCATTTATTTGTGGAGTAAAGTACAGACCCAGGCCCCAAGTGGCTTAAGCGTGGAGGGGGAACTCGTGGAGTTTGGAGGCTGGATGTTTTGCTTGTATTACGTTTTATGTGTAAAACCAATATGATGTAACAAGTTGCGTGAAAAGAGCAGACACGACAACCGTAAGGGCAACTACTGGTGAGTAGTATGTTGTTTTTACCCCCTCAAGCGATCGAAGGGCTTTTTTGCCAAACACAAAAATATATAGCAATAAGGCAAAGAGCTTCGGTCGAGGTATATTTGTCGTACATGAAGTTGCCATCATCTAAAATCGCAACCTTTTCCACCGTTTGCTAATGGCCGATTGCAGATCCAAGGCTCCTCTCCAGTCGCTCTGGAAGAAGTCTCGCCTGAGGAGCTCGAAAACTTGAACGTACGTGCGTATGTTACGTTTGTTGTACGACAAGGTCATTTTCGTTTGCTTCTGCTCTGCCTTGTGTAAACGTTCCTGTGATATTAAAAGGGAAAACCGTACGGAGGCTTCGGTAACTGCTGCTAGCTAGTACGATCTTCTATGGCACCCGGGATGTGGGATACTAACCGTATTACCGTTACATCGTACGTATTTGCAGGCGTTTGTGAAGAACTGCACATTCACTGGGAACGCAGCGGCGAGTGGAGGTGGCGGCATTTACTCTGTTCGCTCGGTAATGATTGTTCAATACAGCAAATTCGAAGATAACACGGCGGGGGACAGGGTGCCAAACGATGACTGGTGAGCTGGGTTGCTTGTACGGTTAAGTTATGTTTTACTTGCACACACACATGCATATTTGTGTGTAGGGTAGGGGGGTTTTGCTTCACCCATGGCCACTACCTGGCAGTCCCTACCTTCCCAGTATTTCGGGCACTCTCATCCTTTCACCCACGCGGACTTCTCCGAAATCAGTGATTTTCTCGGGTTCAGCACCCACCACCAGCATCCAATGGAATCTGCCGGATCGACGGTGGCATCTACTCCATTCTTGGTCAATCAGCTCGCAGGTCACTATAATCGGGGTCTGTCACCGTCCATCTTTGTGGGGGCACATCCACCCTCAACCAATGGAGGGATTTTAATCCCATTCAAAGACGGAATCGATCCTGAAACTTCCAGGGACACAATGTCATGCCATACGATTATAGTCCTTATAATCATTAAGAGCTTATTTTATTATTTCATATAAGTTTGGGCCAATAATGTATTCTGGTATCTTACTTAATTTGAAACAAGCAATAATCCACAGACCCGCACACAGGATGGAATAGGCGTACCATATACAGCTGGTGGGCCTAGCAGCTAGGCTGAGTATTTCCCGTCTTATACCATTGTAAGTACGTACGGCACTTTACCCCTTACGTTCGTCACGTATATCCGTGCATGTACTGCACCTTTTCTACCGTATGGCAGGTCTGACAGTGGCGGTGCAATCTTTGCTGCGGAGTGTTATAACCTCTTACAGATTCGGAACAGTGACTTTACCAAAAACCGTGCCACCGGTGAGTTGATTGACCTATCTACCATCGATGACGAATCATATAAACAACACAACGCTATTCATTTACTGTTAATTGAATCAATATTTAATATGTATTTTGATAACTACAAAATACGAAAGTCGCATTTATTAGAGCTGAAATGTCATGCATGCTGCACGTCAGTATGTAGGTTTGCCCACATGAAAGTGTGGGAAGTAAGTGATCCCCTACCAAACAAAGTGCGGTATAAGTTTGAG
Organism: Volvox reticuliferus; assembly: GCA_019650235.1. Lineage (NCBI taxonomy): Eukaryota > Viridiplantae > Chlorophyta > Chlorophyceae > Chlamydomonadales > Volvocaceae > Volvox > Volvox reticuliferus. Next base: position 896,050 of record BNCP01000042.1, read on the forward strand.
TAAGTTTATGTAAGTTTATGTAAGTTTAGGATAAGTCAATCTTAGCCGTGTAAGTCTGCTTAACTGGACTTATCCCTAAGTTTCTTACTTAGCTTGACTTATACCTGATTTTGGAGTTAAACAAGTTTAGGCAAACTTTTGATGACTTATTTAAACTTACAAACTTATACAAGTGCGGCACAATTAGCTCTAAGTCAGATAGGCTCAAGGGGCCAGCAGCAAGCAAGCAGCAGCATGCATGCAAACATCTACTTCGTCTTAAGTACTAACTCTCTGACAGTCAGGGAACATGTACCAGGGTCCAAACGCCTATTACAATAGGCCTGGAATGAAGAGGGAATGAAGAGAACTGACATTTGACTTTAATTTTGTATTGTATAGAATACCTAAAAGCAGCACTTTATTAGTGCTAATCCAGAAGCAAAATCGGAAATCTAGCCATAATATTTGGGTAAGCTACAGTAAATCTGGCTGTAAGTTTCAGTAAATCAGGGTATACGTTTTGCTAAGTTTTTAATAAGTTCCAGCTAAGTTTATGCTTATATAATCCTGTTTAAGTTCAAACTTATGTAAGTTTGGTTTGGCTTGTTAAGCCAGGCTAAGTCTCGGTACGTTTCATGGCAAATTGGTCAAAACTTATACTTTTAGACTTATGTAAGTAGCCATAAGCTGGAATTACGCAAATATAACTCCACTTAGACAGACTTACAGGCACTTAGACCAAAATTACCCAGAATTAAACCCAGTGCTTTTCTGGCTCGCCATAGAGATAAGTCTGGCTAAGTTTCCTTAAGCACAAAACTTATACCGCACTTTGTTTGGTAGGGATGAAGTTCGTTAGCTAGTTAGACAAAACGCACGGACATAGCAGTGTTGTTAGGAAGTTTATAGTGAAGTGAGGTGCAGTACCGATGAATGAAGCCAAGATCAAATTCATATGTTGCCACCCGCCGGACCGTTCACAACAGCCAAGTTGGAACGTGGGCAGTTACGGAAATCAGGACATGCATGGTGTGCCTCAAAAGCCCTATCGAGGCAGAGCGACCACCACTCCACTCTGTCAGCTGATGAACGTGGAACGATGTTTTCACCCTAGTCGGCATTTACGTATTTGACCATATGCACGCAGTGGAGCATTGCGGTAGCAACAGCCCATCATAACAAACATGCATCATCATAACTGTCCACTGTCGTAACCCGAGGAAGGAAGAATACGAATTCAGACCTCAGCCAAGACAGCGAGTGAAGAGTAGTTGAGCTGAGTCGAGTAATCCCCCACAGCAGATAACCCCATGTATGTAAGCGTGTGTTGATCAGTCATTGTAAGTGAGATCGTCAGTGTCTACGTCATCACTGTATATGTGATCTATTGGTCTATAGGTAGGCTGTTACACCTGCTGTCCCCATCACCGATCGTCCATGATGGTGATGTTTGAGCCTGTGCTATTCCCTCCCGCGCCAGGCAATGCCCAGACCCACAACTGCATCTGCACCCACGCCTGCAACCGTGCTCACATCCATGTTTGTGTTTGCATCCAGCCACAACTAACCCCTGTGGCGCCCACACCAGTAGTGTCCACGTGTAGTTACAGGCATACGCCATCTCACATGGCTTGGTGCATGAGCCCAACTGCTTGCTGACTGACTTCAACTGGCTGCACCTGCCAGCCATGTAAGCTTCGCTTCACTTGTACAAAGGACACGAAATCAACGAAGCAATCACCCACATTGTACTTATTGACGCCTGACCAACCTTTGCCCGCCTGCCTCAGTGATATGTCTAATATGCATGGTTGTGTTGACTATGTATGTAGTTACAATTCAACCTCGACTGTGCTTCTAACCAAACCACCGGTTGGTACCTTTGCACTTGCTAGAATGCCTATTTCGGTATCCCGCTGAACATGGCCCCCGATCGTAGCCAAATAACCGGCCAGACAATAATTGATGCTTGTACAAATTCTGCCAGCCAGCCGATTACAACTGGATAAAGCGTTTTGGGGGTTTCGATTTTAGCTACTTGCTTGTGGTTCTTTGCATGCGGGGTCGCCAATCCTGCCAAAAGGCAACAACATGGTTTATATTTTGATCGTATCGAAATTCCTGGGCAACACTTCACAAACCATTTCAAGTTTGGGTGCACGGGGTTTCGGAGGATGTTCACGACAGGGCAGCAAGGAATGCCTACGAAAGGGAAGATTTGCAATCTGGCAATTGAATTTCGGAACTTAAAATGCCATGATAATTTTCTTGCCTTTATGTGACTCAGCTTTCTAAGAATCTACGTATAGGCCATGAACATTAAGACGGTTGAAGTGAGGGAAACCGGGGCAACAGGCCCCAGTATCTGCACTACGATCACACCTTTAAGGCTAGGAGCGCGGGTAAAGCGGTACTCTCAGGAAGATCTAAAAGCATGATTCGATGTCTATTGTTTTTTATCGTCTTCTATTCACATTAGCCTTGGAGGTGGCTGTGTAGTAGTGGAGTGCCGAAAAGGCCTCTCGAGTTGTTGACAGGGAGCTTGCACCTTATATTGTGATAGTGTGTGCCATACAAGTACGACTACTACATTCTCCCCCTTCTGGAAGGCGCGTCTCAGGCAGTTAGCCCCTGTCACAAGTGCTTGCCACATCCAACCCTGGCCATGGGAATTTTGTTCCCAAGTCACGACATGCCCGACCTTAGCATGCTTCATAGCACTCACAGGTTTTCCAAGCATCACATCCCTATTTTGGATGGTCAACTACTGTTCCTACTTCTATTGGCTATACGACCGCGTCACCTTATCAATTCGACCATGACAGTTGTGACTTGTCGGGATTGAATTAAAGAACTTAGAGACTATCAGTCACGAATTGGTATTGATACCAAATGTAGTAGTTGAGTGCCGACAAGGGCTATCGAGATCTTCGTAGGGTGTTTCTTTCACCTTATATTGTGATAGTGTGTCCCGTACATCTACGACTACTACAGGCTGCGTGGCTTCCATTCAAAATGGTTTCCACCTTGTTTACCAGGGTCTACCTAAGTATACGAGCCCGGCCACCAACATCCGATCACAGCACGGGGTGGTTCGTGATTGTATCTTCAGGAGCTTCTCTACAACGGTGTTCCAGGATGGGTTTATTATTCACCTTTCCCCCGCATCCCACCTTGCATTCCCACCAAGGTACCCTGTCTGTTCGGCACATAGCATACTGAGGCAGGAACATAACCTCGCATCCGGTTATTGTCGTACCCCACTCCTTGCTTGCAGGCGGGCCGGGGGGGGCCATCCTGGCTGTTGCATGCTCCTTGGAAATCTCATACTCCAACTTTGAATGCAACGAGTGTTCAACATTTGGTGGTGCCATCGCCGCTGGCAACCAGCGCCAGCCCAACTCCACAGCGTACTCAATACCCGCCCTTGTCATACTCAACAGCAGTTTTAAGGACAACCGGGCGTTGATGGACGATGGTGGCGCTATCCTCACCAAGGATATGAACGTGTCCGCGTATTTGTCCACTTTCACGGAAAACCAAGCGGGACGTAATGGGGGTGCACTGGTAAGGGAAGGAGTAGGTTATGTATGCTCCTACTTTCAAATTTTCGTAATTAGGCACAAAACAGTCAAAATAGCTATTCAGGAAAAGGCCAGTCGTCAGACCCGGGCACAGCAGGGGTTAGTTGGTGGGTTTGAACCCATCTTGACAAAGGGGAAAAAGAGAGAAGAGGATCGGTGGAGGGGGAAAACACAAAGGTTTGATGTTGAGATAGGGGTGTGGTAGACGACAGACCCGGGGGCCGCGGGGATGTAATGTAATGAGGGGTATGACGGATAATAATAAGGAAAATAAAAAAATAAATAATAATAAGACTAAAACATAGAGCTTGGAGGGGGTAGGGAGCGGCTTTAAGTCCCTCTTGAAAAAAGGGTGAAAATGGGAGAGGGCGGAATCAGTGAGGAAATTTCAGGGAGAAAGGGGGCAAACACAGCGGGCAAACAGATTTCACCGATAGATTGGTTTATCTCCGGTCTGTGTATACATATATGAAAAAATACGCATCTAATATGTACTTGCTAGCTATTAAAAATGTTTGTACAGACGGCTTTTCACAGCTAAAAATATTTTAAGAATTTTATGGCGTCTCTTCGCTTGAGAACTTTCAGAAGGCTAAAAACATTGCATAAAGATTTGCAGCTTAAGAATCGTAAGGAGCGGTAAGATCGTTTAAATGGCCTAGTTAAGAACGTTCTTTAAGGCAATATGGGTTTACATGGCGTAAGAGCGCTTAAAAACGTTATTAAAGCTGTTATATTTTGTAGGGGTGACCGCAAACATCCATGCTTTTAAAAATAGGTTGCCCAACCTGCCGAGTACCGCCATACACCCTTTTTTTCATCCCACGCGCATCAGGCCCTATTGAACAACATCGGCAGCACGATCCGGGCTTGCACAATTGAAGATAACAGTGCCGTACAATATGGTGGCGGCGCGTACGCTCTCACCAACTCCGTGCTCAACGTTCAAGACAGCACGTTTCTGAGCAACTTTGCGATGATGTACGGTGGAGCTCTAAGTATCATCGGATCAACCTGCGTCCTAACGGCGCGTACGAGCTTCATCAGTAACCTTGCCAATGCACGAGGTGGCGCTTTGCAGCTACAGCTTCCTACAGCTTCATCCTCCTCGGGGAACGTGACTACTTCCAGCAGTACTAGTGTTGATGGCGATGACGATGGCCAGGGCACTTGCACAGCACGAGGCCCAGAGAGTGATATTAAATTTTTAGCTGAAGACGCTGGGCCCTGTATCACCCAATTCCTAGCCCAGGTCGAATCGCTGGCATCCCCGCGCGGCCTGGACTTGCTCGGCCTGTCAGATGGTGACGTGTTGTCGTACAACGCTACCCTGGTGTACGAATCTAGCCTGATGTACCTCGTGAAGTTTGGCAAAGGGGGGGCGCCGCTGTTGCCCGCGTCCCGCGTGTCGGGGCCGATTCAGTTTTCTGTGGGCGCAAATATCATACCAGCGGCCGGATCTGTCGTACAGCTTGCCCCGGGCAGCTCCCTTGTTATGGCAAAATGGGAGCAGCTGCAGCTGCGGACCCGGCGTGGTGGTAACGAAAGCGTCCCAATGACGCAACTGTACTTCCAAAATAGCTCCCTAGGTATACGGGTAGAGGGTGCTGTCGTACAACTTGCCGCTGGAAGTGCGATCACACAAATGAACGCTAATATGAAAATGCTGCCAGCTGGAGGCATAGCGGCCGTGATCGGCGACTCACTGCTCATTTTCATTGGCAGCAAGCTTAATGACACCTACACACCAGCAAGCAACAATACGGCGCTCTCTGTCATTCTGTCGTACAAAGGCTCCGCTACTTTGCCGTACGGAAGAACGATCTCGTTCACCGACTGGAACCGATTCATTCTCAGGATGTATGGTGGCAGGTCGTTCCTACTGGATGCATTCAATGGTACGACGTACGACATGTCCGGGGGAATGGCAGTAATCGAGCTGTCTAATTGCAACCCTCTTATCGACCACGACTTGACGCCGACGAACAGCTCCAGAAATGTAACCATTACTATTTTGTCTGCTGTCGGCGATGAAGGCGGCGGCAATGTGACCAGGTGGCAACTCGACAATGGTACGGCACTTATACCCGGCGATACCCGCCCAGCTGTATCTGCTGTGCCAGCGAATGGCAGCACCGCCCTTCTGGCCGCTGGCACTTCCCTTTCCGTGAATTCCTGGCTGCCGTACAGCTTACAATACGCAGGTGGCACCGTTGTACTGAAGAACCTCAGGCAAGGCGCCAAAATCTCCCTCGGCTTGAATGTCTCGATGCAATTATCGATTGGAAGTGTAGTACTAAAACGCCCGGAGGAAGCATCTCTCCTTGCAAGTGGCACGAAGCTGTCTGGTTCAGGTTTGGATTGGGAACCGGCCAATGGCAGCTCCAGCGCCAGCTTTGCCCTCAGCATGGTGCTGCCAGCTGGAAGTAATGTAGGTATGGCACTCGATGGTGAAAGTGTGATTGGCGTACAGGACTGGAATCGCTACGTGCTATGGTCAGGGCCCATGGGTACGATACTGTACGACACTTTCGTGGCGACAGAGAATGGTATCAATGGTAGCCACGTCATGATCAAGATGCTGCCGGACGCAGCCCAGGTGCAGCTTTCTCGTGACGCCATTTTAGTACGTCATACGGGCGGAATAACATTGCCGTACGGTCTGGATTTGACAGTGGGGAATTCAAAATGGATGTTGAGCAACGGAACAAAAATTGAACTGACCGCCTCCAGGGTGGCGTTGACTGCCGTACTCGCCAAAGGGTGCCATGTCAGTGGCATAGCTGCTGCTGTAGATACGGACTGGTACCGCTACCTCCTAGTCACCGTACAGCACGGCACGTTTCTCTTCGATACGGCAGTTGGTGCTGTTGTCAATGGTCCACTACCCGAGGGCACACACGTGAACCTTACAAAAGGCAGTGCCATTGTCGTACATGACAGCTTCGCTTCAGTACTTCACGACAGTGCAATGCAGTTGACGGACCTTGGTGCCAACGATGTTTTGTTGCCTGCCGAGGGTAGCAGCCTGGTGTACGGCAGCGGGAATGATACCGACGGCAGGACTTTATTTGCGGCTGATCCTGAAGACGACATGCCAAGCCGATTTATTCCATGGGTCGGTGTCAATGGTTCGTACTTGTACGACATGAAGCTTCTGGTAACTTTCCACCTCGTGCCTGGGTCAACGCTAAGCCTGGCAGCGAGTAGTGGTATCCTTGTACATGACAGTCGTACGACAGTGCTTCCAGTGGAAACAAACTTAACGGCAACTCCAGACGGTTCATGGCTTCTAAGCAATGGAACGACACTGTCGTTCGATGGCAATATCACTGGGCTGTCAGCGTCACCGACTGGTAGAAGCCGCATCCTGTACGACAACTCCACATGGAACATCACGGTTTCGGAGTCTGATTTTTGGCTATTTGCCGGTGTAGATGGTAACACACTGTACAACGCACAGATTGATGCAAGCTTCCTGCTCGCGAATGGCTCAACGCTGGCCCTGTCAGAGGACAGCAGGCTCGTTAACGGCAGCACTGACGTCACGTTCCACAATGGGATGAACCTGACGGTGGACACCCGAAGGTGGATATTTAGCAATGGTACGGAACTCGACCCGGGAGATGGTACCGGCAGTAGCACGGATTCTGAGTTTAAGCTACATGTGCACTCGAGCGAGCTACAGGCCCCCAATCGGGCGGATGGGGAGGTCGGCCGAGTTTGTTCCGTCGACTTGACCAACGCTTCCTACACGCCGGATCCGTACACCTACGATTACGCTGGTGCACGGGTGAGGGAGAGGTACACGGTGGTGGTTTGGGCTTAGGGCTTAGGACTGGGGTTTCAGAGGACTGACAATGAAGGGAAAACAGGATGGTTCGTACCATCTGATTGCACGGCAAGCCAGTAGTGTACGAATGTCCCAACGTTCCTGGGTGTTGGCTGAACATTTGTAGACGGCCTTCAGATGCATTTTACACCAAATCCGATCCTTGTCATGTCCGTCCTCCACTCGCTTACTCGTACTGCTCCCTTCGTTATCATGTAGGCACACAAAAACAGATGAAAGCTTAACGCCACGATTCCACGAACCCCACCTCATTCCGGAAGCCCACCACCCTTATGTTGCAGGCGTAGCTGTTACTAGCAATGCCTTAGGCGGGTTTTGCTCCCGCAAACCAGGACTCTATCTACTTAGTAGGTCGTCCTGATTCCTCTCCAAAGACCTTAGATCCTTGTTGCCAAGAGAGCTAAAACAAGCTCTGTGTTCTGTTTATCTAGGCTTTGATTTTCGTACGGGGATCTTTCTGTCCGAACGAGACTCGTGGTTCAAAAGAGCTTTATTCTAAAGTAACCACGTGTTGAGTTTCTGTAATAACATTAACGTATTATAGTTAACGCCTTATAACTCTTTATACAATAAATATAATAATATTTATCTTAATTCTTTATCTAGAGTTTCTATATGGCGCTACAACATCTGCTCCCCTTCTCTTAAGCGCTAGCGTCCTCGCTGCGCCCAAGCTGGGACCAGTAAGCATCTATGGTTTGGTGATCAGAGAAATCGTTCTCTTCAACCCAACTGTTGTGCTCGTGTCCGTAGCCCACCCATTTCACAAGGAAACGGTGCAGTGAACGGTTTCTAAGTTTCTTAGTCTCGTGATCCAAAATCGTTTCAACATCCCACACAGGCCGGTTCGAATCATCAAACTGCAGCTGTGGTGGTATTGGGGTCTGGGATCCGTCTGATCTGTAGGGTCTTAGCAGGGAAATGTGAAACACGTTATGGAATCTGTACTCTGCAGGGAGTGTGAGTCTGGCAGCAACGGGGTTAACCATAGCCTCAATAAGAAAAGGTCCTATCCATCTAGGCATAAGTTTTCTAGTGCCACGTTCTTTAGCCAGGTTCTTTGTGCTCAAGAGGACATAATCTCCAGGCGTAAATTGGATATCTTTCCTGGACTTATCCAAAGTTTCTTTGGTTCTGTCTTGTGCAGCCTGCAAACAACGTTTTGCCATGTCTAATCTGTCAGCAAACGTCTCTGCATAATTCTTAGCAGCAGGCACTGCATCTCCAATTTCCAACTGCAATGGGGTTCGAGGGTGAAACCCATAGTTGAGGAAGAAAGGAGTCTGGTTCGTCATTCTGTTCTTTAGGTTGTTCATTGCAAATTCTGCAGCGCCCAGATAACGATCCCATTCCTTAGGGTCATAATCTGCATAATGTCTCAGCATGTCACCCAGGATACGGTTCATCCGTTCTGTCTGTCTGTCACTTTGTGGGTGAAACGCAGTACTGAGATTCTGTTTAGCCCCTACACGCTTGAATAGCGCAGTAAGGAAGTTGCCTGTGAATTTCGAATCTCGGTCTGAGATAATATTCTGTGGCATGCCATGGAGGTGTACAATGGCATCAAAGAATAAGTCTGCTGTCTGTTCTGAGGTTATGGAGTTCTTGCAAGGCCGTACATGGACCATCTTGGTGAGTCTATCCACAAAAACCGCAATAGAGTTAAAACCCTTCTTTGTAACCGGTAGTCCGATAATGAAATCCATGGAAACACTCTGCCAGGGCATCTCAGGGACTGGTAGCGGTTGTGCTAGGCCAAGGGGTTTACCTCCAGTAGACTTATTTCTTTGGCAAGAATCGCACTGAGAGATATAATCCTCAACATCAGCTCGCAGTGTTGGCCACCAAAACGTGCGGCGTATAAGGTCTATGGTGCGATCTCTTCCAGGATGTCCTGCAAGGGGGTCTGAATGGCTTCTGTGTATGATTTCTCTTTTTATCATGGGGTCATTTGGGACCACAATGCAGTAGGTGTTCTCTCCCTCCTCCTTCTCATAGAATCCACGAGGATTCGATTTGAGATTTACTGTGTTCTGGGGGTTTTGAAACCAAACATCTTTAGATGTAGCTTCTATGACCTGTTCGAGTAGGGATTCTGTGCTCTGCGGGATTTGTCCAGTCATGATAGCATTAAGCAGGATCAGACTGTGCAATGCGGGATGGCGGGATAGTGCATCAGCAACAACATTCAAATGTCCAGGGCGGTAAAGCCATTGGAAGTTGAATTGTTCCAAGAATTCTACCCATCTGGCTTGTCTGCGGCTCAGCTGAGCTTGTGTCTTTAGATACGTTAGGGGGTGATGGTCTGTCACCAACGTGAAAGGGATAGAACTCTGTAGGTAGCATCGCCATTCTCGCAAGGCATTGATAACACCTAGCAACTCTTGTTCTCCCGTACCATAGTTGCGTTCGGCAGGAGAAAATTTCTTTGAAGCAAAAGCCACAGGCCGGTTTTCTTGAAGAAGTACAGCACCCGTACCGTTAAGTGAGGCGTCTGACACAACCTCAAAAGGCTTTGCAAAATCAGGGTAATGCAGGAGTACATCCGTAAACAAACGTTCTTTGATATCAGCAAAAGCTTTTAATGCTTGCCTGGGCCATTCTTTGGGCACCTGCGACTTGTTGAACAAGTCAGTCAGCGGAGCCACAACCGAACTGAAATTAGGAATAAAGCGGCTGAAATAGTTTGCAAACCGACAAACGATCTGAGTTCGGATATATCTTTGGGTGTTGGCCAATTTCGTATGGCTACGGTTTTCTTTGGATCCATCCGTAGACCATCTTTGCTCACGATGTGTCCCAAGTACTTGACTTCAGGTTGCCAAAATTCACATTTAGAAATCTTTACTTGATACTTGTTCTTTCGAAGCAAGTCAAGAACAATTCTGAGATGCGCAGCATGTTCTTTGGCGTTCTTTGAGAAAATTAGGATATCGTCCAAGTAGACTGTGACGAATCTGTTTAGGTAAGGTGCAAAAACGCGATTCATGGCAGCTTGGAACGTCGCTGGAGCGTTAGACAAACCGAACGGTAGGACTAGCCATTTGAAATGTCCTAACGGCATCGTAAAAGCAGTCTTTGGGATGTCTGTGGGATTAATTCTGAGTTGGTGATATCCAGAGGCCAAGTCTAGAGCTGTAAAGAAACTGGATCCGGCTAGTTTGTCCAAAGTATCATCTATGCGGGGCAGAGGGTACCGGTTCTTTACTGTGAGTTTATTTAGAGCTCTGTAATCTATGCACATCCTGAGTTCTCCTGTCTTCTTTGCAACAAAGAGAACAGGGGCACCAAAAGGTGACGTGGATGGTCTTATGAAGCCCTTCTGTAGCAAATCTGTGACTTGTTTTTCGACCTCAGCCAGTTCAAGTTGTGATAGGTGAAACTGGGGTCTAAAAACAGGTTGGGAACCAGGTCCTAAGGGAATAACGTGAGTTACACCTCTTTTGGGTGGCAATCCCTTAACTGGTTCGAAAACATCTGCAAATTCTGATAGGATCTTCGAAAGCTCTGGATTTTCTTTGGCTTCTGTAGGGAGTTCCAAAGCATTAAGCTGTGGTTGTGCAGGTGGTGGCGTTTTGCGCACCACGACTAGCATAGAGCGTGAACCTTCAGTGCGCAGGTCACGAAAAACATGCTTTGCAGAAACAAGCTTTGCTGATTCTGGAGCTTTCTCAAACAATGGAATTCTAGGTTTTTCTATGTATTGTAACTGCGTGCGGTCCGTTGGGTGGTGCGAGTGCGGACCTCAGTACAAAGTTTCTGCCTGATAAAGTGGTCAGTTCTAGTTCGCCCAAAGCTGGTCGGATTTCTGCCTGTAATTTCTTTAGAAAGTTTTGGTCTAAAATTATATCTGTAGCAGGTGTAAAATTCTGCAATGCCAAAAGACGAACTTCTGTACGGAATTGTCCAATGCGAAGGCTCGCACAGCATTCACCCAAAATCTGAGTTTTGCTTTTATCTGCTAAAAGAACAGGTGAGAAAACTGTTGGCTTTAGTTTAAAACCGTTCTTTTCTATGAACTCCTTGGAAATGAAGCAATGAGTAGCACCTGTATCAGGAAGAATACGTACTTTTGCTCCACCAAGTTGTCCATCAAACAAATCTAATCTGTATTCTGTATTTGCAATAAAGCATTTAGGTTCTAGTTTCTGGGCAGAAAGAGGAGCATCATACCAAACTTCTAGTGCCTCTGGAATTGGCGGCGGCTCTTCACAGCCTTCATGGATTCTTTTATAAATCTTTGATCCTACTGGTAAAGTCATGAGCAAGGTCATTCCTTTGAGCAAACCGCGAAATTCCCCTTTTGTTGCAGGTACGATTGCACACACAGCAGTGCTAGGGTCGAATTCTTTGCATTTTCTGTAGTGCTGCAAATAGCTGTAGATCTTTGTTGGGTGCGGATGCAGCCAAATAAGGTGACCGGAACAATCAAAGTCAAGGAAAGGGCAAGATGGCGACGTAAACAGCTTACAAAGTCTGTCGCTACCGTCATCCATGGCATCTACGTCTAAAGTAAACTTCTTGCCAATAGTTCTTTGGATGACAGCAAACAATTCTAGGTCAAACATGCCCTTCTCGCACGTCTCAATCTTGCACTTTTTCCGTGCGCTCCCAGCCTGCTGGTCACAGGGCAGCTGGGCAATCTCCTATTCGGCCATAGCATCTGTGCCTTCTCCAGCCACATAAGGATAATCCGTGCAATCCTCGCCTATGTGGCCACTCTTACCACATCGTCCACACAATCCCTTGCGACGATGCTGGTGGAATTCTTTGTGGGTTAAGCAACGACCCAAATAGTTCGCAAAATAATTTTTAGCACCATTTGGATTCGACAAGTGAACGTCTTGCCTCTTCCGTTTCTGCTGCGGGTTCTGGGTCTGGTTCCAGGGAGGCCTTGCGGCATTCTGAGGTCTCTGCGGCGCGGCCAGAGCCGGCCGAGGAGGTCCCGAAAATCTTGCAGCTTGTGCGTTATTCTGTGGTTGCGAACTATTGCTAGGTCCAGCTCCGGTCTGGGATGGCGTCGGTCGGCGATTGACAACTTCCCGCCAGCTCCCACCGGTTGCGGACTGGTTCTGCGCGCATTTGAAGCGTTTGAAGTTAGCTGCATAATTCAAAACGGCTTTAGAGTTCTGTGTTTCACTGGAGTTATCCAGCTTCTTATTCTCGCCAATAGCATGCGTAATGATGTCCTCCAAACTCTCAAACTCCGAACCACGATAATTTGCTTTGCATGCTTTCTGTAGGGCAGGAGTTAAACCTTTACGAAACAGCGGCAGGACATAGGTCAAATCTTTGAGCCCGGTCAGGTGGATCTTCTCCCTGAAGCGCGCAATATACTCCATAAGACCTTTCTTTTCGTCCATTTTTACTTTACCATCTAATAAATCCTGTGCAGTTTCTTCTTTCTTTGTACGCACCTGTGGCGCGAAGCGCTCTGTGAAAGCCATGAGGAGCTTGTCTAGGGTCCGATTCTCTGGCTGCTTGTGCTCTTCTCCATATTGCAAAGTCCACGTGCACGCTTCTGGATGGTCTTGAACTGCCGTGCACAGTGCAGCAAAAGGGACGACGCCTGGCGTGTGCTCTATGTAGACGCGAAAAACTTTTGCGAACCGTTCTGGGTCGGCATCTATCTTCAACTGCGGGGCATTAAGCTTAGCGTGATGAGTATTCTGTGTTAAATTCTGGGTTGGTACAGCAACAGGAGCAGTAACCGTTCCTACCGTAGGTGCGGTGTTCTGGGACTCAGCAAGTCGGAGGCGCAAAGCCGTCACTTCTGATACTTGCATATCATACTTGCTCTGCATATCTTCGAACTTATTTTGTAAGTCACGAAGAGTTGCAGAGAGCGAAGCAAGGTGTTCTGTAGGCGCCGACGGCGGCGCAGGGTTGACTTGCTGTGGTAGCATTGCCATCTGTGGTGTAGTATCGACCAATCCTTCTGTGTTCATCTCATCTGTGTTTGGGTTGCGTGAGCTCGTGGGTTCTGTCATGTCTATGGGAGTAGTGCTTGTAACAGCTCTACGTACCTCTCTGTAGGAGCTCTTCTGCCAATAGATTTCTAACTTGTGCACAAATTTGATCTAGATTCGGTAGCATATGCAAGCTACCGTAAACGTCTAACCAAGTGGGTCGCCAACTCCACACTTGGTAACGTGACTGTGCTACTAGCGGAGGAGTCCGTGTAGGACTCTTGTCTAGTAGAGAATAATCTATCTTAACGATTAGAGTGAAAATCTAAGGCACCAAAATGTTGCAGGCGTAGCTGTTACTAGCAATGCCTTAGGCGGGTTTCGCTCCCGCAAACCAGGACTCTATCTACTTAGTAGGTCGTCCTGATTCCTCTCCAAAGACCTTAGATCCTTGTTGCCAAGAGAGCTAAAACGAGCTCTGTGTTCTGTTTATCTAGGCTTTGATTTTCGTACGGGGATCTTTCTGTCCGAACGAGACTCGTGGTTCAAAAGAGCTTTATTCTAAAGTAACCACGTGTTGAGTTTCTGTAATAACATTAACGTATTATAGTTAACGCCTTATAACTCTTTATACAATAAATATAATAATATTTATCTTAATTCTTTATCTAGACTTTCTATATGGCGCTACAACACCTTACCTCCCTGCCCATCATTACCATTAACAGGACTTTCTCGACAGTCGTACGGCAAGTGATTTTGATCAGCTGGATTTTTACTCGAAACTTGCTCGAGCCGCCTACCATTACGACCCAAACGTTGACACGAGTGGCTTTAACGCCGCGCTGTTGATACCGCTGACCTCCATCCCATGGGATTTGCGTGGCCGACCGAAGAGTGCTGTCGTACAATGTACCAAAATCAGCGTTCCGGAGTCAAGCACAAAAGCGCGGAACATCAGTCTGATGCAAATTGACTTGACAATCGTCAATAATACGGCAGGAGCTATGGGTGGCGGCATTTATGTTGACGGAGGTGAAGGTAATTTGCTCATGGACAAATGCCAGGTAAGAACAAGCGAACGAACGTATGACCATATTGAATTGTAATTGCAAGGCGCTGCTTCATCGGCCCCTGCTGCCTGTTCTTTCTGCCGTACAACTCGCTCTATGCCACATTTTCCCCAAAGCATATCATCCATATGAACACGCCATTAATTGTACAACAGTGTCCATGTTTCGGTAGGTCCGCAAAGCGGGTGCAAAAATGGTCTGTAAGTGGAGCGCCTACCTCTGCTTTGCCCCTGTCTCTCTTATTGCAATACAACTCTGATTAGACCCTGATCGACTACACTGACACATTTGGAAATCTGTAAGTGCACACAGTTTAACTGCCTGCCTGCGTATCTGTCTGTCTGTCTGTTTGTTCAGGTCAAGAACAATACCGTCCTTGATGGAGACGGTGGCGGTCTGGCGGTCTACCAAGGCGATAGCAATCGTGATATGCAGGTGCAGGTCAGTAAAATAACTGACTAATAACAGAACTAATAACAGAAAAATCTGATAACGACAGTTGCAAATATGCTCTTTAATGGAAACAAGGAAACCAACAACGAGATACGGGCTGCTTGAGTTTTCTAAATTTTACTTCTGAAATCAATAACATATGTGTAATTGTTATGAGTTTTCATTATAGTTTTTCACTGCGGCTTCTACCCACAGGTGTATGTATCCAGCAGCAACTTCTCCGCTAACAATGCATTTAATGGACTTGGTGGGGGCTTATACCTGCACGCGGACTTTCTACACCAGCAGGTACGTGACGGTACGGCCATTATACGACACATGTACACAGATGTCGTATACAATGCCGTACAGGCTATACCACACATGCATACCGCAACCTCACATATTGCTGACTATTCTGCCGAATGCCACATACGTGTAGTATCCCACTTTGTACGGTTCCCACATATTTCGTACAGGCGGTCATCTCGGATTCCATACTAATCGGCAACCAGGCTTCTGGGGGTGGCGGCTTAGCGGTGTCAAATAATGTTTCGGTACTGCTGAATGAGTCACGGGTCGAACAAAACACCGCGGCGGTCATGGGTACGATTCCCGCTGGATCTGAAGGCTTGAATTATGGCGACGGTGCCGGCATTCTGGTGGGTTATCTATGTATCAATGATTTATGCCGTAATAATTGTTACGCGCGCGAGCTACTGTGAAACGAAGTTATTGTGCCACATCTGTACGATGTCGGTGTACCAATGAACCTGTTAAAGCAGTAATCACAGTTATCAAGGCAAGATTTCACAGAACTGGCAGCGAGCGAACCGACGAACGAAAAACCATGAGCATGTTAAACAACGGAACTGATGCACTCTTCATCGCCATTGGACATTTATAATTAATAATTTTTACATTCCCCGACCGACCTCCTCTCTATCCAACCCTTCCCTTTTCCTCCCTCCCCTCCTCTATCCTCCTCCCCCTCCCGTGCATATTGCACGTCTGCACCCTCAATGATCGCCCAAACCCATAGGCTACTTCCTGTAACGAAATGGTAACCACCTCCGGAACTCAACTTATCAACAACTACGCCAGTGGCCGCGGTGGCGGTTTGGCGGCGCATGCTTGCGCACTAGTGACTTTGAACGACACCCGGGTGGAGTCCAATCAAGCCCAGAGCGGCGGAGGGGTCTACTTCGAGAACGAGCTGCCGGTCTCAGGCACCTCGAGATTTACTGCTGTGGGGGCCAGCATCGCGATTGTCGCCCGAAGTGCCTTTATGAACAATTCGGCAGTCGGCAACAGCAGCAGCAGCAGCAATATCAGTAGTAGTAGCAGTAGCGGCAGTAGCAGTAGCAGCGGCAATGTCAGTGTTGGTGGCAACAAAACGGATGACGTGCTGGTGAGTAATTGTTATTAATGAAATATTTGCCAAAACATCTGAATATCATATATATGTATTATATAGAGAGAGTGAAGGGGGGGGGATGGAGTGGTGCAGCCATGCATCTATCGGGGCCATCACCTGAGGATGCTTCAATCAAGCAGGAGACAAAGGCAGCAGAAAGGAGCGCCAGATAATGATTATTGCATTAAACAAACGGCAAACAAGAGAACAAATCATTAAAAGCAAAATAAGCAATGATGGCGCCATGTCTAGCGCCATAATCTAATCAGATGGATTGTCAGATAGATGTCAGATATGGAGGTCAGTTAGGGAGTCTCTTCAGCGCCGGCATATTCATCAGCTACCGTCCGGTCCCATACACATACCAAATTGCCAGTTTAGGCTATTCGTCGGAAGAGGTCGGTGATGTGGCCCGACTATGTCCCACGCACACCCTTCTGACACGCGACTTGGCAGTAGTGTGGTGAAGTATCGCAAACGAACCAATCAAGACATCAGCAGATGATTGACAAGCTCGGTGGATCCGATCCAGCAGCAGCTGCACTATATGTATATCATTATCAGATTGCGAAATGTTCTTGTCGACATATATCTATCTATATTTATACATATCTATATGTATATATGTATAAATATAGATATATATGTGTGTATACGTCACGTTTTCCCACTAATATATTCCATCCCACTAATACGCTTAGGATGATGTCACATACTATCTCTGTAACAGATACATTATGTATCAACCCGGGCAAAACCTTTTTTCGCATGAGTCAGACATTCACTCGCGAAATGCGATGTCCCCCAACCCGTTCAGCCAAGAGATGAACACCAGCACGTGGGCAAGTGGGCATTTCAGAAGTGCACTGGGGGTGTCATCCCTGGCTGCATGCAGTACAGAAAGCAGCATATATGCATATATACATATATTTAAGGGGTGTTACACTTTGGGAGACTCGCCCTGCAAAGACGAGCACCGGGGGTCCTGACCGGCGGACCGAGCCACAGCGCAGGGGAGGGGCACGTGGCTTTGTCTGTCTGTCCTGCCACGTGCTCCCCCTCTCACTCGGACCAGCAAGAGCAAAGAAAAACTCAAAGGCTCTAGCCTGGCCACTAACAGAGCACTGAGGTACACCACGAAAACACAGAAGGAACTAACGAAAACGGGGGACAACTAGCTGCTCAAAGAAGGGGACCACTCTCCTCCAACCCAAAATAAACTGACCTAGCAAGAGCCTTACAAAGACACGCAGAATCCCTCAGAGGAGAGAAGCCGGCAGGAAAAACACATATATGCATATACATATATGTAGTAGTCGTACACACTCTAGCACAATATAGATGTGCAGATACACGCCATCAGCATCTGGAGAGGCCTTTGCAGCTCTCAACTACTACAATGGTAGCGAGATGGAACGTCAGATTCAAATCCTGCGGTCGCCGATACCTACGGACAGTGACGTCTCGAATCTGACGTGATTCAGGTTCCCAACGGCAAGTTGGAGAGTGGTTGAAAGCTAATAAGTCTAGATGTTAGAAAAAACCGTGAGAGCTAGGGCGCATGATATACGGGTCATGTCGCGACATGGGATTGAGTAAACCTTCCCATGGCCAGGGTAGGCAATGGTTAACATCGGCTGATGGGGCCAAAGTGCCCGAGACGTGCCCTCCAGAGGGGGGGGAGTGTAGTAGTCGTACACACTCTAGCACAATATAGATGTGCAGATACACGCCATCAACATCTCGAGAGGCCTTTGCGGCTCCCAACTACTACATATATCACTAGCTAGGGCTTGAAACGGGGGAAGCAACTAAAACGTGAGTTGGTAAATGATATTTGTTTCCGTGTTACATACTCAACATTTATTTATTGGCATATATAACGCAGGAGGGCTTCGGTGGTGGCTTCCTAGTTCAAGGGCACGTATCCACCCTACTTGCTGATTCGAACTTCACCGACAATTTTGCCGCCGCTCAAGGTGGCTCCGTTTTCATCGAGTCTATTTGCGACCTGGTAAGCGTGTACCTGGGAAGGCCGTGGAGGGGGGATCTTAAACCTTAAAACCACCCATAATTAACCATCGGCGCAGTTTACTCATCATTTCTTGTTCAAACTCACGCAGACCAACCAGTCGACGTTCTTGGTTAATAATATGGAGACACCGACTGCCTTTGAATCATCCCGGTTGCTGTTCCGCGGAACCGTAAAGAGCCTGCAGTACCCGCGACCCAAACGCTGCTGGGGGATAGTCGTCTACCTGTAAGTAATCAAATTACCCACGCTAAATAAGTTAACTAAAAATCGCTATAAGTTGTTAAGTAACAACATATATATACACGTTTAGAATGACTGAGACCGCTTTCTCCTTAATCGCCTTGGATAACGTTACATGGTATACCTTACATTTTGACTATATATTATATAAATATTATCATGATGATCAGTGTGCAGGATCCAGAGAAAATATGGGGAATATGAGGAATTTTGTAATCGCTGATGACAGAGGAACGTGTCAGCTAGCAGGTCTATATATCTAGAGGCAGTAAGCAAGCCTGTAATGCAGGGTAATGTGATGGATGCATGCCAGAGAAACTGAAGCGTCAATAGGGATTATCATGCCTTATTATATTACCAATCATGCTTTAAAAGGAATATCCGTGATACCTGATGACCGCATCCTTGCTGCTGGGTCGGCCTACACTTGTCGTCGGCATTAATTCCAGGTTGTTCCAGGTTGTTCCAGGTTATTTCCAGGTAGTTCCAGGTGTTATTTCCAAACAAATATTGCTTTGTTCTCCGCTAACATATGAAGTCTTTGTTCATCGATCTGTACATAGCTTCTCCATTTATATATGTCACTTCCTAGGTAAAGCCCAAATGAGCTCAGCCTTTCTTCTTGATTTATTATATATGGTTGGGGTTTTCAAATGGATTGCTATGAAATAATCGACTGCCCTGCCTGTGTTTGATCAGTATGTATGTTTATCCAGAAAGCACTGAATTTGCTATGCTAGGCATTAGTATTAATGCATTTAACTGCGTCCTCTTAGTAGGGTGTGCGCATCTTATCCATATTTTGTCCACGTATGGTGCATACATCTTTTATTGCCATTTATTTACAGTGTGACCGGTACTTGCATACAACTTAGGGTTTATTAATACTTTCACATTCTTTGCATGCATGAATCTGAAGGTAGGGTCATTTAAACCGTCGCATTTGTTGCTTCAGGACTGCTGTCCATAGGTATGTGTCTTCAGTGTTCATTTTACACGCACGCAAAATGTCTAGCATGTCGTTTCAGATCTTTTTTAGGATGAGTCTCTGCACCTCATTTCAGTCAGCAGATGTTGCAGCATGGCAGTCTTGCCACAATGGCATGCACTCACCATCTCCATCCATCTACCTATTCGCAACGTTTGTGGGTAGGTTTTAAGTTGAAGGAAATTGCGGAACTATCAAACCCTAAAATTCAATACTTAAATCGGCCTCCCTGCACCAGGGTGTTTCGGGACTAATCAAGCCAATATATAATAATTACCATGTTGGTTTTCCATTTTGCAGTCCACATAGTTCATTACTATTATTTATTCTTTAGGTTTATTAAACAAAATTGTCAAAGAACCAGTGTAGTGATCTGGCACAAGTGAGAACCTTCCATAAAACGCTTAAATAATCATGGACATTTACATAAGGAATAATGAGGGCATATAAAAATAGAGTGCTTGTTATAAGTTATCGTTTAGCATATATTTGGCGTGGAAAGTTATTGCTACCGCTTTTATTTGCTACCGCTTTTATTAGCTAGCCTAGTCATTTCTAGTTTATTTCGTTAATTTTTAATTTTAGTTGCTTTGAGTTTTTTTATGTCGTTTAGTTTTCGTTATCTTAGTTTTCGTGTCGTACATTCAGCCCCTGTAAGGAGTGCTAGTCATGTAAGGCCCCTAGGAATTTATACAGTCGTCCGCCCCTGTATGGAGTGCTAGTCATGTAAGGCCCTCGGGAATTTATGCAGTCGCGAGGTAAATGCACCTTTTTTGTTGGGCAATTTCTAGGCTATTAAAAGCATTTTCTTACCTCTTTACCTAGGTTTTCTTTGTCTCTTGTTTCACGTAGTACCAATGTATCCTGCAGGGCACTGGCCAGCCCTGCAGGATTCATGCTCTAAGGCTTTTTTATGCTCTAGATAATATTTTCTAGTGAACAGATTGCTAACATATCAAACAATAAAAATCTTTACAATGTTTAGTTAACTGTTAATCTGTATGGTACAGCAATGATTTTCTGCTGTTATAGCTACCGCTTTATTTTGGATCTTCAGCAATTTTATGGAGCTTCACAGAGGATTCTCAACATCGCCTATCCTGGTAAGGATTACTCGCTAAAGTAAGTCACCAAGTAATTTCATAATGCAATTTAAGAATGTAATCTTTGAAGGAATCATGCGGTGCAGCTGCTGTGCAGTGCAGCTGCCGTGCGGTGCAGCTGCAATGTGGTGCATGTTGTACCCTGCCTTTCAAGCATAATTCTGCATGCTTCGGTGCAAGCACAGCAAGCCAAGCGTACCATAATGAGAGTCATGCACAGTAGAAGTCTTCAGAGGCCAGGGGTTACAATGTACGATCCAGGGTGCAGAGTATCCAGTGAAGGCTATCAGAACCGGAAGCACACCATCATCACTTAGCCGCTCCTTTAATGCTTAGGCTTCGCTCGGGCCAAGTAAAACCATATCCAGACTCAGGACATCAATATGTGAGAGCATACGGCCGAGGGAGATCGATAGCATATAATATGCTAATCATATAAACAAGGCCGTCATTGCTCGACTTATACTTGTGACGTCGTCCATAGTACATATCAGACCAGATCGCTGATCCACATGTGTGACATGTTGTAATCATGTTGCAGACGATATTCTATCGTCCTTTAGCCTTCACAGCATTAAGGCAATGCAAATGCAATACTTATTGCAATAAATAATATTCTGCCTTTACTTGTCTCAACAAGAATCTACTTTGGACCCCAGAACACCAAGACGGTGGAAGTTGTTGTATCTCTGTCATATCCGCCTAAAGCAAAGGCTCGATCGAAGGATGCCAGACAACTGGCCAACCCGGATATTAGCCATGAGATACCCCAGGATACTACAGAAGTGTGGGGAACTGGGGCAATAAAGATACTTTGGACCCCAGTATGCCAAGATGGTGGAAGGGTGGGGAACTGGGGCAGCAGGCTGAAAGCTCTTAAAACAAGAAGTTAGTTAAGCTTAGCTGTGCCTGCTGCCTGCATACTAAGATTGGTCATCGCTACAGACCCAGAGCCACTGTACTGCTGATTAAGGGACGCACTTCATCTGCTTCTATTCTGTACGCACATACAAGAGGCACCTGAGGCGCTCACGGCATGCACCTCTTATTAATGTGCAGCAGTTTTTGTATGTAAGAATTGTGCATTTTTGCAGCCCCGTGCAATGTAAACTGCTGTGTGGCACTGTGAAAATTGTGTCTTCAGAAATAACTGATATGGAAACTGAATCCATATTTCCTGTAGCACAGTGGTCAGCTTAAAAATGGATAATTGAACAACCTTACTGGAGCTTGTTGTTGTTAGGGTTTAGGATTTAGGGTTTAGGACCCCCTCTTTTGACCCACCCTATGCATCCGCTCCCTGCCATCAAATCCCCTGCCCCCATTTCACCCGCCTTCAAATAATATTATTGGTTCATAATGTTTTCATTCAAGGCCGCATTTTTTCAACAATAAAGCGGCTCGCAGTGGTGGCGCGCTTTACTCCTCACATCCAGAGGCCCTGTCGATGGTGTGTGACGAGCATGTGGACAATGCTTCTAGCCTTCCTGTGTTGATGCCAAACTACGCGGATTTTAATGAGAGCGCTTTGGCGGAGCAGGTGCTGATGGCTATGAAGAAAGGTGCGTGATTAGAGGGATAAGCGGAGAGTAGGTTGTGCTTATGTGGGGAGGGGGTGAATATATATGGTGAATCCATGACCACAGCACCCCAAGGAGAAAAA
Source organism: Volvox reticuliferus (assembly GCA_019650235.1). Lineage (NCBI taxonomy): Eukaryota > Viridiplantae > Chlorophyta > Chlorophyceae > Chlamydomonadales > Volvocaceae > Volvox > Volvox reticuliferus. The sequence continues at coordinate 918,329 of BNCP01000042.1, forward strand.
ATGAAAATTGGACCCATGGGTCGTAGAAAACCTCTTACAGGTGGCTCTTGCTTGTCAATGGCTGTAAAGTACCCCTATTATATGATAGATTAACAGCCGCGGCAGGGGTGATGAGGGGAGGCGAGGGGAGGTGAGCGGAGGTGAGGGGCGGGAAGATGAGGCGAGGGGAGGGAAGGGGAGGCGAGGGGAAGGCATGGAGAGGGCAGGTCAGCTGTTCATAGGAACGTACAGCGTCCGTCCCTGATTACCCCACCCACCCTCACGTCCCCTGCACCATTGCCTACTCACTCCTGGTCCCGTGTCCTCTATGCACGGCAGCTTCGTACCAGGTTCTGGACAACCGAATCGTACTGAGCTGCTACAGAGAGGAGATAGAGCGGATTTTCAAGACCTCTTTTGACCGTCTGTCAAATGTAGACTTGTCAACGCTGGACATTTTTAGAAATCGTGCTGGGGTAAGTACGACGTAAGATACTGTCGTACCGGCATATTTTATAATAATTCGAGCCTCCCTTACGACGAGCAAAAGTTCAAGAGTGAACCGATAATTTTTATCCAAAGTTGGAATATACAAATTTTCCAATTGTTTCTAAATATTTCTTCTGCTTTTTGATTCAGTCATCTGCATTTGTGTACAGGGATACGGGTACCTGATCGCGATTGTTCCCAGCAAGATTCAGGTGCTCAGTGTGTCCTGGTCAGGTACGAAATAAAGTAATGTGTCGTACATCAGCTTACATTCGTATGTGCGGTACTGCTGTATACTGTTTGGTGCAGTATTGTAATTTCCTTGTAAATATATTAGCAAGGCAGTGTTTCGGTGTTCAACGGAGCAGCTTCTCACATGCGCGACATTCATGATGCATGTATATTTGTGTAAAACCTGCAGACTTATCCTCACACACCAGCAACAAGCAAATGCTCTGAAACCCGCTTTGCTTTGCATGTTCTTGTTTCTCAGTTGTTTGCTGATGTGTTTTTCAAGTTGGCGGAATCGCTCGTGTCTTTTATTTGGTTTCGTGTGTGGGTTTCAGGTCTAAGCTAATACTTTACCTACCCGTCTCCCCAGCGGCCGCAGGCAGCAATTCAAATGTGGCGTCCAATGACACACGTCAGGGGCAGCAGGTCGCCAGCTTGCACAGGAGGCAACTGAGTGACACGAGATCGAATTCGAGTTCTGGATCTCAGATACCACAGTCGTACTTGCTATCGGATAATCCGTTTTTCAGGGTCATGCCAGGAACTGTGTTCGATAACGACACTCAGAGCAACCGAACGGTATGTTTGGAGGCAAGAGAGCCCCTGTTGCCTAAATAATAAATTGGAATTGAATTGTGCCTGATCCATCAGGTTCTGTTATTCTGGCATCCTTTTTGCGTTTTTTAATTTCTTGTCTTATTCCTTCTCATTTACTGCTCCATCATTGTGTCGCGAATTGCATTTGGTTCGTCTTAGTCGTACGTTTCCGTGTGGGACACCTCGGCGGCAGGTACCATTTTTATCCCTAGCGAACTCGACACACCTTCCATGACCGCTCTCGTGCAGGTCAGGAACCACCATATCACTGCCAACTCTAACAAGCCTATGGACATGGCCATCCAGCTGCTCGACGCACTGGACCAAGTTACATGGGGTGTGTTTTTGGTAATTGCTCACTTCCATTTGCTGAAGCCCATGCAGAAATTCGGGGAATACTTTACATTTATTTGCTTTACGTTTTTCAGTCCAGAAATCTATGTTAAGAAATAGGTACCCTTATATCTTAATTAAGGGGAATCGCTCATTTCCATTAGCTGAAGCCCTAAACCCTTATTTCTTAGTAAAACAACCTTTCCCCCGATAATGTACATTACGGGCCCCCGAGGGGTGTGGTTAGGAAAGTACCACGATTGCCTGGCTTGCTGTCGTACCGTGTTTCTGCCGCAGAGAATACGACGGTCCGCCAAGCACAGGTCCGTGCGCGGCTGTTGGATCCGAGTAACAACTGCACGGCGGAGTTGTTGGGTGGTTATGAGGGAGCTGCACGCAATGGTACTGCAGTAATACCTGGGATACGACTTCGAGCCCTCAAGGTCCGCCTTTGTGAATAAGGTTCTGAAAGCGGGAGGATGGGCCTTATGCTTTGACTTAGGCGAAATTGTTGACTGGAATAGACCGGTAAATATGGGGCCGGGTAAAATGCCCAGCATGTACGGTGTGTACAAAATTATCATTAGAACGTTAATGGGGACTGCTGGACCCATGGGTCGGGGGCCACGGGTCGAGTCCATTGGACGGACCTCATGAGTTGGGCACACGGCTCAGGTTACCAAAACGCCAGGACCAATGGTCATGGTCCATGGGTCCGGACCCATGGACCCATTCACAGGTTGGGCTCCATGGGTCGGCCCTCACTGGTTGCGTTCACATATCATTAAATGATATTGCAGCTAACATTTGAATATGTGTGTTGTCGTGCAGGGTGAAAACTACTCCATTGAAATCCGAGTGGTGGACGCCATGATCCAAGGAACGGTAAGGCGATCTTGAAATTGGTACAACATATGCTGGTGTACGGCACAGTGTTGTGTGCAGATGTGCCCCCAGCATTTGGTGTTACCAGTTTCGAGTCGCTGCGTGAACGAGCGCTGACGAGTGCCGCAAGTGACCAGTTTCATTCTTGGTTGTTCATTCAGTTGTTAGTTGTGTCTTCCCTCCCACCCTAACGTACCCCAGGTGGAGCTCCTGGTGGTCAACATTACCGTACCGCCGTGCAGTATTGGGGAGGTGCCCCGTGATGGCGGTTACCTATGCCAGAAGTGTGACCAACGCACGTTTAGCCTGTGGCAGGTACGATGGTGCCGTACCATGCGACACTGCTGTTTCCGATTCTAACCAGATGCTGTCACCACTAGCATTACTGCCTCTGCTACTGCAAGTACGTGCTATTACTGATAGCGCTGTTGCTCGGCGGCAACCTTTGTAATATTGCTCCGCAACCCTCTGGTGTTTTACATTACTGCAGGACACGGAAGAATTGCGCAACTGCACGTACGACCACCTGGATGACATCGTCTGTTACCCCTGCCCCGATGGCGGTGAATGCCTGGGGGGCGCAGTATTACTCCCAAGTCCGGGTTTCTGGCACAGCGCCGCCAACTCCACCTTCATGAACGCCTGCCCCAACCCAGTGGCCTGCCGTGATGGAGACGACGAGGCACAGGTAACCTTATGACAATCACCGTGCGTAATGGAGGTGCGGCCCCCTGTGCAGTATCTCTCTTCCATCGATGTTCATCGTGCTTTATGCGGCATGCATACTCGGCGTCTGTATGTCCCTGGATGCTCCCACCACATACACACACGTTCTCCCTCGCCCCCTTCCCCCTTTCCTTCCCCCTTCATCACTCCTGTCTCAGGCTGTCTTGGTGGCTTGTCAGAAGTGGTGGTACTCCCGTCCTGCGGGCTTCGACTACCAGGGCTTCGCTGACAGGTGGGCTGGCGATAGAGGGGGGGGGTACGGGGGTAAGAAAGATAGCAGTCAAATCCAAAGCTGTGCCGTACAGTGTCTTGTGGCAAGCAACCGTGCCGTACCAAGGAGCAAGATTTGAATGGAGCATACATGAGGTGGCGTTCCAGTTAGAATCCAACTGCCCCCGCCACAGTGTGGTTCCGACCTACCCATCATCCTGGTCTCGGCCTCCCTCCTTTCGTATGCCATCTCGTCTCTCCAGCCCCCCCCCCTTCGCACACAACGATCAACCCCCAAACATAAATTAAACGTGTACGTGTGCACGCAGCGTGCTCTCGGGCAACAAATCAACCTGGCTCGCCTCAATACGGGCTGCGGAGGGTCCCAATGACGCCGCCACAGATGCCGCTGCCGCCATTGACCTAACGGACCCCAGCCTCTGTGTCCTGTGGGGACTGCCGTACGATCACCCCACATCGTACATGCAAAAGCAGTGCGCGAATGGCTACAAGGGGCGTCTGTGTGCTATATGCTCAAGTGACGACGGAGTCATCCGTGCATGTAAGTCATTGAGTGTGCCCAATCACCTTGCTTCCTCTGATGCGCAGTGGTCGGTTGTTAGTGGTTCGTTTGCCATTATTTGTTTGACCTTTAGCATCCTGGTATGTACCTAAAACATGCCGAACGAAGATTCGATCACGAATTCTCCCATTTTCAAGTCCATGTTTCGTGTTATGCATGGCAAGTGTGCTGTTGTCAGTTATGTCAAACAGGTATCAGTTTGTTACTTTATATCACCAGCAAGTGCGCCACCACCCCACCTCATCCCAACATCTACCATCTGCTCCAGCTTGTTCGTCTGCTGAACCTAACAGCGTTATGTGTTTGTGGGTCGTAGTCTCGACCCAGTCATAACCCCTCCCCTTCGTCATCAAGTCCAAAATGACCTTCGGGTCAAACGCTTTGTCCTGTCATCTACTGTACTGTGTGCCGTGCACACATATATGCCATCTATCTGACACTCTATGCAGCTGATGGCGACTTCGGGTGCAATGAGTGCTACAGCCGCCGTACGAGCATTACCGTTGCCGTACTTGGATTTGCAGCAAATGTCATAACGGTGCTGTTTACAGTCATCGTAACCTTCATGACAGACTACACAGAAAATGAGGACATGGGCATTGGGGATCTTCTGAGGGTATGCTGTACCCGTGTACCTATGTGTGTGTTTATGAACGAGCCAAGATTGTTACAAGTATTTGTGCGTGTTTTACCTAGGACTGAGCGGAGTGTGGTTGCTGAACCTGTCCGTGTCTAAGGACCTTACAATAGAGCCCAAACGGCGCGATCGAGTACAGCACCCAAACGAACATACACCTTCTCCTGCACAAAACTGTGAGCCTGATGTGGCCAGGCATGTATACTGCTGGCTTCACTGACCTGAAGCCCTCAGCTAGCACACGTACAACCGGTATATGTTATTAAACACCTGGTAAACAGGACCCGCCGGGCAAACAAGGTTATGGCAATCATCATCATACAAGGTGGCAAACAAGGTTATGGCAATCTGTTGTGTTCACGTTGTGCATGATGCACAGGAAAGACAAACCCATCAGGAAACCCATCAGAGTAAGGCTAACTGCCAAATAAAAGCTTTCATCTTTAGGGATACGATATTCTCCAATGGGAATTGTCACATATTTACGTGAAAGGGTGCCGTACGTAAAATGTCGCCACCACGCACTTTGTCTATCTAGCATGGTACGTAGTACGGCAGCAGTTGTCAGGTCAACGTCCCGCGCGTTTTGAATGACGTCCATATGTTTAACCTCGAGCGGTAGGTAATAATGGCGGGTATTAACAGCAACAACGATCGATGTTGCATTCTTAAGAACCGAAAGACTGAGAGATCGACTGAAAGACGTCAATTGGCCCCAATTGACGAAGACTTTACCAATCTTCCAGCCAAGATAAGCCTTGCATCATATGTCACCATGCGTATATGTTCTGGGGGTGGGGCGGGGCTGGCTGGGGTATCCAACAACAAACGCACAGCTAAACCCCACAATTTTCGGAGGTGATGTATAAATTGTGTAGAGCGATTATTGAGGGCCACTACGATACGTACTATCCCTGTCACCAGGTAGATTCAGGTAGTGGATGTTAAAATGTGAGGTGCAGAATCCTTTATTTGGATGGCAGTTATACGAAAGATAGGTGTGCATTCACCCAACAGTGTGGCTGGGGGCCTGCCTGCTGTCCCTGTATGACAGGCCGTACATTCATTCGCTCATGAGGCCCAAAGTCAGCCCCATCCAATCAATGGAAAAGTAACATGGCAGTTGTCATGGCGTTTTGGATAACATTTAGCATTCACCTCTTACGTGTTTTAGTCCGCAAGAAGAACGAAGAAATTACCGAAAAACCTAAGATGCGGGAAATGCATATATATACATATTATTTAGATACGGCAATCTTTTTTAGCTAGCATGCCATTTCATGCTTATGTCGTACAGGTGTTCATCGTACATATGCAGTTTTTCATCATTGTGACGCGTATCAACATCAACTGGCCAACCTCCATCAGCAACATTACCTCACTGATGTCAGCGTTCACTGGTGTGATAGCCAAGGTATATGCACCAAGTTGTATGTTGGATGCGAGTGCAACACCGGAAGATGTGGCCACCATCACCCAACTCGTCGCCATCATTTCACCATTGCTGACGATATTATTTGTAGTAGTGCTATGGATGATAATCAGGTGGGTCAGAGGGTCTGTGGGTCAGGGGGCCAATGCCTTGGTGTGCTGGTGGGTCATAGGGCTAGTGGGTAAGTGGGTTGGTGGGGCAACAGGCTGGTGGGGCAATGGGCCGGTGGGGCAATGAGCCAGTGGGTCTGTGGGTGGCTCATTTGGGTTAGTGGGTCAGTGGGCCGATGGAGTAACAGGGAGGTGGGTCAGTGGGCTGGTGGGTCAGTGGGCCGGTGGGTCAGTGGGCCGGTGGGTCAGTGGGCCGGTGGGTCAGTGGGTCGGTGGGTCAGTGGGCCGGTATGTCAGTGAGCTGGTGGGTCACGGTGCTGGCAGGTTGGTGAGTTAACACATTCAAGGCATACGGTACTTGTGTTAGGTTTCCCGCCATTAGGAAGAAAACAACAAAGTAGTGGAACTTCAGTTTTAACATTCTTTGAATGCCTGGCAATGGACCCATGCGCCTTTTGTGTGTTACACACACACACACATGCGCACACACACACACACACACACACACACACACACACACACACACACACACACACACACACACGTACGCGCGCGTGCGCATAAATATATATACATTAGTTTATGGTTTGTATTTTTTGCAATGTCGTTTATGCGATTATATGCAATGGTAATCCTATGCTGTTTGTTGTTGTGTCCCTACCCCCGCCGGTGACGTCCTCACGCTACACGGTCACTCACCAACTCTTAAGGATGCTATTGTTTAATTTTAAGAACGCCACACGGACTGAGCAAGTGAGTGACGCTCAACTTCAAGCGAGATAGGGTGATGGGGGAGGAGGTGGAAGGAGATATTTGGGGAAAAGGTGGGAAGTTGTGAGGGGGGAGGGGTTTAATGAAGCTCAGCATAACATATCACATTGTCATTACGTCACTTTGCGCAATTTCTTACCATAGGTCTGTTAATTCGACCCGCTTATTTTTTGCACCCATTGACATATGGGCCTTATTCATCACAGAAACTTGATATGCGAACGATCAACGAGTATAAGATTGATCGTGTACGGCGACTGGCAGTGAAACGACAGGTAAGTGCGTCTGTGAGCCGCCATGTGTATGTATATGCGTATGTATACGAGTTTGAATCACGCCTATATGTGTATAAATTAGATATATGGTCGGTGCATGCAGATTTGTATGTATGTATATATATATATATATATATATATGTATGTGTGTGTGTGTGTTGGGGTGTTACACTGTGGGCGACTCGCCCTACAAGGGTGAGCACCAAGGGGCCTGACCGGACCGAGCCACAGCGCAGGGGAGGGGCACGTGGCTTTGTCTGTCTGTCCTGCCACGTGCTCCCCCTCTCACTAAGACCAGCTAGAGCAAAGGAAGACTCAGAGGCTCTAGCCTGGCCACTAACAGAGCACTGAGGAGCACCACGAAAACAAGGAGGGAACAAAAGAAAACAGGGGGCGACTAACTGCACAAAGAAGGGGACCACTCTCCTCCAACACAAAACTGAACTAGCAAGAGCCTGAAAAAGACACACAGAAGCCCTCAGATGAGAGACGCCAACAGGAGAGCACACTCAAACACAGCCAAGGAGGAAGAACCCAGCTAAAGACAGAGGGGGGGATGACGAGCCAAATTGGCGCCCCCCTAGAAAGCCTCCCGGCCCCACCCACAGCTGGCCCCTCAAACACCTGCATTGCACAAGAGGGAAAGACCTCTCTCACTGCCTCCCCCAAAACCCTCAGAACCCAGTGCCTGGACACAGGCTCCTCCAGCCACGAGACCCTCCACCCTCTCCCTGCCCCTCCTCAAACATATATGTGTGTATTATAAGAGTATTTGCACATACATCATGATGATTTTACTAATTTTCGTTATGGTATCATCTCTCTGGGATGTATCTGGTCCTTACCAGTAAACTAAGTCCATCAAGTTTTTATGCGATGGAGCCCTCCCTTCATTAGGCATTTATCTCCAAAATTCTTTTGCTCCCCACCGCTCTCTTCGGGTTTCCCCTCTTGCCGTCACGGTTTCACCTTCATCGTGTGCAGATCCAACAGCCAAAATGCGTTCTTTTAGCATTTTAAATTTATTTTACCCATTTTGCACATGTGCTTTTGCTGCGCATACTCCAGGATTCTCTTTTTTACATCACCACCATGTACGCAGGGAAAAACATGGGAAATCACAAGAGAGAAAGTACTTACGTCTGGCTCTTATCTGCCCTGCCCCTCACATACCATCCCACGCACCTATGATAGGATGATGGCCCTGATGGACTGGCCACCAGCAAGAGTTTGGAGTCCCCGTACGGCATGTACGGATATGGGTATGATGCTTATACGGACCTGCGGGCTACGGATCTGCTTACTTCCGCCACCCAAGATCAGGTTGCGGCGGGTGGAGCAGCAACCTCCACCACCAACAACAACCTGCTAAATGAGGGGGTCACGCCACTGGACCTTCCTATTGTACTGGACCCATTAAAAATAGGGTAAGTTTACAGCTTTCCTGGGTGCGTGCGTACTGATGATACGGCAGCAGGATGGACCTGGTCCAGGATTATACATCAAGGATTGCCCCGCAGTACAGGCATGTAATGGTGAATAAGATCCGCAGTGATGACGCCCTCTGTAGCAGTCGTCGTTCTAACGATGCTAAGTTTATTGTTCGGAAGCGTTTTCTTATATGGGTTCGCAAGAGCATGCAAGTATGTATGAATGCAGGCTTAGTACATCGAATGAGGTCTGGTGGCAGCAGAGTCTCGAACTCTGAATACTTCGTATTGTAATACTTCAGTATCTGGCCAAAGCATGCACTCCACCAGGGCGACTTTATTGGTTCACCTACCGGGATGTACTACAGACTGCTTTTATGACTGGCCATTTTCGGTTAGGCATCATGCTTAGCGCATGATTGCCTACCGGTTTATCTAGGCCGATTTTATTAAGGTAAATGTAGTTTCCTACATCCTCATTCACGGTGCCGTATACCACTACCCACCAGGAGCACGTATGGCAACCAGGTCGGTGCCGAGCAGTCGTCCGTTCATATCGCTTTGCCAGTCCAAGAGGGGCTTATGGAGGAGGAGCTGGAGCCTAATCCGGAAGTGGCCTTCAGAGAGGATGAGCAGGACCAGCAGCAGCAGCAGCAGCAGGGGGGCTCCTCCTTGCCTCGTAGGAAACAGAAGTTGCCAACGGGAAGCTACGAAGAGGCAAAGCTATCAGAAGATGCAACCAGGCCACCACGACCAACGCAGACCGCGGCGACAGGGATGGCAGAAACTGCAACAGCGGCGGCAGCAGTGGTGCCGGAAGAGAAGGAGGAGAAGGAACGTGATTCCCTCAATGACGACTCCATGTACCCGGGCAGGGCAGCGACCCATGCTCCTAAGCCACTACTGCCACTGCCGCCATGGCTGAACGAGATGCCAGCAGTTGCGGTATTGAAGACTGAGCTGCCACCCCCTCCGCCACCAACAGCACCCCCACCGCCGCCACCAGCCCCCACCCCGCCGCAGCCATCTGATGCCAACCTACCGCCGCGTGACGGAGTTGAGGACGTTGGCAGCGGCAGTAGTGTCCACGCAAGCTTACCAGCCGGGCCCGAATCCTTTCCTTCACAGGTAACACGCGAAATGATTCCTGCCAGTGTGGTTGGCAGCACGGTCGAGGTACCGGCGCCGACAAAGAGCAGGTTCAGCACTGGTCGCAGCAAATATGCAAATTTTGTTGTACGGCCTATCTTACTGGCTTCGTTTCGTGAGGGGGACACAGTGCAAACTGGTTCTACGGCCAGTGACGGAGTTGGCGGTGGTGCCGGCACTGGTGGTGGTACGAGCCAACCAGAAAGCAGCAGGGAGGGCAACATGGCCAGTGGTATTGCTGGCAATGGAAGCCAATCACCATCGGAATATCTTCGCCTTAAGCTGAGTGAGGGCAGTACCTGGGTTCGCAACTTCTTCACGTACGACGAGGAGGCTGCCCCCCTGGAGGGCCAGGTGTGTTTGCGGTGGTGTGTGGGATGGTCTGAGGGGCGGGGACATTGTGTTGGCCATATACATGCCATTGATATGCCGTACACAGTACGTTTTGAAGTACACAGGTCGGGCAGGAGTAAGAGAAAGGATTCACGACAGTAAGGGAGAGCTCTTCGTGACATCTACATGGGGGGGAGTACATGGCGTAACATGCGTAGAGGGTAGGTATAAAGAGGAAAAGAGAGACCCTTCACCCCTTCATCGAAACTCATCTCCTACTTTGCACATCTGATCCTCACTGCCACTTACTCCGGGATGTCGGTGGTGTCTTTTGAATAATGTGAAAGGAAAACGAACTCACACCGCAACCCACAACACAACATGCGGCAATTCGGCAACCCCCAAACATTTAACACCATACAACGAACAAATATCTTTCCTTGCATCGCGTACAGGTTCGTTGGGCATCGTTAGCAAATATCCACCGCACAATGGCGTGGTGGCGTCAAGAGTTGCTGGTTGTGATGATTGCATGCTTCGTGCTGTACCCCGCCTGGGCGCAGGTACGTAAGTGCCGTACATTAATGCCACAAACCCGTTTAGCCATACCGGTCCAGTCTGCAACGATCCACCAGCGTTGCCGTTCCCTCCCCCAGTAAACTTTTTCCTTCAATATCATCTATCTTCCTACAAATTCGATCAATGCAGCTTTGGGTCGCCGTCCTTCAATTTCCCTCGTATTTTGTTCCCCACGCTTACAAACACGCACACAATCCTGCACTCAGAAACTATCTCAAACAAGTCATCTTATCCGTTCCCGCCCTCCCACTTCCCGCCCTCCTTCCCACCACCATCACCATCACCATCACCATCACCATCACCATCACCATCACCATCACCATCACCATCACCATCACCATCACCATCACCATCACCATCACCATCACCATCACCATCACCATCACCATCACCATCACCATCACCATCACCATCACCATCACCATCACCATCACCATCACCATCACCACCACCACCACCACCACCACCACCACCATCACCGCTGTTAGGCCACACTCCAAATCTTCGCTTGCTACTATCTGGACGACGGGAGTGGCTACTACCCAGAGTACCAGCTGGCCACATGGGGCAAAGGTTACTGGATCCTCAACATGAACCAGGAGTGTTATCTAGGTGGGTACGACACCGTACAATGTTGTATGAGCTTGTGGGACATTGTACGATCCTGCCTATCAGGATATGCGCCACACGATCCTATAGTTCAGCATCAGTGCAGAAAAGCAATCCCTTCAAAGATAGATAACGGTGTGATCCATGACACGGGTAACGACTTCATACGTGGCCCCGTGTGTTCGCTTCTTATAATCTATCCCTCGGTGCCGCCACCGTCACAACGGTGGTGGTGATGATGATGATATTGCTGCTACTGCGGCTGCTGCTGCAATGGCGGTGGTAGTAGCATTATTATTATTTTTAGCTGTGGCACTGGTGATGACGGCGGTATGGTCTCTAACGAACAAAACCGAATCCCAACATAACAGGAAATCACGCCAGGATCTGGGTGCCTATTGGCATTGTGTGTATCTTCATCATCTGCGCCGGCATTCCCCTCCTTACCTTCATGGCCACGTGGACACACCGTACGGCTTTGGGCACCGTACATGTTGTACAGACGTACGGCTTCCTGTACCGCCGCTATGAGTAAGTTCATCGCACCTCAACTTGCTCACCTGGCCTGTCATGATTACCTTCCGGCACCTTACCTACCTGCCGTATTCCGCGTAGCCTTCTTGTCGCTGTTTTATTATTATTATTACACATATATTTGATTATTAGTATTATTTATAGCCCTTCGCACTTCTACTTGCCCCCTTCTCGCTCTTGTACATCCCCTACCCCTATAGCCCTCATAACCCTCTTGCTTCCCCGCTGACGTCGTTCCATTCCCCCAATCAATTCTACAATCCAATCACACATTTCTAAACCCACCACCCCCTGATAACCCCCCCTAACCCCGGCCCTCTTCCCCCCATCAGTTACGAGACCTTCTATTGGTGGGAGTCCGCCATGCAGATACAGACCCTGCTGCTGGTCGTGGTGGACGTGTTCGGTCGCATCTTGGCGGTTTACCAACAAGCAGTGCTCCTCATGGTAAGATGAGGCAGGGCTGCATTCTGAGGTTATTTATCTGTCTGCCCACTGCAGCCCAGCCAATGTGTGCTTGTGCTGGGGCCCTTAGTGACAGTGGTAGCGATGGGTGGTGGTAGCTGTAGTACTTCTGTGCCGCAAAGGCCTCTCGAGATGTTGACAGGGTGCTTCTTGCACCTTATATTGTGATAGTGTGTGCCGTTCATCGACTACTACGGTAGCCGCAGGGGGCTGGAGCCGGCAGCGGTGCTGGAGGCAACAGCCACAGCCACGCGCAGCCGCTGCGGCACCAATGCTGCGTTTTCAAACATGCTGACTGACGATTAAGATTTTGTCCATTGAGAGCTCTTGCTATTCATTACATCTGTCTGGGCCCTGTTGCGAACCCCTTTCCTTTTTCTCTGTTAACTTCATTCCGCCCCTCCGCCCCTCCGCCCCTCCGCCCCTCCGCCCCTCCGCCCCTCCGCCCCTCCGCCCCTCCGCCCCTCCGCCCTCCGCCCCTCCGCCCCTCCGCCCCTCCGCCCCTCCGCCCCTCCGCCCCTCCGCCCCTCCGCCCCTCCGCCCCTCCGCCCCTCCGCCCCTCCGCCCCTCCGCCCTCCGCCCTCCGCCCCTCCGCCCCTCCGCCCCTCCGCCCCTCCCCCCTCCGCCCCTCCGCCCTCCGCCCCTCCGCCCCTCCGCCCCTCCGCCCCTCCGCCCCTCCGCCCCTCGCCCCTCCGCCCCTCCGCCCCTCCGCCCCTCCGCCCCTCCGCCCCTCCGCCCCTCCGCCCCTCCGCCCCTCCGCCCCTCCCCTCCCCTCCGCCCTCCGCCCCTCCGCCCCTCCGCCCCTCCGCCCCTCCGCCCCTCCGCCCCTCCGCCCCTCCGCCCCTCCGCCCCTCCGCCCCTCCGCCCCTCCGCCCCTCCGCCCCTCCGCCCCTCCGCCCCTCCGCCCCTCCGCCCTCCGCCCCTCCGCCCTCCGCCCCTCCGCCCCTCCGCCCCTCCGCCCCTCCCCCGCCCCTCACCCTCCGCCCCTCCGCCCCCTCCGCCCCCGCCCCTCCGCCCCTCCGCCCCTCCGCCCCTCCGCCCCTCCGCCCCTCCGCCCCTCCGCCCCTCCGCCCCTCCGCCCCTCCGCCCCTCCGCCCCTCCGCCCCTCCGCCCCTCCGCCCCTCCGCCCCTCCGCCCCTCCGCCCCTCCGCCCCTCCGCCCTCCGCCCCTCCGCCCCTCCGCCCCTCCGCCCCTCCGCCCCTCCGCCCCTCCGCCCCTCCGCCCCTCCGCCCCTCCGCCCCTCCGCCCCTCCGCCCCTCCGCCCCTCCGCCCCTCCGCCCCCCGCCCCTCCGCCCTCCGCCCCCCGCCCCTCCGCCCCTCCGCCCCTCCGCCCCTCCGCCCCTCCGCCCCTCCGCCCCTCCGCCCCGCCCCTCCGCCCCTCCGCCCCTCCGCCCCTCCGCCCCTCCGCCCCTCCGCCCCTCCGCCCCTCCGCCCCTCCGCCCCTCCGCCCCTCCGCCCCTCCGCCCTCCGCCCCTCCGCCCCTCCGCCCCTCCGCCCCTCCGCCCCTCCGCCCCTCCGCCCCTCCGCCCCTCCGCCCCTCCGCCCCTCCGCCCCTCCGCCCCTCCGCCCCTCCGCCCCTCCGCCCCTCCGCCCCTCCGCCCCTCCATCATCGTCCATCGGGTTGTGTTTCGGACCACTCTAAATATCTCGCCTCCACTCCGCTCCCCTCCTTCTCGCCACCACCTCTTTACAGTTGGTGCTGACGGCGATCATGTCGGCGAATATGTACTTCCAGCCCCTCAAGCACAAGGTTCTGGAGCGGATGTCCAACCTATCTCTTGCCGTACTCAGTTTCACCGTGGCATTAGGGCTGTTCTTCGTACCACCGGCAGATCGAAAGGACCCCGTGACCTCGGTGAGATTCGGGCTTTTATCCGTTAGGGATTTATGATTAGTTAAGGTCGTTAATAAGTGGGAGATCTGCAAAACTGACCAAGGACGAACGACTGTACGACTCCATAATTCTGTAATGAATGCGAATTTGCGATGTTTATATGCAGAAAAATATGCATATGTATATTCAACATTGTTCTCTATATTGATTGCAGACTGCGACGAAAGGCATTGGTGCCGTCATTGTGGTTCTGAACGCTGGGCTGCTGCTGTACTTCGTGTTGGTCATGTGGACCCATGTAAGAGCCCGTACAGCCGGAAGGGAAAATTAGATTTTGTTTCTATTTGTGTGTGTGTGTGTTCGTTTGTACTGCGGACAACAGATTCCGGAATGCTGATATCCCCCCGCATGATCGCCACCGATCCCCCATCCACATAACCAACCACCGAACCCATATATACTTACACCCGCGGGACGCAATTTAAAATAAATAAAAAATAAATGAAACTCCAATTCATAATTTACCAGCTCTGTCTGTTGATAAACATGGCATGCACCTTCCATAATAGAATAGCCGTTAATCAATCAGGATGAGTGTATTATCGGCTTCAAGCTATGTTTGTGATATTGTTATATTTTGATTGGATCATCCCCCGTTTACATATCAATTAATACGTGAGCCTTTATCCGACCCTTTTCCTCCCTGCGCACTTGCAACAGGGCCGAGAAGCCCTCAACCGGAAAGTGGCGGCGGCAAAACAAAGGGTCGCCATGGCTGGAAGCAAAGTCCACATGGGCACGCAAAAGGTTTTAAGGGCAATACGGCATCGTGTCTCATCAGGTACGGCAATTATCCGGCAGCAGTGGGCCCTCCTTCTCAGTGTTGTATCGCGCCCAGAACCATCATAATCAATGATATAGATTACTCATCTTATTAACAGTTTTTGTCATGAGATTATCCACAAATTCCCCACTTTGCAGGAAGGGGGGCCCCCCCACCCAGACGTATGTTACACCAGACAGACAGACAGACAGACTGGATCTGCTGATTTGTCAGGTTGCATGTTACAGCTTGCATGTATCGGAATCCTCACCGTCTGATCCTAGGGCGTGTCACCTGCCAAGTGTATCGTCTCTCTCTATATATATATATAATATATATATATATATATAATCCCTAACCTAACCCTCTGTAGTCCCTAGCCCCCTTACCCACCCACCCCTCCCCTTTCTCCCGCCCTTCCTCCCGCCCTTCCCCCCCACACGCAGCATCTCAAAACCTGCACAGCATGAGCATACAGAAGGTCTACTCGAAGCTCAGCCGGAGGGGGAGCACTCCGCCCGTCTCTCCAGCGGGGGATTATTGAGCCGTGACAATAGGAAGGCGGCGGAGGCGGGCTGGAGAAGCAGATAGTTAGTCAATTGTTATCGGTTATGAAATAGTTAGTAGATAGTTATCGGTTGTTGATTTTCTGTTATTTTGAGGTGGTATACATTGGCGGTTTCGGTCCTATACGTATCGTGATCAGCTTTGAAGTGTGCCCTTGGATATAAGGGTGGCCAGTGGAGCTAAAAGGAACAAAATTTCCAATCTTTTTTGCACACACACACACATATATATAATACATATGTATATTTGAACATGGAAGGTCCACCAGACCACTCTAGCTTGGGAGGTAGGGACCCGCTCTGCAGTCGCTCCGAAACCAGTTTTGAGTGCAGCTCTGAATGGCGCTCTGTTAGTTGATCACTCCGGAAATCTAGCTGGCTGGGGAGCTTTGACTTGTTTTGTATTACCAGGGGTATGTAGGGCTAGTGCTTAGCGCCACAGGGCCTCCACCGTGGCAGGTGTTATGTACTTCAGCTGGTGCCGTACATACCTGTTGTACATATGTGAGTTTACACTTAGCTGTCTTTTGCGTGCTTCAAGGTTGCTGCCGGTCGCAGTGCGCATATATATATTTGTCTGTCCATGTTGGCACACCCGTTATCCCCCCCTCATGATTCGCAGCTTTGGATATAGCGATATATATTAATAACGATAATTTGCATTTTGTACGTACGCGGAGACTTATTTTCATAGAAATCTTATAATAAGGTACATAATATGCAACAGGCAAGATTGGCACTGCGTCATTGAGGATGCATGTTTGCTGCAGTACGAAGTTTTCAGGTTCTGTGAATGTGGGAAATTTGGATCTGGATTTCAATTTGGATTAATTGGATTTGACGATTGAAACTAACCTCGCTCCGTCCTCATGCATGGTGAGCAGCAGCTAATCATAGAAAATGATAAAAGTTTCGACGGTTTATGTACGTACATGCTCATATCCGTAACCTATATATTTCTTAGATTCAACAGCCGGCGGAGGTTATCACAAGCTCGCCGCACTCAACAGGCGAAAACGGCGTTAGTTGCCTGCTGCCTAATGTAGGCATGTTTCTGCCGCCGCTTTGCGTTTTACTAATAAGGTTCTGCAAATGATCGGGTATGTGTGCCAGCCATGCATATGACGAGTCGCCGTGCCGAGAAAAGTTTAGGTTTGGTTGAGATTTGGATTGGATTGGATTTTTGGATTTGGGAAGTTTTTTCTTGCAGAAGGAGTGGCTTTATACAAAAGGTTTTCGACATCCCGCCGCCTAAGGTACAATTTCCTACTTTCTGATTGACTGCCTTCCTGTTTCTCATTGAGGCTGTCTAATCAATCCGTTTGAATGCTGCATGCATGTTGAATGTGCCGTACAGATACAGCGAGATAAGATAGAATTGTCCTACATGTCGCATCAATCCATTATTATAGCTTAGAACATGTTTATATGCTTTATTATGTAAGCTGTGTAGCTATGTTGCGCCAACGCGTGTTACTGCATCGTTGCGCTTTTTGGCGCTAGCTGGTGGTGCACGCGGTAGGTCCGTGTAGGTCGCTCGCAGCGACCGGCGACGACCACCGCGACCGGCGACATACAGCAGCGGTCGACTGCTGTGCCCAGCTTCAGAAGCAATTAAAATGTTTTGTTTGTTAGTTATTCGGCGCCGACATATATACATTTGTCCGGTGGCCATCATTATGAGAAAGAAGCTCTTGGCCTGCCGCGGCCTGCTGATGATGATCTCGCTACATACCGCCAGCTTTCTGCATTTATGAGACATGAGAATGAGCATGAATGGGTCGGCGGGTAACAATCACATATATACGTAAAGTTGGATGGATGGATGGATGGATGGATGAACAAAATGTCGGCCGCATCAATTTGCCACGTCATCACGTGATGGATGTTCATTATAATTTAGTCGGCCGCCCTGCTGCATTACTGTTGTTATTAGGTGTCATTATGTACGACGGAGTCGTACGTGTGTGTCGTAACATTGGACAAATAAATGTGCATGAGGGAGATAGAGTCAGCACCGAGCCGCCGCTGGCTGTTTCCGACGTGCGTGGCAGGACAAAATCCTCTCCAATAGCAAAATATATTATATGATATATATGGCTCATTGTGGATAGGTTTTAATAGATAGATAGAGTTTTTGCAGAGATGATTACCGTACGTATATACGGAGGAATGTGCACATTGGCATGCATGTCGTATGAAGTTCGTTACCCATCCATCCATCCATCGCTCCACATGCCGAGGACATGTATGTACGTCCTAGACGGTCAACCAACCCTTTCTTGCGCTTAACACGCTTAAACGTGTTTGCCAACGTGCTAGCTGCTGGGGATCCTGCTGGGCGAGGGACGCTGGCATGCTTATTTAGACTATAAGGCCCTCACTGCATGCAATGGTAGCTGTGTTATTAAGGTCGCTCTGTAGACCGTTGCACTTGCTTGAGCCGTTCAGGCTCCGCTGTACTAATAGCTCCTCCTCCTTCTCCTCCTGCTACTGTTACTACTATTATTACTAATATTTCTACTATTTCTATTCGGGAAGTGTAATATCGATCACACATTATTACCGACTCTCAATGCTATGGTGAACACCACCACACACACACACACACACACACACACACACACACACATACACATACATCAATTACGTCGTACGTCGGATGAGTTATTAAGATGTTTCCAGATTATTAGTTGCTGCTGGCAAAAACGCATGCGCAGAGAGAGATAACTGATGCGCTTAGCTAGCAGGTATATGTATCGGGAAGTAATATAGCGGGACATCCGTCTATACATAGGAAATTTATTTATATCTGCTGCTTTGGGTCGGTTTCTGGATTTGCATACTGTAAGGTGATAACCAAAATAAAAAGCTATATGATGATGATAAATTTTATAATATAATTTTATTACTATAGACCACGCTGTGATTTGTTCCATTATTAAAAAGCGCCGAGCTGCGCTGACAGCATTTTTATATTATATAGCAGTTTGGGTTGCTTGCGAACGGGCCAAGCGAAGAGAGCTACGTATTAGCGCCAAGCTTGGCCGGAGAGTATCCTTCGTGTGGGGGGCCAAGCATGAATGCATGGTAAATGTACGTGGGCACCGTACATAGCTGATCGTACTACGATCCCAGCTGACGAAACCGGTATTCGTTGCCACACCGGTCCTTCCCTACCTGTTACTACCTGTAAATAATAACCTAAACCCCAACGAAGCTTAACCCAAGTAAGGGTCCAAATAGATACCTATATATTTTAAAAGATTGTCATGCATGAGCATGAATTTTGGTGTGAGATTTCTATCGAGATCCGTATATGGCTGCCGACGTTGGAAGCGAATTCCGATGGATGCTGAGCAAGTCTGGCCCCCCACCCTATGGATTCCACGATTGGAGAAGCACCTAATCGATATATAAGGGAGAAGCTGCACTCTTGATGGCGAGTCCCCTTGCGAGTTGGTCCCTCCATCACCTTCTCGCAAAACGCATCGCCTGGCTCGCGGATGCAACAGAAAATTCGATGAGGTTGCATTCGAGGAGGTTGCCATAGGTTGCTAAGCCTCCCAGTGATTTCAAGAAAACGTTATGTAATTAGAGATTACGAGAAAAACAGCTTATTGATTAAAGTTTCTAGGTTTTGCAAAAAAGATGCATTCGGTAAAGCATCAACGGTACGTTCACGCATTGATAGGTACATTCTGTCGCTTAAAATATTAAAACCAACACGTCTTATTTATCTATGAGCTACCCAGTTTTTGAATTGCAAAGAGGCGACTTCTGTACCTAGTAGACCGGGGCCCCTCATAGCGCCCTCACTCGACCGTGAAAGCGAAATAAACCCTATCTAGCCAAAAGGACGGCTGAATGAAAATTCAGTGAAGTTTTTTAACGACTGGTTATCGATGATAAGCAGGCGTTATCTGGCGGCTTAATTCATCGTAACGTGCTGTACGGCCATAACGTCCTAAGTTATTTATTAAAGGCGTCTGCACCATGTCCAGGTGCAGAAATAGAATTGACCCAAACGACATTCATGTTGAAATTTCATGTTTTCACGGGGACGCTTTGCTGCATTTTCAACGACATTGTTGGAAGGGTGCACTTCGTCCTTCTCACACCCCATCACACATCCTGGCGCTGCCAGCGCATGCCGTAGACCTCGAACCTGACAGGATTATATTACACAATCGTTCACCATTTACCAAATTCTGAATTCATCATACAGGCTTACCCTCAAGTTATTGTCGGCCCACAGAGCCATACTTGCGAGAACCAGTTAACCCATAATCAATTGAAATTACATAAAATTTACCAGGGATGATCGTCAACAACACTGGTCGCATACCGCTGTTATATGGTCCCGCAGCATGGCTCCAAAATCAGCATGGCAAATCAACAAGATATCGGTATTGTACATCATCAATTAAAACCTTACAATTCTTCATGATTTCATGCTTGATCTTCTCGCCGATGTTGTGTTTCGGGAGCTTCGTGGCGAAGGTGGTACAAAGAAACGGTGAGTTTGTTGGCTGGATGCATCTACACATTAAAGTCTAACGTAAAAGTATTAATTTTATTTCGCTGGGATGAGTTTGAAACAAGCATTATCGTACGTTCAAACTTAAGGTTGTCAAAAATGTCACCGCGAGTGTCATGAACGATCGTATAGTGACAGAACCTTTTCTTGGGTTTGATCAAAAATCCTATTAGGCAGTAATGATGGCTCGAAAACGTCTTGCTCATAGAGCTCTTGTTCCAAGTGTGATGGCCATGATGCTTGGGTCTTTGTTCAGGTTAGAACATACCATCGGCTTAGGCTGAACTGGCTTTGATAATTCATTCTCAAGAAAATCCAAAAGGGACCTTTTGTTCAGCGCTGTACCACCGACCCACCGAGGCGGGCGCGCACTGGATAGACGCTCCCATTTGAAAGCAGAAGCTTGGTATGGAACGCTTAGGCGACGACAAGATCTATGCATCTCACATATAACATATGACAGCAAATGACTCCCTCTATGTGCCTTGAGGCCTGGCTGGCAGCCCAACTTGCGGTTTGGAAGGAGTGCACGAAGATCGCCAACTAACGTTGCTGTACGGCGGCAGGGCCGCCATCTCCCATGCGTTGCAACGCGACGGCGGGAGAACCGTCGCGCTGCATATTAACTGAAGAACACACCAGATCCAAAACGAGATCCATATCCAGAAGCAGACCAGATTGCATCTGGGTCATATCGAAACCCTGCCGTATTGACATGTATGATTCTGTCCTGTTCCAGGAAGACCTGGAAACGAAACGAGAGTGCACACTGCTGCCACCCAACCTCAAAAGACTTTCCTTATTGGCGCCCTTTCCGCCCCTTTTCATTTGAAAGAATGAAGGAATCCATACGTATGTGAACGCTTGTATTGTACGTCGGGTAGCCTTTATCAAGGCGTAAGGGATCAGGAACCAAGATGAAATGAAGTCTTGCGACAAGAGCACAAAAGATAGACCAACGCAATCTTTAACACCACGATGCAAACACCAACGGAGAAACATGCCAGTGCACGATAGTATCGCAGTGTTGGATGCTGGAAGGGATCAACGCCGCAAGTGGTGAACGCACGGACTCTGACTATTAGTCGCTCCCGTCACACACACACACACACACACACACACACACACACACACACACACACACACACACACACACACACACACACACACACACACATACACACACATACACACACACACACATATACGCACGCATACAGATTAGGAGGGATAGGGAGTGATGTGATGGGAGGCCCAACGGGATTACCTCCTCCCGGCATGGCAGGAGGGAACGGTTTCACAGCTCCCGAGAACAGGAGGCAAAGCTGAAGGTTACCTTGACGCTGTCAGCGCGAATGCGCCGCACCGGGGATATGATTCGGTGTTTCACCGCCTCTCAGACAATAGCAATGGCACAAAAGCATATATCATGTCTCCAAACTGTCTGTCTGTCTGTCTATCTTCTGTCTTTCTGTCTGTCTGTCATTAGTTTGGGTTCTTAGACTAAGATGAGAGGTGTTTTTTCACCGATGGAGATGGCCCTCTCCGCGCGAGAGGGGGGATGGACACGCCTAGGTGCGTTGCGAGGGTTTCAGCAGGATGAGCAGACTTGCCATGCCATGCCATGCACACGAATCCTCACGGGCTGCAGTACCGGTCCTCTCAGGCTGCCTTTTGCGGGCCCGCGGACCTCCTTGTCCTCCTACTTCCCCTACTGAGAATGGAGGCGCGGCTGGACACGCGCTCAGTTGGGGTCCAGGAGGGGGAGGACTGCAGCCCCTCACGTCCCTCTCCCCTCGTTTCGCGGGGTGGGGAAGGCGTGCCCTAATCAACCATCCCTCCGTTAGGGCAGGTCAAGTTAGCTGCCCTTGCCCTCAGAGCCAGACCCAATTAGATATATTAAAAGTATATACATCGATCACACACACACACACATATATATATATATATATATATATTCGTCTATGAGCCTAAGTAGCCCATTATAATTACCCTCTTCCCTGTCCCTCCCGTTTGAACTTACACCAGACGTGGGGCAAAGCCTGGACCTTGGAAATCCCCGAACGTCTGTTTTCAAAGACGGCGACGACAGCCATGCAAACCACCAACTCGATCCTAACCGCTTTTCCGGTCGACTCGGTTACCAAGTACGGCACCACAGCCGTGATCTGCTAGAGGTCTCCAGTGCAGCAGTTCCAGGTAGAGCGGCAATTCAGCAGCCTGCTGCGGCAGCGCACGATCTCCAAGATCAGAGAAAAACCGGAGATCTGCTGGACAGCGGCAGTGACATGGGGAACGAAAACCGCAGCAGCAACGGTAACGGTAACGGTAACAGCAACCGCAATTTCCATCGTAACGGAAAGAACGATTCGGAGGTTCTGGGAAGATTAGCTTCATTAGCAAAGCGCAACTCGGCGGGAAATGGGGCCCAAACAAGCAATATCCAAAGCCCCATCCAAGACGGTCCGGCGCCTGTCGTACAACACCAAAGTACTGCTGAGCGACTTATAGATGTGGAATCTGATCTGGAGGATAAGCCCATGACGGAGGACAAGACAAACGCCATACTAGAAAGGATTTTGCTTTTTCGGCAGATGGAGCAAAACGGATATATGAATCCTGCACTGTACCCCCCACCACCATCACTACCACCACCGACCCTGCCATCGCCGCCGTCACCTCCGCCGCCGTCACCTCCGCCGCCGTCACCTGCGCCGCCGTCACCTCCGCCGCCGTCACCTCAGCCGCCGTCACCTCCGCCGCCGTCACCTCCGCCGCCGTCACCTCCGCCGCCGTCACCTCAGCCGCCGTCACCTCCGCCGCCGTCACCTCCATCGCCGTCACCTGCGCCGCCGTCACCTCCATCGCCGTCACCTCCATCGCCGTCGCCTCCGCCGTCGTCACCTGAGCCGCCGTCGCCTCCGCCGTCGTCACCTGCGCCGTCGTCATCTCCGCCGCCGTCACCTCCGCCGCCGCCACCGCCGCCGCCGCCACCTCCGCCGCCGTCACCTGCGCCGTCGTCACCTGCGCCGCCGGCACCTCCGCCGCCATCACCTTACCCGCCGTCACCTTACCCGTCGTCACCTTACCCGTCGTCACCTGCGCCGCCGTCACCTCCATCGCCGTCGCCTCCGCCGTCGTCACCTGAGCCGCCGTCGCCTCCGCCGTCGTCACCTGCGCCGTCGTCATCTCCGCCGCCGTCTCCTCCGCCGCCGCCACCGCCGCCGCCGCCACCTCCGCCGCCGTCACCTGCGCCGTCGTCACCTGCGCCGCCGTCACCTGCGCCGCCGGCACCTCTGCCGCCATCACCTTACCCGCCGTCACCTTACCCGTCGTCACCTTACCCGTCGTCACCTGCGCCGCCGTCACCTCCATCGCCGTCGCCTCCACCGTCGTCACTTGAGCCGCCGTCGCCTCCGCCGTCGTCACCTGCGCCGTCGTCATCTCCGCCGCCGTCTCCTCCGCCGCCGCCACCGCCGCCGCCGCCACCTCCGCCGCCGTCACCTGCGCCGTCGTCACCTGCGCCGCCGGCACCTGCGCCGCCGGCACCTCCGCCGCCGTCACCTCCGCCGCCGTCACCTGCGCCGTCGTCACCTCCGCCGCCGCCACCTCCGGCCCCGTCACCTCCGCCGCCGTCACCTCCACCGCCGTCACCTGCGCAGCCGTCACCTGCGCCGCCGTCACCTCCGCCCCCGTCACCTGCGCCGCCGTCACCTCCGCCGCCGTCACCTGCGCCGCCGCCACCTTCCTTTCCATTGTCGCCCCAAATCTCTCCGCCTTCCCCCTCCCCGCCACTGCCTGCTTCACCGGCGCCGCCAGCCCCATCGCTGGAGGCCCCGTCGGCACCACGCCCTCCTCCCCGGCGCATACGATCACCCCCTCCATCTCCGGGTCCTTCTCCCTCTCCACCTCCTCCATCACGCCCTCCCCCATCCCCACCTTCCCCGCGATCACCTCCGAATCTCCAACCCAAATCCCTCTCCCCACCTTTGCCACCTCCACTCCTCCCGTTACCCCCATCGGAACCAGCGCCTCCCTCCAACCCATCACCTCTCCCACCATCTGCGCCACCAACCCCCAAGCCGCCGCCGTCGCCGCCGGCACCGCCCTTCCCGCCTCCACCAGCGGAGCAAATCACACCCGACAATACTTTAGTCGCGTACGGAGCGGCGTACTGCTCTCCCACATCCCAGGCGGATCAGTGGTACGACACGTTAGTTGATGCGCTTCCTAGTTTTACTTTCAACAAAATTCTTTCTCTAACATTGTACCTCTTCAACCAAACGCCGTACGACATTTCCATCGCTGCTATGGACGTCACACTTTTCTCGAATGTGCGTCAGCGAAATAGGACCTTTCTAATTGCCGGCACTCTTGCGGGCGGTATGTTTCAAAGATCCGGTTCCTTAGTAAATACGTTCTTCACTCTCGAGTACATTGACTTGTCACGTGGGAATCTGACCTCAATAAAGGTCTGCTGCAACGCTGCCAATCAGTTGGCAGGTTTGGACGTCACCTTTACTGACGGCACCGGGACTCGATCCGCGGGCTGTCAAGCGGCGACACAAAAGTCTTTAAATCTCCCCACCTACCAATTATCATTAAGTCCGGAGAGTTGGCTCGGAGGCCTCCGCGCATCCGCCGGCGCACTTCTAGGTGCACTGTCGTACGGTATCGGAGGCGCTCTACGTGAGTTTCATGGGACGGGGTCTATGCGGGTGAGGATGGGAAAATACCTTGAGTGGGATTCGAGGGTTGCACATCAGATCATAGACTGGTATCTATCCCTGAGCCATGCGTCCGCGGATTGCATTTCATGAGGGTTAAATGAGCCCCAGCGTAGAATTCGTTAGCGACTGTGGTCGTTGGCGGTTGGTCGTTGGAGGTTATGGTTCCAGCGGTAATAATGAAAGTGCTGCGCCAGATATTTTCGGATATCGTTTTCGATGCTTCTGTTGCAAAGTTGGTTCTCTCCACGCCGTTGCCATGGGTTGGCAAGGACAACGGTGCGTAGCGCACCAAGCCACCAACTACAACACCAACTACCAACTGCTACACCAACTACCAACTACCTTCCTAAAACGTCTGCTGTCCACTTTGCTCAAACGCAGCTCCGTCGCCGCCACCATCCCCACCACCATCGAAGCCGTCGCCACGTCGTCCATCCCCACCACCGCGTCCCCCACGGCTGCCGCCGAGTCCCCAATCGCCCCCGCCGCCACCCGGCGCTGACCTGCCGCCGCCGCCATCCCCGCCTTCGCCGCTACCACCTGCGCCGCGACCGCCACGACCGCCGCCAATTCCCCCATTGCCACCTTCGCCGCCACCACCTTCGCCGCGACCGCTACCGCCGCAGACACCACCAATCGGCACACGGCTCAAGCCGCCATCTGCACCACGACCGCCATCGCCACCACCAACGCCACTGCCCCCGCCGATAACGTATGAATCCGTCGAAGAGGCCGTTACCGTTCTTGCCGAGGTCGAGGTCCCGACAATTATTGAAAATGTGGTCACTCCCGACAATGCTCTTACGAACGCATACGCCGCCAGCACCACCATCCTTTGGGGGAACTCAACCGCCATCGCCGTGGGAGAGTCCGGTGAACCTGTCATTAGTACGGCAAAGTACGGAGATGGCCGCATGGGTATTTTCGGAGCGCATCGTATGCTCTCGGAGTGCTGCAAACCGGTTCATAAGGCCGGCAAACGCCCGGCTCTGGACTTCCTGATACAAAATATTGCCAATTGGACAGTCAGTTCTCAGGTGTGCGGTACAGTGTACGGAAAATGCGGGGGTGTCAACCAGAAAATGTACATTTTTGGACATGGTGTACGAGCAATGTAGTACACAATGCGTAGTAGTAAGAACCATCAGGGAACCAGAACTGGTTTGCGGCTTTAATGCTTTCCCGCAGCATCCCTCATGTCTGGGCGGTGTCGTACAACGCTGTACTGCCGTACGATCAAACAAAAAGCAGGGTAGCCGACAAAATGCTTAGAGATCTAGATCCAGTTCTGCCGATGACCGTACAGGAGATCCTTCGTGATTTTGTTGGTCTTTGGTCATATATGCGAATGGTAATTTAAGCCGGACACATCATGAAAAGTGCATTACACTACTCCAACCCGACGACACACCCCTCAACTGCTCGGCCCACCGCAGGCAAACAGCAAACAGAAATCAACATTGTGTGTATCGAACGACATCTTTATGCCTCTGGCCAGGTGTGTTGCGGCTTGCCTGACTTTCCTATATATCTCCAATGCGCTCCCAATGACATGCACGGCAAATCATTCCCGTAGTATCATCGTACGATGCATGTCGTACACGTGTGATGTAAATGTCGTACTGCTGCTTTGCCGTGCAGATTCCTCGTTCAGAAAGGAGCGGGCTTGTTCAGGACCGCTAAGCAGGCCCGTCTGCCCAAACTGGTTATATCTCCCGAAGATTTTGCCAACTATTATCACTCAATTTGTGAGTTGTACGTCATCAGCTCGTACGAAGAAGATTACAACGCGGATATCCTGGTTTCTTACGTGGCACGTGGCAAGGGGCTCATTGTGGCGGGCCCTGACGTGATGCCCAGCCAATTCTATGCGCCGTACGCGCCTGCCGTACCTCCGAAAGCGCCACGCCACATGCAGCGGAGGCTTAGGCAGAAAGATGCTGAGTCAGTAGCTCCACCCGTACGGCAATCTGAATACGGCAATACAGGTGGTACGGCTGACAGCGGTGGCAACGTCAAACGGCGAAATTTGCAAATATCGCCGACTGATCCCTCAGCTCTGCCGGTATGGCCCTGTACGACGGGTTAACATGAAGGGGTACCGTACATTCTACCGTACGCCGTAAGGGTTGCCGTACATTCTCTCAGGTTGTGCCATCTGAGAAGTTGACGCCTGATAACTCCTCGGGCTACACGGAAACTGCAAAAAAACAGAGTCCTTCATGCAAAGGCAACTGCAAAGGCAACACTGCTCGTTCGCGACGTGTTCACCGATGAGGGCGCATCACGATTTGCCATTTCTTGCATTTAGTCCATCTAACCGGCACCCATCCATGATGCCGTACGCAGCTTAAGGCTTGGGAGGGATGATGTCACCCAAGGCCCACAAGGGACAGCAATTCAATCATATAGTACGGTGTCGTACATACCATCGTCCGTTATGGTCTTAGCAACATGTTAAGCGCCCGGTGCCAATCCATTGACCGACGTTAACATGAGCAGTTCGTGTCACGTGTCCGGCTGCCTGCCTTTCTTATTCTTCCCGTCATCTGCGATCCTCACAAACAACGTTTCTGTACCCTGTCGTACCTTGTCATACCCTGTCGTACGCTTTTGTATAGGTCAACAAGGTCATCCAGCGCATGCAAGTCCTATTTTCTGACGTGGTCTCCGATCCTGGTGGCAACTTGAAACTGGTTGCTTCATTGACGGGATCAATTGTCAGTAACGCACTTTTGGCGGCCCAGCAGTATCTTAATTATTTACTTGACCAGTCAACGCTTAGTACGGCGGCTCTGTACGATGTCGTACGTACGGTAGATCAGGCGCAATTGACCCTGGATAACAGCAATTATCGCGCCTTACCGGATACGGGGCCCTTCTTCGAATTGTTAGATGACATCATCCGTTTAAAAAAAGCGGGTTATGGGTTGCCGCCGTTTCAACTTAATCCGCCGCCGCCGTGGCCTCGTCCGCCGGCACCGCCCCCGATATCGCCGCCCCCGTCCCCGCCGCCCTGTGAGTACGACAGCTTGTTTTGGTTTTTTTGTTTTTCGTTAGTACCGTGGGCACGCACGGCACTTGAAAATAAGTGCTGACCAACATGTATCCAATCTGTACTGCCTCTATTTTTTAGTTGAAGTTAAGCGATCGAACCGTATGACGGAGATGGCATGCATGGCGGATGGCACCAATCGCCATCATCGATTGGTGCCTTACATGCACGCCGTACGCGGTCTCCGTCGTAGGCCTGTCGTGACCGGCGGCGGTGGGTCCCCACTCGGCCCCCACTCGGCCCCCACTAGGGCAGCAATATTCCACTGCTTTGTCGCCCCGGATCCCGCGCGTGTACAAAGTTGGCTAGGCTGTCCGTACAGTTGGTTAAGCTCTCATTTCCGTACGTAATCCATCTAAAACTCAGCTTGTCCTGGGGCCGGCACCCACGGGCAGAGAATACAACATGCTTGATGCTAATGCCACGTTGTACTGCTGCGCGCGCGCCTCTCCTTTCCATTTTAAGATTGTCATCAAAGGTTCACGTCGTCGTATTTGCCAGCGCCTATTGCCCAGTTTCCTATTACTGAATGATGCCGTACACGCACTGCCGTACATTATCGTACATTGGTGTTTGCGTACATATGCGTATACCCCAGTGGTTCTACCTCAAGATGTCCAGTTCATGGGCTGCTACGCGGACAACTCTTCCGCCAACGGCTCGAGCGCAACATTCGACACCCTGGTGATGCCCATCTTCAATCCAGGCAATTTTACCGTTGACAGGTATACCATCTGCAGCCAGTAGTTTACTGCAAGGGCTCTGTCCTTGGTGTTGGTGATGGTGGTGATGATTGTGGTGTTGGTGATGTATGACAGTATATTTAGCGCAGTACAGTACTGCATTGTACGGCACCATAGCCACCAGTACTACAGTACGGCACATGTTTTTGCCTCACCCAAACAAACACGCCATATGGCCCCTTTCGTTCGCATGATTTTGCCGTACATAGCTCCTCCTCCCCGGCATGCCCCAACCCCCCTCCATGTCTCCTCCGTGCCTCTCATCACCCACGGCTCTCAGGTGCAGTGGTACCGCCATTTCAAAAAATCTGTACGACCCCTCGAGCCGCTGGGGCTACTATCTAGCCATGCAGCAAGGAAAGGTTTGCCGTGGGACGAAAAATTCGGAATTCTTGAAATTCAACTACATGAAAGAAACGGACTGCGACATTCCGTGCGGCATTTATAAGCAGCGGTGTGGCGGATCAACAGCGCCCAACATGGTGCCCACGGCGGTATATTGGATACGTCCAAAAACCATGCCACCACCTGGGCCCGCTTCGGCCGCTCCGAGGTTGAGTATGAGAGAAGGCGGCGAACGAAACGCGGAATGAATGAACTTTATGAGATACGAGGAACCCTAATGACTAATGACTCTCTACGACTACTGCTACCCGATGGGTTCATGATATCCGGATGCGGGGGGCCTTATGTGCTGCGTGCTGTCTGCAAGTGCAGTGTCTACGTCCATGCATAGGCCATGTATGCGTACGGCATGTGCAGCAGAATCATGATATATTTTTATGTGCAATGTTGGTGGCATATATTTTCGAGGTTGGTGTGTGTGTGTGTGTGTGTGTATGTGTATGTGTATGTGTATGTGTATGTGTCTGTGTATGTGTGTGTCTGTGTGTGTGTGTATGCGTGTGTGTGTGTGTGTTTAGGCGCCCAACCTTGCCACCCACAACGCCTCAAGCACACGCGTCCACGTTGATGCACAATCAGCAGGGCGGCATACATAATATATAATATATATGTATTTGTGTGCAATACATTTTGTACGTATTTGTGGCATTGGTTAATGCATCCAATGCATGAACATTGTGTACGGCCTGTACGGCAACTGAGGACGAGTGCACAGGGAGCGTTCGCCAATTTCGGGGCAGACGTTATTTTGTTGATACGGTGCTTGTGTTCGCCGCGCAACGCATGGCAGCTGACGATGGAAGTTCAACCTGAGCCTTTTGGGTTGACGATGCAGCAAGGTTATATGGATTGTTAGTGCCATCGTTGGGTACGTAGGAGTTGGATCATGAGGGGGGGGTTAGGGGTTTTCGGTTAGTTGGTCGTGCCCCCTGTCTCACCACACCTCGTCAATAGGCGATTATGAGGGTGAAATGACTATCAATACGCATGGAAGGGCTCCTATATACATTTTACAGTTTGATATAAGATAAACGCACAAGTAGAATTCGTTGCACTGTTGATGAAGTATTGAGAGGGCGATGTGGCTATGACGTGATTCGAAGTTACTATTCAATTTGATCAAATCACATATAGGAGCTGAGTTATGATCAGTTTCCATTGCACACTTAAGTACTTGAGAATGAATACGTTGGTGACGGGAGTTGACCCTGGGTTTCATTCAGTCAACCGTTGTACGATAACCCCTGGGGTCATTGTATGCAACTCGCGAATCGCGGTCCTCCCCTGAGTTGACAGTGAGATCTAACACATGCTCTTATGGGCACTGCCGCCACGCCACCAACCCCGTGGCCCATGTGTTGCTATGCTCCTTTCCTAAGCTGTACTACGGTGTAGGGAAGCTGGATGTACGGGTAATGTACTGCACCTTGCCGTAAGGCAAGGCATTTACACAAGGCCTATTCTGTATATTGGATGGAATGTGTATTTTGTACGCCTGGATGTCAGCTCGGGCATAGGACGGAAAGAAGGAGAAGGGAATGTATTGACTTTATCTAATGGCAACGAATAATGTTGCTGTCCCACAATGGGAATATAGCTCGGCTAGAATCTTAAATCCGACTGCGTTCCTTTGTACGACGGTTCTGTACGGTATCTATGACAAATGCGTACGTGTCATTCGAGCACGGCAGAATGATTCCGAAATCCATGCCGCAACCAGGTGCGTGGGTTTCTTATGTTTCACCGGGCCCGTCTTTTATAATACCTTAGCTTATTATAAGGATTATGAAATGATCCATGGCTTAAAAAAATTTCAAAAAATGCTCCCCCCCCCGTGACATTGCTTCGATGTGAACATGTTGGATGCGTACCAGGGGCCCTTCCGAAGAAGGATTTCCTTTGCCACTGCATGGGCATGGGCTGTCTAGACAGTGGGATGTACGACAGTGTAGATGATGCACGAACGACGTTTTGCGTGTGTGTATGTGCGTATTCAGAGTGTGTAGGCGTCTGTGAAGAGAGAGAGAGAGTGTGTGTGTGTGTGTGTGTGTTTTCCTAATTCCCTGAAATGGTCAAAAGGGCGGGTAACCAACCCCGTACCATCAACATGCCTTAAAATGTACTTAAACCCCCTGTGATGGTAGGAGCTGGATGCAGCGTACATACTGGAGAATTTCTAAGATTTTGAGTACAATCTTCTTCCCTCCCTCCCTTCTACGAGTCTATACTACAATTGAACTTCTGTGTGAATGGTGCAAAGTAGAGAGGAAAACAAGGAAACTAAAAAACAAGACTGACGTATGCCGTATGCGTCCAAACTATATACCCAGTCAAGAGCAGACCGTGCCGCTGTCTCGATAAGTATTATGCGGGACGGTGGTGGTGATAGTAGGGATGGCGGATTGTATTGGCACACTGTACGGCGGCATGAACTGGCAATAGATGGAACTTACAAACATGCAGCATTAATATCATATTAAACAAACGATTCTGAGTAATATTAACTTATAACGAACTTCTGTAGCGAATGTTGTCCGAACCCGATCGAGTGATAGTCGTCTCCAACTGCTGCTCTGGAAACAGCTGGGAAACAGCACGACGGGCTTTTTTGTCCCCCTTGTGATCTCGCAACTCAATGCGCGGGAGATAATCACTTTGGGATAGCGCACTGGGTTGTAAGTGTGGAATGTTTGAGTTTGTGCGGTTACCACACAAGATATGCGCGATAAGCTGGGTGCTCCAGCACGCCAAAGCTCGCGCCCGCCGCAGGCGCCGTGCGCCGTGTGCCTGTCAGCACTGACCGTGCTGCGTCAGTCCTGTGTAACGATCTAAACAAGGGGCCATCCAGCCATGGACCACGTGTTTGAGACAATCCACGTTTTGTGGAGGGTCGAACAAAAAGGCGAAAGACCGTGAGACCTACGCCGTATGGATGGTGTTTGTAACGGCGTCGAAGGGAATGTTGGCGAAGTTCTAAAGCTCCCAATACGTCTTTATCATTAGGATATCTAACCGTCACGTTCAAGGGCCTATTTTATGGGCATTGTAAACTGTTTCGCCATCTCGCTGCTCAATTCGCTTTGCAACAAGTACTTTATAGCTTTGCGATCCATGCAAAGTTCAATGAATCTCTACGACTTTAGGTCCATGCGACTAACCACATCGCTGCCAAATAATTTCACGTGCGTTGGACCATCCGCCACCTCGGCCGATGACCATGACTACGACGTCTGGCTAATAATAAGAAGCACATAAGGCGACCAGGTCATATGTATTTATCAGGCGATGAGGTGCGGTCGCATCGGTTGCGGTACAGTCCCTACCTGATACCGCACGTGAGTGACAAGTCTATTCGTTGCCAGGAAGAGGGCAAGCGATGAACATCAACGACTTGGTATGTTGTCACGTGTAAGCTACTGGTGCTACTTCCATTCACCGTTTGAAACAGTGTCAGATATTCGGGTTTGGGCTTGGATTTACCGACAGTAGCACCTAGTAAGGCCTAGTACCACTATTTTTCCATCGCCTGGTGCAGCCAGGCCTGGTTCTTGTGCTTCAACCTACCGGAAAAGTCTTTCTTGCAGCAATGAACTCCATATTAATTTATGTGTTTTCCTAACGGCACCCCTAAGTCCAGATACCTCAAAATATCCTTACCGTACGATGACCCAATGTTCCGTAAAGAAGGAGGTCAAGGTAAGAAAGAGTCCGGCGATCGGTGACTTCAAGGAATAATTTCGCAAAACATTGTAGCGGCTTTTCCAGTTCTTGTGCCTGGGGATGTCTCAGTGACGCCCGATGTGGGGCTCGAACCCACGACCACAAGGTTAAGAGCCTTGCGCTCTACCGACTGAGCTAACCGGGCCGCTGGGTGATAACGTAACAAAATCCTCACACTATATACGTTCATCCAAAGTGTGGGCACGTTCAGATCTACTTTATCATGTACGGCACCAATAAGACAGGCGTCCACGTACAAGGCAGCCAGTTACGTTTCCCAATCTCACATTGCCTTCAATGGCGGTTGAAGATTATGAGGCCTTAGGCGGTTTCTCTACCCGCTCCTGTACACCTTCCGTATCTCACCCACCCTCGGTCATCAACGTCATTGTTCGATGCTTGGTTATTATCCTCAATAGCACGTTACAGTCGTTACCTAGCGAGCCGTGCCAGCGATGCTCCACTTTTGGCTCTCTACCTAACCCTGCACCGCCCCGCTGATCAGCCTGGCGATCCCTTGTACCCTGCATGCGCCGCCGCGCTAATCAGCTTGGCACCTACATCTGAGGTCACCCCAACTCTGCGACTCCTGCTTATGAAGCCTAATACTCCTGCCTGCTGAGATATCCTAGCACTCCGGAGGGCCATATGCTAACAGCGAAATGTTTGAAGTTGGACCAGCGGTGGCCGGCCCCCCGACACAATCCAGTTGAAGTCCCGCATTGCTCTCCTTGGCGTCGACAAGATTCTCTGCAACTACTGGGTGGGTGGTGGGTTCATTAGATAGCAGATAAGCAGGTAAACATGTATTAATGTGTCACAACACGGCGAATAGCCGTGGACTGACGTCCTATTCCATAAGTTGATCTTGAGTTGTCCTACTATCGTCTAAGAACCTGCCTTCTCAATCTGAGCAACCTTTGCTTGTTTTCGCGAATGAAAAAACAACATCTTGACGAGTCCCATCTTGCACTGTTGTTTTCATGGTCATACGCGCAGCTCATGTTACATGCATTAGGCTTCAAGATCGGACGGTTTGTTGTTTGCCCTATATACGGGAACCCGGGGGACAAGATGTCAGTAAGGCGTTGCAGGCATTGCGGGGAGAAGTTATCAACGAAAGTATGGCACCTACCATAAAGCCGACAGCATTGAGGAAAATGCATAAGAAGCATCGAGCCATCAAACATGCGATTTTTCTCAGATCCAGACCAAGCAGCGCCGTGATCGGAAGAAAAAAATACAAACATAAGGCACTACTACCCACCCTGTACAGATTGAAGGATTCTCTAACGGGGATACGATTCACTTGGTAGCCCAGCTGATCAGTATTGTGGCCCAGTTGATCAGTACTGTGTGGCAGTGGGATCGTTTCTTAGTATGCCTCGGCATCGCAGGTCTCCGCATGCAAGCAACTCCGATATACTGTACACCCAGGAGCACCCAGGAGATGTCCACAAGATGTAGAAAGGAAGAGGATTATCCTTTGTTGGGCCTTGAGAGGTTTCTAGCGCCGCTCCATAACAGGGAACAGAACCCAAGTACAGACAGTAACGACTGCTCACGTGCCCGAGAACACAGATACGTGTTAAGCATTGCCCATATTCATCTCCGTGTAAGGATGTGAAGTGAATGACCGACGGAATTGATCAGAGCTGCTAGAGCCTGCCTTAACATTATATCATAATTGTAAAGCGATTTTGTACTGCAGGTGGACGAGCCCTGATATACGAAGCTCAATCTGATAGATACGTGCGCGAAGCAACTCTGCATGAATGACCCTAACTGCAGTTCACCTTATGTACGAGGTCATGCGTCTCGCTCACAACTGAACTCCCCACGCTTACGCAAGGAATTGTCTCGATATCGAAAGCTAGAACTCAAAAACTTTAACTTTGTTGTTAAAATACCATTGCAAACTATAAGAACTTGGTAATCGAAGCAAGCAGCTTCCGTCGACCTTTATAATCGGCCATTCCGTCTGCCCTCGTCCAACTCGCCTCAATTCGTTGAAGAAGTTAAGGCGATCAGCACTGCATGTAGGCTTTACCTGTTTAGGCATTTCTTGGTGCCCGGGGAGCCAAGCTTCTGGAACTCGTGACAGTCGTTAACTCCTGGAGAAAGAAAAGAATCAAGCAGAGACCGCCTTACACACGGTAGGTATTGCGATTTCATCAAGGTGATTTAGCGCGCTTGGGGCTGTCCACAACACAAGGTTGCGGAACGAGTTGCTCAGGGATTACGCACTCTTCTGGTAGCAGCGCGCCGCAAAAAGACAAAGGACGCCAAGCGAAAAATCCTCGTTACATCTAACAAAAGCGTTTAATAACGCGATTGCGAGTAGCCGTTTCCCGCAACTGAGCAGCTGGTCGTTGCCGGGCAAAACAGTTTGTTTCCTTCATGCTAATAATCCACGTATTCTCATCTTTCAAAAATGCTTGCCTTTCTCTTACTATTTAAACCTTGACATAATATAAACCCATGCACGCATCCAATGTAGCCAGCATGGACGACTTGAACGAGTTCGACGGCTTGCTGGATTACCTTGGCGCTGGTGGAATCGGCTTGCACGGCTCAGACCAGAGGCTCAATCAGAACAGAATCGACACGCCAAACCTCACCATTCCTGATGCCCGCTTGCAAGCTCAAACCATGATCACTGGGGGAATTCCAATGTCGGCAACCCCAGCCGGCGGCTTACAGACTGGCCTGCAAACCGGCCTTCCCGGACTCCAAGGCTTTGATAGTCTACTCTCTGGAGCCACCGCCATGCAGACCACCGGCGCCACCCTCCCCGGCCTCTCTACTGGCTTAGTCAATGCACCCACCATCGGTCCAGCGTCGGCCCTACTCCCTGGTGGTGTTGGCGCCGCGATGCCCACCCACGCACAGCCGCCTCAACACGCGCAGCCGGGTGCTATGGGCCTGGCCGCCCTGCAGGGCCCCACCGCCGCAGCCGCAACCGCCGCAGGTGGCGGCCTTCTGGGTATGAGCTTCGGCACCTCCGCGATGATGGGTCTTGCCAACATGGGTTCCCTGGGCGCGTTAGGGAGCCTAGGCGGTCTTGGAAGCCTAGGCGCAGTGACGGGCGCTGGCGGCATAAGCCAGCTGGATGCGATCCTAGGGCTCCAGACTACCGGAGTAATGGCGCCTGGCGCCAACACGATGCCGCGGGCGTCGATTTCGAATGCCGGCGGACTTGGAATGCCGGTCAGTGGGCTGGGTACGACGGCGGCCGCTGCCGCCGCCGCTGCGGCGTTGTACGGCAGGCACAGTGCCGCCGTTACCGCGGCGGCAAGGGGCGGCGGAGCCGCTCCTGCGGCGACCGCCGCCGGAGGCGGCGGTGGCGGTGGCGGCGGCGGCGGCAGCCGCCGCGGGCGCAGCTCAGCGCGGGGCGCTGTCCGCAAAGTTACTGACGTGGAGGGGGGTTCCTCAGAAGGTGGCGAATTGGATTCGAATTCTGACAGTGCGAGCTCTGACGGTGACATGCCGCTTCATAAGAGCAACAAGAAGAAGCGGGAGGGGGGTGGGGGTGGTGGCGGCGCGGAGGATGAGGCGGATCGTCGTCACGCGGCTCTACAGGAGAAGAACCGGAAAGCACAGCGCCGATTCCGTGAGCGCCAAAAGGTCTGTCCTATCTTAAGCACATCGCATGGATCTGTCGGTCGGTCGGTCCGCCGGAAACTGTCTGTCTGTCTGTCTGTCTGCATCACGACCTGTGTCTGTGTGTCCGTCTGTCAGGTGGGTCTTCGGAATCTCACATCACGTGATGTCCGGTCCGCGACCTTCCCAGACCCACCCCCTTCACCCAAACCCTCAACTGCACTGCCCCTCTTAGACGAAGCTGATGGAGCTGCACAAGCAGATCGAGGAGCTGGCAGGCAAGGTGTCAAACCTGCAGACGGAGAATGCGGCGCTGCACAGCCGTACGTCCATCCTGGAAAAAGTGAGAACCGAGGGGCTCCAGGGATGGAGCCTGATACTCCAGGCGTTGACGGATAAGCTGATGTTGATCATATTTGTGTATATTTGATAGTATAATAATAGTATAATATTTATTATATACAATATTATTTGCGCTGTTTTTGATGGTTATCCAGTTTAGGCTACTGCCCGGCCGCGCCACTATTCGTCTGCTGGTGCCGTTTTGCCGGTGCTGAAATTGCTGCCACTACTGCCACTGATGTACGTTTGTTTTCCCGGTGCTTCTTCTTCTTCTTCTTCTTTTTCTTCTTCTTCTTCTTCTTCTTCTTCTTCTTATGATGATGATGATGATGATACTGACGCTGCCGGGTATCACTCCGCCCTCCCTGGATCCAGGTCCTGGATATGCGGAACGAACAGATCCAGGTCATGCAGGAGAATAAGGAGGTGGGCGGGGAGGGGGGGAGGGGGAAATGCGGGAGGGGAGGGGTTGGCCGGTAGGGTATGTACGGCTGTACGTGTTTGAGCCAGGTAGGCGTGTTCGGCGTTACTTTGATGCTGATTGTGGAGTTGACGTAGGCGCAGAGGACGGATCGTAAGGAGCGAAGCAGGCGGCGTCATGGGGAGGCTCCTCGTCATCGTGCGCCGTACGGCAGGCGGTGGCTTGCTCCTTTGCTCCTTTGCTGAGGGGATGGGGACCCGGGTGGGGGGGACCAGGCGGGGCCCCCGACACGACGTCGCAACAGATGAGGTAAACGAAGTACGAGTGGTGTGTGTTTGCCGGTGTGTACATTCGTGATAACATTTGTTAATATCTCTTTCTCTGTGTGCGTGTGTGTGTGTGTGTGTGCGCGCGCGCGCGTGTGTGTTTTGTGGACCTGCCACAACCACCTGCAGGTAGCGGAAGCGGAGCTAGCTTCCCTGGGTACCGGCCAAGCTCTGGTGCCCCTCACCCCCGAAGCCATTAAAGAGCTCACCAGTGAAGATATTTACCGGGTTTATCAGACGTACGTCAAGGAGCTCTCCGTGCGGTTGGTGGAAACGACCCGCGGGTCGGTAAGGGCGGCGGCGGGGCCGCCGGCCGCTTCAGGGGGTGATCGAGGAGAGGGCACCGCCGATGCCGGTGGCGACGGCGACGCTGCCGCCACGGACGGCGTGAAGGGGGAGGTTAAGGACGGGGCGTCAGCGAGTGGCAGCGGGGCGGCGGCAGCAGAGGCGGCGGCGGGTAGCGCTGGTGGCGGCGGGGGTGATGGCAGCAACGCGGCTGCGCATGCAGAGCTGGAGCGGTTGGTTCGAGAGCTGGTGCGTGCGTGTATGTCGGTATGCGTGTCGGTATGGTTCTAAGTACCCGCTATCCGTGACCCAGCGTAAGGCCCGCCGAAGCACTCAGAAAACAACCTCAAGAAAGGAGGGGAGAAGGTAGGGAAAACGGAGGGTTTTTTTATAATCACACAGTCCGTACTGCGAGCCCCCCCCTCTCCCCCCCGTGTTGGATTATTGACACCTTTCCGACATCCTTCACTCCACCCCATTCGCCAGCCTTCTCCCGCGGCCCCCGCCCCGACATACATACACATACACGTACATACATACACACACACATACACACACACACACACCTCACCCTCTCGCGCTTCCATTCGCCTTTCCACCCGAATGCTCCTCCACCCTCCCTGCCGTTCCGCACTACATCCCGGTCAACCTGACCGGGTACCAGAGTGTGATGCTGATGCGGCTGGGCGTGGCAAGACCGTTGGAGGCCCGGAAGTTCATCGTGTTCAGTCGGCAGTACTTGGGCAACACCGAGAAGGAAGTCATCGAGCTCTGGAAGAGTGTCATGGTGGGTTTTGGATGCCGTACGGATGATGACGGAATAACCCGGACACACACAGGAGCTCAGGGCGGAGTGGGAGAGCGGCGGCTTGTGGATCGGATGGGATTGAGTGGAGTGGAGGGGAATGGAGTGGAGTGTGACCCATGGGTCTGTTTTGTTTATCCCTACCCTCCACCACCACCATCGCTGCCGCCACCACCATCGCTGCCGCCACCGCCGCCACCTCTCTGCAGAAGCACATCGAGCTGACTCCCGAGCAGATGCGTGAGATTGTGGAGCTGAAGCGCATGTTCCTGACCAAGATCGAGCCCATCATGGACGAACGGAAACACCTCAACATCTCCATCCAGACCAACCTGCCGCACGACACCTTTCACACGAAGAGCTCGATCTCGTACATCAAGGTACGGCGGGGTTTGTGCCGGCCGTCACAAAAGCCACGGGGTTTGGGGGCTGGGGACCTAGGGACTGGTGGGGACACGGCCTTCCCAACCCCCTAAAAAAACCCTAAACCCCCCCATACCCCGGCAGTGGCGGCGCGTCTAAGGGAAGGAGGGGAGGGGGTGATCTGGCCGCCTCGATTATATACTTCCTCCCCCCCTCTTCATGTCCCATTTGACCCTTTCCTCCTTCCCCCCCCTCTCACTCATGCCCTCCCTCTTCCCTGTCCCTCCAGTGCTGTCATCATGCGCCGCCGCTTTCCTCCACGTGTGTTTTTTTTCTCTACCCCTTTCCCGGCCCCCACGTCATGCCGTATTTGGTTAGCCGTTTATATGGTTAACCATTTTCGCGCCCTGCAGCCGCAGTATCGGGTCTCGCACATGCGTCTTACCCCAACAACGGATATCTTGGCTCTCAGATCGATGAAGAACGCAGCGAAATGCGATATGTAGTGTGAATTGCAGAAATACGTGAATCATCAAATCTTTGAACGCAAATTGCGCTTGAGGCTTCGGCCAAGCCCCCTCCCCCCGACCTGACCGCCTAACACCTCCCTTCTGCCTTGCTCCAAAACCCTTAAACCCCCCACCTCCCTTCCAATCCATAAGGCCCATGAAGCCGTTTCCAAGCTTCGAGACAACCTCCGTTCCGAGCAGCACGTCGTCCTCGAGTTCGCGATTGCCGTATTCCGCGGGGTTTTCCGACCCGCTCAGATGGCTGCTCTGCTGGTGCGCTGCTACCCGGCAGTGCCCGACGCGCTAGGCATTGCCAGCGCCTTGGCCACGGAGCTGGGCGAGCCGGACTCTCCCGCAACCCAGCAGCTGACCATTCAGCTGGGGGGATATGCAGTACGTGAGTTGTGTGTGTGTGTGTGTGCGTGCAGGGGGGGGGCCGTGTGGGTAGGGGCGCGTATGGGTAAGGATGGGATGTGGGGAAAGGGAAGGGTGGGGGGGTTTCGGGTGGGTGGAAGTCTATGATTGCACGGTAATGTAGGTGGAGGGGGGGGGCGGGATGTGTGTGTGTGTGTATGTGTGTGTATCTGCGCATGTGTGTTAAGAGTGGCACTGTAAGGGGGCAGTGCCGTGTATTTGCTTTTGAGATTATTTGTGCGTTAACAACCGTATACCTGATTCCGTTTGCGATTGGTCTTCTCGTGACCGTTGCTTCCGTTTCCTAACCAATTTGTACGCGGTGCACGCTGTTCCCAACCGATCGTGGCGACGAACTGCCAATCGTCGAAACGACAATTGTGAATGCAGCGAGTTCCGGAGCATCCGGGGCGGGCGGTTCGGGAAATGCCGGTCTGCTAGCAATCCACCCGAGCCTTATGCCCATCGACGCCAACGTGGGTGTAGGGCAGCAGCTGCTACAGCAACAACAGGCCGCGGCACAACAGCTGCTAGAGCAACAACACCTGCCGCAGCCGACGTCGCTGGCTGCGTCGGGAGGGCCGCTGCTGGGGCTGCCACAGCCGCTACAGCCGCAGCCACAACAGGCGGCTTTACAACAGCAGCTACAGCAACAGCAATTGCAGTACCAACAGCAACATGCAGTGCAGCAGATGCTACAGCTGCAGCAGCAACTACAGCTGCAGCAGCAACAGCAACAACAACAACTACAGCTGCAGCAGCAGCAACAGCAGCAGCAACAGCTGCAGCAGCAGATGCAGCAACAACAGCAGCATCAGTCGTTCTTCACTACCTTGATGGCGACCTCAGGCAGCCTTGACATGCCGGGGCTGGGGCTGCTGCCCGCTCAGGAGATGCGCGCCCGCTCAGGATCAGTATCGGGGTCATCGGCGGCGACACCGGCACTTGGCAGCGTCCCGCAGTAGCACAACTACAGCTTCACATTCGATGCCGTCACTGCTGCTGCTGTGCTACTGCGGCGGTTACTGCCGCACACGTCCCCTGCCACGGCAACAGAGGCGGCGGCGGCGGCGGCGGCGGCAGTAGTGCATCCATCGCCGCAGTAGTCGTCTCTAACGCTAATGCTGTAGCTGTAGCTGCCCAATCGCTTCTAGCGGCAGTAGCAATTAGAGTTGGATATGACAGGCAGACCAGCTCGCGTGATCATCTTAAGTTGATGCAAATAAATTTGTGTCACTCTTGAAATCTGTGACACGTCATGTACGGATTGTCGTGGTACGGTGGTAGTCGTGTGGTGTCGTGTGGTGGGTGGCGGTGATGAAAGTGGGTGAAAGGGGAAGGCGGACTCACAATCCCGAGTTGTTGGATGATGGCCGGAAGGCCTTCGGTGCCGAACAACTTCATCGGGGTTGTCGGGTGTGTGTGTGTGTGTGTATGTGTATGTGCGTGCGTGTATGTGTATGTGTGTGTGTATGAAACAGCGGGCTGATCACAGAAACCCGTGGCCCGCTGCCATCGTGCGGTGGGGGAGAGGGATATGCTATTCACGAGTTCACTGCTACAGCCGCCTGTAGCAATTGGGTAAATGTTTGTCGGGGTGATGGGTGAAGAAGCAGAAATACACACACACACACACGCACACGCACGCACGCACACGCACACACAGAGCTGCAGCCGCCGCTGCTGCTGTTAGGTCCGGCCCCCCTCGTGCTGTTGCAGCACGTGGAATGCGGAGTGTGGGTGGCGTACACACACATGTGGCAGACCGGTGATTTCAATGGGACCATAGGAGTTGTGAGATACGGCAATTGCAAAGTCCGTACTTCTGTACCGGCGTATTGACGTGAATGTGTGCAGCATCGCGAGCCATCAAAGCAAAATACGGTGCGACTTTGCATGGTATCTTGAAACGTCAGGATGGTGTTTTCCGAGAGAGGTGTACGGCACCCAATCTGGCGAGCACAGCAGGGGAACAAACATATAGACATAGACACATGCGCACACGTCGGTATACAGTGCACACGTAGAATGTGAATTGGTACTGCATTTTGTACGGCGAATACTCTTTACAGTTGGACGGGCGGGAGGGTGGCGAGTGTGAACATCTGCACGAGATGGTGACACTGTGCTTTTCCTAAAAAGACATGTCCACTCGGGAGATCAACGGAAGGGGAAAGGAAGAACGTGCCTACATCTCCATCTACATTTTCGAATGGAGTATGCCGTACACAGTAAAGTACGGCCTATAATGTATATTGTACGGCATAGCAGGGGTAATTGTAAGGCGTTTTCCTTTCTGTCGAATTTTCTTGCCTGTCGGATGTCGTGCTGTTGCTGTCGTACATCTTCGGGCAGCTTCAAATCATGATCTTTGACTTGACGAGTTTTCCCTTTGATGAGGGCCGGTTTCACACTTTTGCATTTTGCGTTGAAAAATACGGCATTTCCTCACAAAGACCTAAGTTCACCGTACCCTGACCGCCGCAACCGCCGCCATGTAGCTGTGCAGTGGACGGCTTACAGACAAGCATACACAGCGCCTTACAAATCCATGCATCCGTACACCTGTACGACTATTCCTTGCATGCATTGCATGGGGAGCGGAGAACTGACGGCGTGTCACGGTGCTGGGTTTCGAGATCTGTTTGACGAGCCTGGCAAAAACGGGATGTACTATCAGTGTGGTGGACCGGCTCCACACCATTTGGGTCGTCCCAATTCGGGCGTCCCGGCGTGGAGCGCACGGGCTGGTTTTCAGCGGGCACTGCCCTCCGGCGAGTGAAATACGATGGTGATGGTGATGGCCATTCCGTATCGGAGCTGTTCAGAGTGACTCGATGAAGACGTGAAAGGGGTTACATGGGTCATGGTACGTGTGAGGCTGAATACCTGGGGCCTAAGCCGAGAGCGAGTGCGACGGCGTGGTGGTGGTGAGGAGGCCGGTCGCGCTGTTGTTGTTGGGTGTTCATGGTTGGTTGGGTGCTTAAGGTTTGGGCATCATGAGGAAAGGTAAGGGTGGCAGGCTGGAGGACGTTTCCCGTCCTCACAGGTTTTGCCGTAGGAGACCGATGGCAGCAGAGGCGGCCACGGCGCTGTGTACTCCTTTATAGTGTACGACAAACGATACGGTACGAAAAAACCTAAGCCCGAAACCAGGGCTCGCTCGCTACATTCTTCGTCTTGTTGGCGCGACATTTTCCTTAGGCGCGACATTTTCCCCTAAATGAGCCGTCGCTCTTGTGTGTTAGGTATGGCCGCAAAAGATGTTATGGCCCTGAGAGAATACCGACCGTTGCTGAATGTAAAGCTTTTCACTTTCACTTACTTTGGGTCAGTTGTTTGTTGCATTGCTACCGGTATACCGTTGTTTTGTTACAACTGGGAGGGAGCTGCGGGTGGTGGTGGGGGAAATCATTGCAACTCAGTAAAGGATGGGCCTACAGTGGGCTCTGTTGGTTTGGGTTTCATCAGGCCGTTGGATTGCCGCTGGAGATTTTTATAAAAAGATCTTATTGTAAAGCAATTTTCTGTGGAGAGAGATATTTTCAGGATCTTTGTGAAATACCTCGCGGTCGCTGCGTTCCAGCCATTAATGTTTTTGCGTCCGCGCAGCAATTTGTTGCTATGGGAGATGTCGCCCGCGCGAGAAATGAGAGAGTGGCAAAAAAAGACATGGCGGGAAGGGCGCGTACGCTACCTTGGTGTCGTCCTCCCCTCAGTAAAGTAACATATAAGAAGTAAATATATAGGAATATAATATAAGAACTTCCTAACCAAATTAATGGAACTCAGTGGCTACATAATCCCTAGTCGAGTACATCCTCGTCCGCCCATCCCAAGCGCTAAGAAACTCTGAAGAAACTCATCCCCAATGCACCGACAGGCAGATATAACCCTCATCGACAAGAGCATCATGATGCATTGATCCAGATGGGCACGTTAGCATCGTAGACCCCGGGGCAAGTCGGGGGCTATGTGTACGCAGCTTCAGATTCACGTCACGGCAGCGGGGAAATACCAGCAGGAAATGGCGGGAATCCCATACCCGGCCTTTCGTTGCCCCCAACTAGTCCAGCAGCATGCCGGGAACATTTTCACCTACGATTTGCGCGATGCCTTGCTTTGGTGATGGCGATGCGGTCCCCAGCGGCGAAACTCGTTCTTCAACCTGTGCAGGAGGGTGTCGTCAGCAAATACGCTTAGGCAATTGACCATCGTGAATGTCTGCCTTAATATTCTTCCCTCTAGAGGTGGTCATCCTTTGCATCCGCTAGCGATATGTCACGGCAGATCACAATTGCGGAATTATCGAAAGACCAACGCAGAATGCCTTATGTTCTAC
The DNA here is from genome assembly GCA_019650235.1 of Volvox reticuliferus. Taxonomy (NCBI): domain Eukaryota; kingdom Viridiplantae; phylum Chlorophyta; class Chlorophyceae; order Chlamydomonadales; family Volvocaceae; genus Volvox; species Volvox reticuliferus. The sequence continues at coordinate 962,512 of BNCP01000042.1, forward strand.
GCTTCTAACCTAGAGGACCAACCTGCGTGTATTCTATCATTGGTATTAAGAAGATACAAACAGAACAAGGCGAGTGAAAGTATTACATAAGCTACCAAGTATGGTGCTTCTTGGGCTCAACTAGGAAATCCGTTGCACGTAAGGTTTACAAGTGCAGCATAAACTGCAAACCAGATAATATTGGCTTGACCAGCTCGCCTATCCAAGAAGTCTGGTTCGACCTTGCCGTACACACATCGATTTTTTCGGCTAGCCCTCTCTCCCACAATGCCATACAGCTAATTAATTCTTGATCATTGTATATGGTACAGCATAATAAATTTCTCCCATAAACCTGTTGGTAGGCACGGTCAAAATGGTCTTCTCTGCTCTTCCGTGCTGCGCTGTGACATGAGATTACATACCCAGCAAGATGGAATTAAACTCAGTTGATAGCATTAGTTGGACATTTCGGCCTCAATCTTTCATGTCCCAACAGGGTTTCGCTCCTGTTACGGGCGCACAATTGTCCGGCTCCAGCCGCTCGACAGTGTTTTACCCAAATGAACATCATCAACAACAACAACTAGTTGCTTTTCATTCATACAGCTCAGATGGATGCGTTGGACAGGACCAATTCCACCTCCAACGGGATGTTGGCGATGCCCCCATTTCGGATGCTGCTCAGCAGGCCTCCATCCCCAATGACAGCCATCTCGAAAGGCTTCCACCGAGAACAGACTTCGAACAGTTGCAGCAAAAGTACTCGGAGCTGCGGGAAGCACTGGACCTTTGGCAGAGGAGGGCCAGCGGCGCGCAGCAACAGGTGAAGGGGAGGGGAGCCAGATGCCCCGGGGGTTTCTCGACCAAGCAATAATTCGACCAATAGTTCGTACTTCCGCAGCTTAGCCAATACCGGGCTAGCACCAATAACGCCCACCTCATAGCCCCACATAGGTTTTAGGTGAGCCGTGGCCTAGTAATCCGGATAGTAATTAAGTCAGCAACATCAACCGGGATTCCATCTTTCCAAATTCACATTTTTTGGTTCGTGCAGCCCCACGTTTTTCCTCCGATCAGTCTGTGAAAGGGCGCCTGCCGCTACACTACTGCTACTATTGCTCGCCTCTTACTCCTTACTACAGAAATTACGTGTGGCTCGTGTTGATCCTTGTTGTGGGGGCTGCCGTGGTTGGGGGGAGAATCTCAGGACGCAGAAGACCCAGCAGACCCATGGGTCACGAGAACTTGATGAGAGGACGGACGGTAAAAAAGAACGAAAGCTTCAATGGCGCTTTTTCCCTCACATTTCTTCTCCTTACCATCCTTTCCTTTTTCCATCTGGGTTTTGCGCGATCATGCGCAATGCTGTGTCGCGGCACGGCCGCGCCGCTCCGGCTGGCCGCTTTGTTCACTCTTCGCTTCCTCAGGCCGATGCCGCCAACTCCCACTTGGTGGAGCTGCAACGGGAGAACTGGCTGCTCGGGGCGGAGGTCATGAAGCTGCGACAGGAGGTGACGCTGCTGGGAGGCAACATCAACGGCCACCTATCCATGGTACAAGTGAGTTCAAGGGCGAAGTAGCAGTTGATGGTTTCCGGATCCATAATGAAATCCGGATTCCGGCAAACTGAGTTGGAGCGGCTAACGGCTAACGGCTAACTGAACGCCGTTTGTTGAGAGTTCAAAGTCGACCTCAGGGTGTGCCAAAGCGCGAATGGACGGCTACGGATGAGTTGAGAAGGGTATCTCAGATTGCAAGCGTTCAAGTACCTTACTATGTTTTGTGCGTATACATACATATGTATGTATGTATGGATTACTGCTGGGCCTTATGTTATGATGTAATGGTGTAAAAAACGGGGCCTTACACTGGACCGTGTAAAGACCCTGGAGGTGACACTTTGTACCACTGCGATTTAATGATTAGACCATTATTACTAAGAATGAATTCTTTCATGGATTTCCTATTCAAGTACCGTGATGTGCATGCGTGCAGGGTGCCGTGGTTTCGGAGCTCCAGGAGCAGCTGGCGGAGCGGCTGTCCCAGATAACAGCCCTTCAGGAGGAGGTGGGGGTGCTGGTGGCGCAGCTGCAGGCGGCAGAGCGCGACGCAGCGGCGGCTGCAGCAGCGGCGGCGGCGGAACGGGAGCGTCTGGCTTCGGAGTTGGGTACTGCGAGGCTGATGGCGACAGCCAGGGGCCGGGGGGCGGAAGGGCTGCAGGCGCAGTTGACAAAGGTACGGCGGGATTGTACGGCGGCCAGAGACAGAATTGAAGTGGTCAGGGGTTATGGGTACATGTGTTTGGGGTAGGCCTATGTAGAAAGCTCTGAAAGAAAATCCAAGAGTCGAATATATCAACTGCCGGAATATTTATTAACAATAAACACCGGAAGGTACGGCGAAGGGGCGGTACGACGGTTAATATCTATCCAAACTGAAACTGAATGTGGATGCACAAAGCATGTAAATCACCCACGACAACATATACTCCACCAGCAGTGCATGCACCGTTGTCTTCCCCTGGAGTCCCCGATGTCGTTGATGTGTTTGCATGTTCGTACCTCGCCAGGTGAGTGAGGCTGCGGCGGCGGAAGCAGCGGAGCTTCGGTCGCAGGTGGCGGAGGCGGTGGCGCGGGCCGAGGCTGCGGAGGCGGCGGCAGCGGAGGCGGCGGAGGCGACAGAGCGGCAGCGGGCGGAGTTGGCGGAGCTGCGGAGGCAGTTAGCGGAGGAACGGGAAGCCCGAGAGAAAACCAGTGCGGTGAGATCTCTCGCATTCCGGATCCGGATCCAGATCCGGAACTTTTTATTCCTTGGGAATAAAAAGCCAGCCCCACCCAGCCCCACCCAGCCCCACCCAGCCCTGCGCCACCCTCTTCCCTTCACAGTAATCATCTTTTTACCTTTGCTCACCCCCGTCCTGCCACCACCCACCACCTTATCCAACCTATTCACACCTCCTTCACAATTTCGTTGGTACATCACAGCTCATGGGCCTCCAGCTTTAATTTTGGTCTTTTCGGCCCACCCCATTCTCCCCTCCCGCCTCCTAACCCCCCTAACCCCCTTCTTCCGCAGGAGCTGGAGGTTATTCGTTGCGATGCCCGCGACCTGAGAGCCGCAAACGAGTGCCTGGAGGCCTCCCTGGAGGCGCACCTGGAGGTGTGGGTGGTGGCGGGGGTTTGGGGGGAAAGACGGGGTTATATGGAAAGGGGACCATGAGAGGTGGCCAGCAGGGCAGGCTGTGTGTACTGTCAAATTGGACTGCTTCGGCTCCCGGACTTCGTGTTCGTACTGGGTTTGGCTCCTTCCTGCGGGATGTGTGGATTTGCGGGAGGAAGAGGCGGGAAGAATGGGGGGACCCAGATCAAGGTAAGAAAACCGATTCCGGCCTTACCAGCATTCGGGACGATATTGGGGGGCCGTGAGAAGGGGGATATGTAACAATAACGTTAGGATCCTAATTAGGAAACGTCCTTTCTGGACTTTCCCCCAACCCTCACCCCAACCGCAAACCCCGAACGCAATCGAACGTATCCCGGTGGGTTGCTGTGACCCATGGGTCACTTGTCACCCTGCTTCCCGATCCAGGGCCATGCCTCTGCGGGCCCTAATGGCAGCGCGGCGCTGCTGCAGCTCCATTCTGAGCTGCGAAGAGTGCAGGTGAGATGCAGGGGGGTGACGGGGAAGAGGAGGAAGGGTGTACGGAAAGCTGTGTCCGCCTGCACCCTTCTTCGCAGTGCGTTGATGGCCGTCTGCGTGCCAGGCCAATGCCACCACCTCACATCTCTTTCGCATACCTCCACCATGCCATCTCGTTTCTTAACTTCCATGCTCTTCTTGACCGTATTATAATGTCCGCGTTTCTTTCTCCACAACCAACACAACCAACACACACACATGGAAAAGGAAATTGGAAATATTGTCATGATAACACACGTAAATACACACGCGCTCAACCCGCCATTTCCCCGCCGTATCGCTTTTCCCCCTTCCCACCGCCACCACCGCCAGAGTGAGGCCATGGCGGAACGGCGCGCGTTGCAGGTACGCAGCGGCTGCAGTACGGTACGGTTCAGAAAAAACGTTTAGTAGTAGTGTGTTGTCGTACTGCATTGTATTTTATTCATGGTTAATTTGTTCGAGGGGGTGGTGGTGCAGGAGGCGCTGGCAAGAGCCCAGGAAGAAGCGCGGACCGCTGGACACCAGGTGGCGTACCTGCGTCAGTTGCAGGTGTGGATTTTGGCACGATTTGTACGACACTATGTACGGTATAATCCTTCAAAAGTCCCTGTCCGTATTCAGTCCGGTATCCGGTCAACAGGCTTGTGCGTTTGGAGTACATTTAAAGAGCCACAATACAATCGTGTTGTTAACAAACGTAACAAACATTTGTGGTTGTTCGTGTACGACAGGAAGCTGCAAGCTGCGGTGGCACCGCCGTGGCTAAGGCTGCACCCGTTCCGTTAGCTTCGGCGGCGGTAGTGGCAGCAGCACAGCAAGAGCCACAACCGCTGCCATCAACGGCTGCAGAGGTGCTTCGGTACGACATGCTAGGAGCCAGTAGCGTCAGTAGTAGCTGCTGCGGCGGCGTGGGCAGTAGCTTGTACGACAATGACGGCAGTAGCAGCTTCCAACTACAGCAGCAGCAGGGCCACTGGCCGGCTCGTGTCCGGGAGCTTATTCGCAGTGTGCAGTCGCTGGAGGAGCAGCTGGCTTCGGAGCGGGATCGAGCAGATGGACTTCAGCGGTTGGTTTCGGAGCTCCAAGAACAGCTGCAGACGGCACTGGAAGGCAGCCCGACGCCTCCCCCATTCTCTGGCGGCGGCAACGCTTCCAGCGCCGCCGCGGCAGGTACGGCAAGCGCCATCGGAAATCAGCCATCGCGAGCTGGTGGTGGCGGCGACACGTTGGAGGGTTGCCGTACATCTTCAACTGCGACGTCGGAGCTTAACGCCGCCGCCGCCGCAATGGCAGAGGCGCGTTCTCTCGCCCATTCGCTTTTTAGCGACGACGAAGATGACGGAAATGGTAACGAAGTGTACGACGATTACGGCGGTGGTACGGTTCTCGGCACCGTGGGGAGTGACACGGGTCGCAGTTGGCTTGAGGGGACCGTTAGTGGCCCGTCGGTTATTACCATGGAAACTGCCGTACAGACGGACGAGCAGCAGGGCGGTGATGGCGGGGCCGCCGCTTCCGTCACCGCCGCCGCCAGTGCCGCGGCGGCGGCGGCGGCGGCGCAAACCAAGATGCTGCTCGCGGCAGCGCGGGATGAGATTGAAAGGCTTAAGGAGCTGAATGCAAGGCTGGCATCAGCGAAAGGTATTTCCTTCAACCTTTTTAATCTCTTTCCAGGGAGTTTTAAAAATTATGGTTTTTAATATTTTAAATATTTTTAAAACATTTAAATATCTCCCGTCAGCTGTCAGACTCCCATCTCCGCGGGCGCTCTCGCTGCCTAGGCGTTGCGCCATCATCTGAAGCAGCACCTTCCTCGTTGGAGGTCGTCCGCATAGCCACCTCTCCATCCGCAATCCCCCAACCCCCACCTCACATACACATACACATACACACACAAACACACAAACATGCCTCTTCTTTCCCCATCACCTCCCCCAACCCCCAACCCCGTTTGTTATCAACAGACCCGCGGCGCTATGTGGCGGTGGAGAAGGTGCAGGCAGCCCTAGCGGAGGAGCGGCAGAAGGTCCGACGTGAGGTGTGTGCGTGTGTGTGTGGGGGGGGAGGTGGGTCAGTGGGGATGGCTCCATCAGCGAATGAGACCGTGTGGGGTTTGGGGCCGATAGGCCTGATTGGGGGTAGGGGGAGCACTTCCACCAGTACTACAACCACCATCACCAACCACCAACCACTACACCAACCGCATCATGCGGCTCACAACAGCCCAACCTAAATCCGCTCATTGCGATACTCAACACATCACGACACAGGCTGACGAGGCGATGGCTGCGGAGGCGGCGATCGCCGGTCGCCGCTATGAATCCCTGGCTGCGGCCCATGGGTCGCTTCAGGCCGAGGTACAGAGCCTCCGAAACCAGCTGAAGGCGACAACCGAAGAGGCGCAGGTGAGTGTCCGTAATGAGGAATACGGTGGTTGTGAGCGGATGGCGAATGGGCGTATGTTGGAGGGAGGGAGGGACAGAGAGGGAGGGGCAGGGAGGGAGGGGCAGGGAGGGGCAGGGAGGGAGGGGCAGGGAGGGAGGGGCAGGGAGGGAGGGACAGGGAGGGAGGGACAGGGAGGGAGGGGCAGGGAGGGAGGGACAAAGATAGAGAAGTAACGATGCTAAGAGGAGCCGCAAAACTGGACTCAAAAGTTGCCTCACCATAACCTGGTACGATTCCATACCTTAGCTCCTCCGAAACCGACACCATTACGTAACCTTCTGCTTTAAAATTTTCTGCTCCGAAACCACAGGCCTCGCGAGAGGCTCAGGTTTCGGAGCTGACGCGGCGGCTGGGCGAAGCAGCCGAGCAGCTCGAGGCAGCTCGAGCTCGGGCAGAACGATTGGGTGAGCAGCTGGAGCAGGTGAGCAAAGCGGCCAAAAGGGCCTTACGATCGTACGTGTGTACGATGTGGCAGTGAGATGCGGCTTTCAGACAAAGAGGGTTGAGCTAATGGAAGCGCTTCCGCGTCAAAGAGTGCATCGCAATTCCCACCACCAGCATTCGTACTTGCACACCCAATTTCCCGCCATTTTCACGAGCCGTACACGGGGGGATCTCCGCTTCCCGCTTATTCCGGCGTTGCTAGGGTTTCGTGCCGGACAAGGGGGGTATTGCAAAGCAACAGAGGAAGGCACTTGGAGAACGCCGAACCGCAGCGTGCGTGTCCATGTAAATGTGTCATTGTGTGTGTATGTGCTCCATGCCGCCATGTGTCACGGTGGTGCTGACGGGCTTTTCTCTGGCACAGGTTCGGGCTGAAGCCGAGGCAGACGCGGCGGCGGCGTTGGTGGAAGCTCACGCCGCCAGCGCCGCCGCCACGGAGCGCGGACTGGCTACCTTACGCAAGACGTTGGAAGAGGAGCACGCGGCGGCGCTCGAAGCCTTACGCAGGAGCTTAGAAGAAGAACATAGAGCTGCGCTCGGCTCAACACGCAAGAGCTTAGAAGAAGAACATACAGCTGCACTGGCCGCGTTACGCAAAAGCTTAGAAGAAGAACACGCGGCGGCGCTGGAAGCGCTCCGCATGCAACTCGAAACGACCCATGGGTCAGCGCTCGCAGCGACGCAGGCGCAGCACCAAGGTGAGCTGGAGAAGCTGCGGCAGCGGCACGCGGAAGAGGTTTCAGAGCTGCGGACGCGGCTCGAGGCGACCCATGGGTCAGTCTCCGCGGAACACAAGGCGCAGGTCGAGGACCTACGGCGGCGGCACGACGCGGAACTGGCGGAGCTTCGCACGGAGCTGGAAATGACCCGTGGGTCGGCCGAAGCCGGGATGGCGGCGCTGCAGCGGAGGCACGCAGAGAATCTGACGGCGGCGGCGCAGCAACAGCAGCAGCAGCAGCTTTCGGAGCGTTTGGCGAGGCTGTCTGAGGATTTCGCAGCCCAGCTATCTGAGCTCCGAGACCAGCACGTGGCGGAGGTGGAGGGTATGTGTGAGCAGCACGCAGCGGAGGTGGAATCGCTCTGCAGGTAAAACCCTAGGGGCACTAAACCCCTGCAGCACTAAAGAGGGGCGGGGCGAAAGGGTAAAACGGTAAAAGGGAAGGACCTTCACCTGGCTGTTCGTGGGTCGTCTGGGTGATCTGTTCGGTGATTGCCCTCAAGATTTCGAAACTTACCCCTCCCAACCAATTCTCAACCAACTCTCAACCAACTCTTCCGTACTCTTGCGTATGTGTTTATGTCTGTACGTGCAGCCATCACGCGGCGGAAGTTGATGGACTGCGAAAGGAGCACGCGGCGGAGGTGGAGGGGCTGCGGCGGCAGCTGCGCGAGGCGACGGACGGGACGGCGCGGCGACTTGCGGAGGCTGCGGCGGCAGCGGCGGCGACGCGGGAACGACAGTTGCAGTTGGACTTGGAGGCGGCGGTGGCGGCGGAACGCTCGGCGGCGGAGGCTTCCAAAGAGCTGGAAGAAGAGCTGCGGCGGCGGCATGCGGAGGAGCGGCAGGTGTGTCTGTCGGTGTGTAGGTGAACGAAGAAAAGGAGGTGGGAGGGTCGGGGGCCGGGAGGGGGAAGCCACTGACCCGGTCGCCTGCCTGCCTCCAGGGCCTCAGGCAGCGGCTCCCCCAAGGCAGCGCTGGTGGTGGTGGGGTTGGGGTGGTGGGGGGAAGAAGAACAAAGAAACGCTGGTGGTGGTTGCGGTGATGGTGGTGGAGGCGGTTTTTTTTACAATGATAGCAAAGCAAATGAAGTAACCGGAATAAATAAAATGACAGTTGGAACCAGGTTGAATGATAGAAAGATGAAAGGGGACAAACGGAAAACAAATCTAACGAAAGTAAGACGTTGCAGGTGCTTGACGTTATTTTTTCGGTTGCGTCAACGACTGCCAACGACTGATGACGTGCAGAGTTTGGCGCAAGAGATTGACCGACTGCGCGACATTGTCCGATCCCTGGAGCAGCAGCTACTTGAACAGAAACAACAGCTACAGCTGCATCAGCAGCTACAGCGGCAGCAACAGCAGATAACACAGCAGCAGCGGCAGCAGCAGCAGCAGCTCAATGATGCCGTGTCAGCGGCGGCGGCGGCGGCAGAGGCGGGAAGTGAGGAACGTGAACGGGACGCCGCGGCAGGAGCGGAAGCAGCGGCCCGGAAGTTCGCGGCGCTGGAGGCGGAAATCGCTCGACAGCAAACCGAGTTGGCGCAGCGGACCTCGCAGCTGGAAATCCTGAGGGAGCGCCACGGGCGGGAGTTGACGAGGATGCAAGCGGCCCATGGGTCGGCAATGGCCGAGGCGGCGGCGAAACATGCGGCTGATTTGCGGGATCTGCAGCGCACTCACGCAAATGAGATCGTGGAGCTCCGGCGCCGCTTTGAAGCGACCCACGGGTCGGTCTCCGCGGAACACGCGGCGCGGGTCGAGCAGCTGCAGCTGCAGCACGACGCGAAGCTGGCCGAGCTTCGCACGGAGCTGGAAGCGACCCATGGGTCGGCTATCGCCAATTCGGACGCTCGGCACGTGGCTCAGGTAGAGGAGCTCGCACGGCGGCACGAGCGGGATTTGGCGGCACTACGGCGGAAGCTGGAAGCGACCCATGGGTCGGCAATGGCTCAGGCGAAGAAGCAACATGCGGCCGATCTCGGCGGTCTGACGCTGCGGTATGAACAGGAACTCGCGGCGCTTCGTCAGCAGCACGCAGCGGCGCTCACGGCTGCGGCGGCGACACATGCAGAGCAGGCGGCGACGCTGGCAGAGCAGTACGACACGTTGTACAAGGAGCGATTGGCTTCGACGGCTAAGGTGCTGCGTGAGGCGCACCAAGCGGAGCTGCGGCGAGTGGCGGCGACAATGGGCGCTGAGGCGGCGGCGGCGGCGGCGGCACTGCGCGATCAGATGGAAGCGCACGTGGCGGAGGAGGTGGCGGCGGCGGTGGGCACGTTTCAGCGGCATCAGCAGCAGCAGGAAAGGGTGCAGGCGGCTGGCGGCAAAGTGGCAGCAGCAGTAGCTGCTACTGCTGCCCCTAAAGCTGCAATGCCCCTGGGCGATCGGACAAATAATCAGAGAGCCAACACACCCCCACCACCGCCGCAGCCGGCCGCGGCAGCGGCGGCGCCGCCTCGTGCTCCGGACACAACAGGGCTGGCGGGGTTGCGATTCGCAGCGGTGCATGGCAACGATTCGGAAGCGGCAAACCAGGGGGCTTATATCGCAAGGGGAAAACTCCTGGTTTCGGAGCAGGGCCCCGCCGGTCATCCCTCTTCGGAGACCGCGATGGGACGTAGGCATGGTGTTCGCTTTACCACGGCCGTGGCGGCAGCCTCAATGGCCGGTGGCGACAGCGGCATCGGTGGCAGTGATACGGCCGCCCCAGGGTTGACGGCCCACCATCGCAGCAATGTGTTGCGTGGTAGCAGTAGCAGTAGTGGCAGTAGCGGCAGTAGCAGTGCCAGAAGCGGCGGCGGGACGACGGACGGCGGTCTTCCACGGCCGCCGCCTCCAGAGGTCTGCGCATCCCCACCGCTGCACCATCGCGCCGCCGCAGCCGCCGCCGCCGCCGCCGCTGCCGTTGGGCCTCGGGAGGTAGCCGCCGCTACCGCCACTGGCAACCGAGCTTCAGATGATCAGCTGGTTGTACCCTTCCCTCCACCCTTACGCCGTATTGCTAGCACTGGCGGCGGCGGCGGCGCCGCCGCCGATGGAGGCAGTGGTACCGTGTTGGAATCTTTGCTCGGTCGTGCACTGCTTTCTTCCCGGGCGCACCGCGATCGGAGCCTCGCACAAGAAGCCATGGCGGCGCAACACGCCAATGTTGCGGCTCAACACGAGGCGCGTCTTCATAGCCTGCGCAGCGGCCGGCTCGCATCACGGTCCGCCGCCGGCGCGTTGGCATCTGCTAATGACAGCTCCGGTTCCAGGATTCTCGCGGCAACAGCCGAGCCGCAGCAGCCTTCTTCTCCGGTGGTCACGACGGCTTTGCTCGACGCGGATGGTGGCGGGAGTGCGCGCGCGCCGTCGGCGTCGAAGGGGTCGGCGGCAGCGGCAGCGGCAGCGGCGGTGACCGCGGGCGGCCGGGCGGCCTCGTTAGGTCGGCACCCATGCAAGGGAGCGCCGTCGCTCGTACGTGTCGGCGGGGTCCCGTCAATGTCAGGAGGGGTTGACGGCGGCGGCGCAGGCGTCCGAAGCAAGGATATTAGCATGGCGCCATTCGCGTCACTCAGCCTTTCGGACCTCAGTGCTGCTGCTGCAGCCGCTGGCGGCGGCAGCGACAGTGGCAGTGGCAGTGGCAAGGCTGCCTGCGGCGGCGGCGGCGCGATAACTACGGCCGCTCGTTCCGTGCAGGACCGTCGGTCGCACGGCAGTCAGCTGGTGATGGAGGCGGTGCCGCTGCCGCCGCCGGCTGTCCCGCGGCGGCGGGGCAGCGAGCCCGGTGACCGCCTATTGCAGCTTGCTGTTGGTGGTGGTGGGAGCCTCGTCGCCGATGCTGGCTTCGCCGGCCTTGCCACCGCCCTCGCCGCCACTGCAACCAGCGACGTTGCAAATCGGGCCAATGGCGGCGGCATTACAATAAGTCTTGCACAGCTCGGACGCCGCCGTGCCTGAATGTTTTTGGATGAGTGTCAAGATGGGTAATTTGATGGGATGATGCGGGCTGAACAACGCGTCGGGGATCTCGGATCTCTGTCCACTTTGAAGTACGGATGCAATTTAAGTACGGAAAAAGGACTGGATAATGTCGCAATATGTGAAAAAATTGCTGGGACACACTTCCCAAGGTTGGTTGGGGCAAAAGATTGGTTGCGGATTTGACTCCCTACGGTGTATGCCTACATGTGAAGAATCCCTGTCCATTTCCCCGCTATGTATTTTCTGGCCTGTCGTACGCAAAATCCATGACGTACGGAAGCCTGCCGCACAAGCAAACCATGACGGCGGGGCGGGAACGCATGTTGCGGTACGGTACAGGAATGAAGTAATACGCAACCGTAGGTGTCCATCTGTACGGTGTTTCAACGCGCATGGCTGCATGTGAATGTGTGTTTGTTATCTGGGCACTATCAATGACGACATTTATTTTATATTGTTATTGCAGAGGAGTAACTACAGAGGAAAGGGACAAAATATTTGTGGAAGACGTGGAGGAGGCCTTGAGGCCTTATGGTTGGGGACATGAAGGCGGGTGGTTTGTTGATAAACGGCTGAAGGAGGGGGATCCCTTTTTGGCTATTTTGCGACCTTTTTCTTAGTTCGCTCGTGGGTTAGCGTGGAGGGGGTGGTGGCGACAGCGAAGGTTGCGGGCGTTTCAAACTGGCGGTGTTAGGGGGCTGTGTTGCCGCACGGTTTCAGTCCCCGCTACTTTGGGACTCCCGGCAACATATGCCCATCTCTTATATCGCTTTATTGTTTAAGTTATATCTTTTGTATCCGTTGGTGGTCCTGACGGAGGATTGCCGCCATCGTCAAAATGCCGCTTTGTATGAACAAACTTAGCTCGCCAGGCATGGATAAGGAAGTACAATCTTCCCACGTAGCTAACTTATCGAAATCGACCGGGCATTTTCACTTATCGTCACATCTCAGCTAAATACCTTCCAGAAGAAACTGTTGTAACGAGGTACGGCGCAGCGGACACCAAAATGCACAGCAGAGTCGAGCCGCGGGTAATCTATTTTGTTTCTGTGGTGTTTGTGCTTTGGGGCCCGTGAGCCTCCTGGCTCGTACCGGGCCTTACGAGTTCAGAGTAACTTGTAATCAATCAAAAGGGATCGATCCCTCTCGTCACAGATATATGTATAACGGAGACTGCAACATTTTGTTCCTTGCGCGTTTTATGCTGCGGCGTGGTCTGTTCTGGACTCGTATCTTAAACTCGATGGTGTGCATATCTTGTAATTTTCAAGGCAGCTGTGAGGCTCACAAAGCAGGGTGGGATTCATGATCATTTAGAGAGCTTTTACACAGCTATTTGGGAGTGACGACGTCGTTGGCCCGCAGGCCGCATTAAAAGAGAGCAGCAAAGGACGACCGGACGGCGCACACATACATAACCCTATCGGCCTCGAATCCTCTAGTTTTCAGTTTTTCACAGACATCGCCAAACTGCCCAACGGACCACAAACAGCAAAAAGGAAGGGGACTAGGGGAGATGAGGGGATCTCACTCACACACGGGAGTGCGTCCAAGCAGTCGTTTCCAACGAGCCTCTTATGCGCTATGAAGGAAATGCTGCATGCAATCGGAGCCATACGGGGCACACGTACGGCTCCAGGGCCGCATAATGAAAAAGCAACATTGCATTGCTGCATACACGCGGCTCGGCTCTCGACTTCGGCTCAGCGCGACCCAATCCATCCAATAGTCCAAATCTTCGGACAAGTGTCCCGCGGGTGCCATAACAAAAATGAGAACCCCGAGGGGAGTATCTGTGCGGATGATGCTCTGCGCAAACCCCAAATCCCCCCCGGGCCCCCAGCGCTGGAAAGCTGCACTGCTATTTCCACCTCCACCGCTGCTTCCACACGTTGTCAGCCTCCCTCTCTCTCTCTCTCTCCGGCCTCCGGTCCCTCACTCACTCTCTCCACTCACCAGGCGCGAAAGATAAACGCCTCAATGACGGTTTCATTCTCATCGATGCCGCTTTTGCTGCATCGACAACCCAGTCGCGCAACATGACAGGCGCTCGGTAGGCTCTTGATCTTGGGAAGCTTCGGGAAGGATGGCAGGAGGCTGAAGAGGTCTTGAGGTGGGGGAGTCCTGCTGCGGTCTCCTGCTGGAGGTCCTTGCTGCGGTCCGCTGTGCCTTCTTCTTCGTCCTCAGCGCAGCTGCGTGCACCATATTGGCGCCACAAAAAGTACATACGCGCATCCATCATCAGTCCATATCCCACCACTAGCCCGCCTACAACTGATGTAAAGAGTCCGCTGAGAAGTCTCTTCTTGATCTCTTCACGTGCCGTGTACGGCAAATCGTATGTGACATGAAAAGGTATGTCGTACAATCACACCAGCGATTATAATTCAACAGATAGCCCCTCACACAAAACAAGTAGACCGCCTTATCTCCCCCAGTCCCCGTGCACGCAGTACGACAACTCTTTTAAATGCGCGCAAGAACGTGGAAACAAAAATATGCGGTGAGGGGTTCAAGAGTACGAACAAACCCTCTACTTTTGGCGGTGCACAGACCCTCGTGCCAAATCACAGTATGCATAAGTGAGGGCAGCATTGCAGTACGGCACGGACAGTGACATATGGCCACAATCACACTTCGGACTTTCTCACCTCACCATTTATCTGGATAGTGAACGCCGTACTGCACCACGCCACGGGGGACACGCACATACACAACACACACACGTACATACGCACAAACTCACACATGTAGAGCCAAAAATGCAAACCGACCTCTTCGCCACCTCTTCTTCCGCACCCCCAGGTCGCCCAGCCACGCAAAATGTGACTAGTGCCCGTTCCGACCCACAGCTCCCACAACGCGGGAGAACGTACAAAGTGCCTTTCCTAAGAAAGTACGTGGCTGTGCACGTGTGTACGGCATCTTTCCATCCTTGACTCATACGTAGTCCAACGGAAATAAGTGCATATGGCCGTATGGATGTAAGTACATTATTTTGATCATGCCGTACAGCGAGTCCTGCGCACCAATACCCCTCTCTCCCCCTCCCCATTCACCACCAGCACAACGTCCCAGTAATGCCTTCATGCACCTTCAAGCAGGACGGCAAAGAAAGGCACCACCCTCGCGCCCCATTCCCCGGGCCCCCCAACCCCCAAGTAATATGGTACAATACCGGGGCCTCTTAAAAAACCCCTCTCGTTGCCGCGCGGCCCCCGACTAACCCCCCCGACCAAACACATGCCGCGCACGAGAGTGGGTTCGCAAGAGACAGAAACCCCTTCACTGCTTCATGTAATATGTGCCCACTCCGCTCCAGTTCACTCCGGTATCGCCGCGCTTCACTCCACTTCCGTGTCGCGGAGGTGAATGGGCGGCTGAAGACGATTCCACCCTCCCTCGTAAGGGTGCTGCTGCCGGGCGTCAAACAAATTCTCCAGGATTTACCCCCACACCACACACACACACACACAGCAAAACATAGGCCACAACCACAAAGCGTTAACCGGCATAACTAACTTCCTCTCTCCACAACCGCCAGAATGTTGGAATTACCATTCGCAACATCCGAAAAGCGTACGGCATAGTACGGGCAAAACTTCTGATAGCAGCACCGTGAAATTCCACCCCCACCCCCTCTCTTTCACCCAATAAGACACACACGTACATACACACATAAGGTGTCCTCGAGCCAGCGACGTACCAAACCCTGTGTCGTACAGCTTTTACACGCCAAATACCGTGTGCCAGTGGTGTGTAGCAATATAGCAGTAGGATCAAAAACGGGTAGTGTGGGATCCCGCTCAAGCACCAATGGGGCAACTATGTACGGCAGTCGTACGAATACAACCGTGTGTCTCCGTATTTATCTTTGACCATTCGTTGGCAATGGTCCCGTCCATGCTTGCGCGCACGGTTCAGACGCGCCCTCACCTCCCATTACGTTTTCGACTGCCGTACCGGTCCATAAGCATGCTTCGCTGCTTGCATATATATGTATGTATGTATGCATGTGTGCCACAAACGGTAATAACAGCCTCTTCTGCCGTACAGTTGTATTGCACAGCCGTACGGACGGCTTAATGCAAAGCACCAGGCAAAAAAAGAGACATACGTAATAATACAGACATTCTTACACACCCACGCATAGGAAAGGAAGCATAACCCGAGCCATCTCCTCACTCCTCAACCCCAAGACAAAAGCAGCTTTACGCGGGGGCAAAACACATCTTTCCCACCATCTGTCGCTTTCATCTGGAAAAATGTACGACACTCACCTCGAGTACTCATCAACAACGGCTGCACAGCAATACACAACACCACCGTCGCACGCGTGCATACTCGCATCCCCCGGCACCCACCCCCGCCAATACCTTCCCCGTTCCCCCACCGCCGCTCGTGTGTGAGGTACAGCGACACGGAGGGACAGCCCACGCTCACGTGCTGACCCTTCCAAAGAAACGGTCGTACGGAGAGACTGACAGACAGAGATGTGAGCAACGGACACACCCAACCCAGTCGCTCCGCCGCCGTCGAAACGTAACGAATCACCGCACCGCTCTCTCCCTCCTCCCCTCCCGCTCCCGCGGGTCGGGTAACGGTTATTAGTTTCTTTGCATTATCACACTGCCGTACCTTTCCACATTCCCCCCCCCCCCACCATCACCTTCTGCGTGCCTCGGGAGCTAGATGCGTAGCGGCTGGCGGCCGCGGCTGCAGCGCCTGATGTACTGCTACTGCCCACCTTGCTGCTGCCACGCCGCCGCGAAGTGGTGAGCAGCCGCACCCTGCGGAGTGGCCCCGTGCAGAGAGTGGCATTAATATGTTGCACATCCGCTAGGGGGGGCCCGGCTAGCGTGGGTCGGTAAGCGATTGAGGCGGCGATTAGTCTGGTGATGGGATCAGACATTAGTAATCAGTGAATGTATTAGAATGTAAATACAAGCAGCAGGGTTCCGCCCAGGTTGGTAGTTAGCGGTTAGCGGTTAGTTGGGCTTCATCTGGTAAAAGTAGCTTAGCACCGATTGACCGAACGACCGACCGACCGCGGCCCTGTTAAACAACGGGAGCGAAAAAGACGACGCGCCTTTTAGACCATCCCAACCGCAAAAGCAACACCTCCTTTTGTACGGAATGATGGAGGGCTTTCCCCCTCCCCCGGAACGAACTGGCACCCCCGGTCCGGTCGTCCCTCGGATCGTCCCAACTGCCTCCTCATAACCCGGTTTTTCTTCCGCGCCTCCGCCGGCTCACTCACCGGCGGGAGGTGCTGCGTCAAAACGACTCCTGGGCCTCCCAGAGCGCCCGTCGCCGCCGCATATGGCGTTGGAAGCGCCCCCGTAAAAAAGGGAGCCAATTGTGACGCCGCCGCACTGAGCGCCGCAACTGCTCCAGGGCCCCCGGTCGGGAAGCCCCCTCCGCCGCCGGCTGTTGCAGCCGCCGCCGACGGCGGTGCGCCAGTGGCAGCGGCGCCCCCAAAGGGATTCCCTAGCCCTGCAACGAAGGCCGGGAGGCCGAAGCCAGCCGCGGCGGGGTTTGGGGCCGCCGCCGCTGCGGCGGCACCTGGAGGTGCTCCCAATAGCAGCTGCGCCAAGTGTGGTGGCAGGGACGGAAGTTGCCCCTGTAACACCGATTGCGGCGGCGGCGGCACGGGGCCGCCGCGGGGCAGCACTAGCTGCGCTCCGGGCACCAGCGGCGTACCAGATGCCGCCGCCGCCGCCGCCGCGGCCGCCGCCGCAACCGCCTGCTGGTGCTGCGCTGCCGCCGCCGCTGCCGCGACTCCTGGCATCCCACCACCCGCAACGGCAGCCGCCATCATGGCCGCCAGCTGTCCTGGAAAACCCGAAGGGGCTCCCAAGAAAGCACCGCTGCTACTGCAACCACCATGCGCGGCCGCTGGCCCTGCCGCCGCCGCTGCGGCCGCTGCTGCCGCCGCCGCGGCAGCAGCGTTGAAGCCAGCGGTCGCGCCAAAGGGATGCGATTGCTGCGGCTGTGTCGCCGCCGCCGCCGCTGGCGGTGGCGGTTGCTGCGTTAGCCCGTGCAGGCCGTTGCGCACGCTGGCGACGGTGCCCGGCAACGTTGCCGCCGCCGACGTCGCGGCCCCGTCAGCGTCGGTTTTGACATCTGTCTTCGCCGCCGCTATCCCGATGCCGTTTACCCTTGGACTGCGCGCCGACGTGTCGCCTGCAGGGGAAGGATGCTGGCTACGACCGCCGCCGCAACCGTTCCCGTTGCTGCAAGTACCGTTATTACCATTGCATCTTCCGTTGGGTGACCTTGCGCCGTTACAGCCACCACCACCACCACCGCCGCCGCCGCCGCTAAGATCCCCGCAGAAGCCGCCGCTGTGCTCCGCCGGGCTGGGGGAATCCCGGACCTCCCCTGGACTGCCAGTCCCCGCCCGCGATGGATCCGATATTTGCGGCCGTTGCTGCTGCTGCTGGTGACGCGTCGAAGAGGCCCCAGCCGCCCCTGATACGCCTTGCTGGTGCAGTCGCTGCTGCTGTTGCTGCTGCTGTCCTTTCTGCTGTTGCGCGATAAAGTGTGCGATGTAAACATGCTGAGCGCAGCGCCGGAACGGCACGCCGCGGGCAACCCGACTGGGGCCGTGAGGTGGTGACGGGACTCCGCTACCGCCGGCTGCGGCGGCGCCGCCGTTAACCCCGCCTGCCGCCGACCCGAATAACGGCAGCCCGGAAGGTGCACCAGGAGTGCCGGCCGCCGCCGACGGCGCTGCATTGCATGCTGCCGCCGCTGCTGCCGCGGCCTGCAGCGATAGCGGATGGGCGCCCAACGCCGCTGCTGCCGCCGCCGGCCCGCCGGCCTGCAATGCACGCAGGTAATCAAGACAATTTGGCGGCAGTGCCGCCAGTGTCCCCGGCAGCCCCGGCGGACCTCCAGCCCCGGCGGCCACTGCCGCTGCCTTCAGCATCATGGCAGTCTGATGCTGATGCTGTAGCTGCAGTTGTGTCATGACCGCTCCAGGGGGACCTGACAACGGCTGGAATCGCGACATGGCTCCTCCGCCACCTTTGCCCGCAGCCTCTGCCAGGCCTTTCACCATAAGGTCTGTCGCCACGGCCGCCGCCGCCGCGGACGGCAGCGCCCAATGCGATGTCGCCCCCGGCAGCAGCCCTGCGAGCTGCGACCATGGTCCCATGGGACCCCCGGCTGCCGCCAGCAGCTCCGCCAACGGATTCCCGGTGGCGCTGGGCGGCATCACCAACACCGGCGTTTTCCCCGAAGCCGTCGCCTCCGCCGCTGAACCCGTCATTTGGGCCGTACGACATGACGTTGCCGCGCTATCGCCAGCCTGCCGCCCATTGACGGCAGCAGCGGCGCCACCCCCGCCTCCGCCGTTGGCACCGTTGCCACCACTTTCCAATCCACTACCGCCGCCGCCGCTGGGACTCCCAGGTGCACTGTTGCTCTCCGGCTCCATTTTCACATCCATTGCCGCGCCGCTGCCGCTGCCGCCGCCGCCGCCGGCCCAGGCCCTGCCGCTGCCGCCTCCGCTACTCGCAGCTGCTGTGGCTGCGGCACGTTCGCTTGTCCTATCATGCTGGGAGCCCTGCCGATCGAGTCCCATGGGCCCAGTCGTCAGTTTGGCGGTTGGGAGCTTCTCGCGGTCCGTCGCCCCGCGACTGGCGCCCTCCCTGGCCGGGCCGACCGGACCGCTTCCCACTGACCCACGGGTCCCACTTGCACCGGTGGCGGCCTCTGGCTTAACAACGACATCGCCCCCAGCCGCGGCTACTCCAAAACCCGGTGCTTGTCCAAGTGGGTCACCGCTCCGTACAGCACCGCCCGCAGCCGCCGTGGTTCGCTGGGCGGATGGCTTTCCGCCGCCGCCGCCGCCGGCAGTGGAGACGGATGCTGATTGCTGCATCGCTTCCGATGAGGGCGGAGCTCGATGCCCCACCCGCGGCGGCGGCGGCGGCGCTGCTCCAGGGAGGGATGAGTGACCGAACAACGCCGCGGATCCCCGCGCGCCGTTGAGCGGCCGGATGCCCCCAGGGACCGAACCGTCGATCAGGAACACTGGTGGCGGCGGCTTACGGCTGTCCTCAATAGGCTCGTTCACGTGCGATGAGGCAGTAGCAGTAGCAGCGGCTGCGCTCCCGCTCCCCATGCGGCCACTGGGGCCGTGGGCAGCACCCCGTGGAGCAGCTGCAGCGGTGCCCGTCGGCGCGCGGGCATCGACTTGCACGAGGTGGCTCAGTCCGTTCGCGAGGGCTTGCGCAGACAGCGAGCCTACAGTGCATCCGGTCAGACGGCCGGAAGGACCGGAACTGCTCGGATGGGTCGGTCGGCCGCGGCGGGGTATTTCATGATGAGGGTGTCGAGGAGCGACCTCCTCATGCACTGCCAGCAGTCCCCGCGGAGGGGAATTGTGCATCGCCATGTCTTCGTCGTACAAATGTACGGTATCAGCTTCGTCGGTCGCCATCAGGTCGTCCTCCCCGGCAAGCAGCTCCTGGCTGCGGCGCCGTTTGGCGGGTCCATTACCGCCGTAAATGTCGACGCCGTTATGTGGCCAGGAAGCTGCGGTTCCAACGCCTGCTGCGTTTGTACGGCCGTTTGTACCACCGCCATACGAGCTAGAGTAGCCGTTGCGCTTGGGTCCCGTCACTGTCGCTGCACCCCGCGGTCGGTCCGAGGTTCCGCCGCTGGCCGCGTTGGCGATTTTAAGAAGGGCCTCTGCGATAAGGGCTTCTTCGTCCTCATCATCAGGCTGCAGAAATCACAGTGGCGGAGTGGAGTCCCGGTAAGAGAAAGGCAAGCCAACGGTTAGAAACTAACCGACTCCTGCTTGCGTGTTACCTGGCGTCATCACATGCCTACGTTACACGTTCGTGTTCGCTAGTTGTGTAGAACGCTTTAACTAATATAGTCGTACAATAAAATAGAGAAGGTTTGATGCAAGTTATATCCAAAAACATTTTCCCACAAGCAGCATAGTCACAAAGGTTTGCAGGCAAAACGCCGAAAAATAGCATTTTACACTATTATATTAAGGCGGTGTCCCTCCGGCCTGGCCCTGTTGCACAAGGGCGCAAGCCGTGGGAAAGAATGAAATAACGGCACACCGCATCTCACCTCAACCACGGGCGAAGAGTTACGTGTTGAATTCTGCAAGCATTCAGTATTGCAATGCGCGTGTACTCACTGACTTTGCATGGTCTCTTTGATATACCGCAAATACTCGGGTGCTCACCTTCGACGATGGCAGGAACCATAAGTCTACAGCACTTATTTCTCTAGGCCTTGTTGTACCTAAAAGGATAGCAGAAGGAAGCGGCACCGTAAGGCTTCAGCAGAAAGCGAAGCCGAAAAAGCGCGAAGTAGTAGCCCTCTGCGTGGACCTTTAAAGTACTTACATGTAGTTCGGCGCCGTCTCGGTACATCGAAGCCCAAAAGCTCGTCGTCTGTGCTCACGCAATGGCCCTGCATTATGCCACGACAAGATACTTTAGGCGCGAGCCTCATTAGGGTCCGTGGGGCGGGCTCGCAACGCCAGCCCGTACCTTCGCTGACGATATTTTTCGCCCTGGAAACGCATACGGCAGCTTACACCGCGGCAGCTCAATTTGCATAGCTGCACCCGGCCGCAGGGAGCCTGGCTGGTACTGGCCGTGTGCAAGCAGCCGTTCTTCCAATATGGAATACAACTGTGCTCTAGTAGTAGTGGAAAACCACTATCCCTGTTGCACACAACAAAGCCAATAAACGCCCAAGTTAGGGATCCAGGCAATCATGCAGGATAACACTGTGTCATATCCCGATTTATTGGTTGGAAGAATGGTTCCTACCCACCTCTATACATCGTGTAGACAGATTCCTTTCAGCAGTCGCGCGTTCGTCTTCCAGCGCCAGAGCCTCTTCACGCCTTGTAGCTGGCCCGCAGATACGTCGCGCAGTGCAAATCAACCTTCAGCAGTAGCACAGCGCCTAAGCAAATATATGGTTCTCCTAGTCGTTTGCGCAGGAAGCACCCCGCGCGTTTATGGGACCTACAGTCGGCGCCGTTAGGAAAGGAAAGACGCAAAAGCCAAATAAGGGCCTAAAGTGTTCTGAGTCAGAATAACTTTCCGTGGCCTTGAGATAATTCCTGTGCACATAACCTTTGGCCGCTCGTCCACCACTAACCGACTGTGATATGGCATGTGTACGGAATCCGTTAGCATCGACCAAATCAGAGCCGGAAACGATTCTCCTACACCTTACATACTATCATGGAGATGGAAAAGGACATCCATGAAGAAATCGATTAGCTTCTTATTTTATTACAGAACGAAAGGTTATGGTTAGGGCCTTATGCTTTTGTCACGCGGACAGGCGCGGACTGCCGATGATAGGCAGTCCGCCGTGGGCAATTACCAGCTTCATGTCCTGGAAACGTGTGCAGGATGAAGTGTTCGGAAGGGAGAGACAGTCCCTCGTCATTGACGCAGAGAGCTGTTTCATATTCCAGAAAGGCATTCCATTGACATAGCGGGAGCCTCTTGCAATGCATTGATAAAACTGACCATTTCGATGATGAAGATGTCGTGATCTTGAACGTTTCTGGGCTTCAGGAGGTTGTTATGGCCAGTCGCTCACCCGAAGCCCCGACCTATTTTATATTATTTCTGGATGTCTGAAATGTGGCCTCATGTACATAAAATGCCTTCTTTGAATATTCAATCGAATGATAACGCTGTGCGGAGCCTTTGTTTTTTGGCGTCCACACATAACCTGCTCATTGTGCGCACTGGTCCCTCAGAAATTACCGATGGGGCCGATAGAATTACTGTCAACGGACCCAGACTGCGAAGGCAAAATGATTTTACACGTGGCCGATCCGCGTGTCTTTAGCCCATAAACGGCGGCATCGTTCTGCGAGTTATGCTAATGTCCCAGACGAGCAACGTTTCTCATCTCCCCCACACAGAATAAGAATTAGATAGCAAACCCATCACCCAACAACTCATGCAACCACTATACCTCCGGTGCTCAATCCGTTCGCTCTTCCCCAGACCGACCGACTTACCGACAAACCGACGGGCTGTCTAACAAGGACAGGAGGGGGAAATGAGTTGACCATAAACGTTCAGAAAAGGACACGAGAGCGCGGCGGTGGGCTTAGAAATATCTTGAACGATCCACGCCTTTCATCCAAACCTTCCCGTCCCAGTCGAGAGCGGAGCCTTCGGCGAAAACTCGCAAGCAGCAGCGTGTGTCCTCAGGCATGTAGTCATGTAGCAGTAGCACGAAGCAATTTTAATAACCAAATGTTCATCTTGATGATGGCGTGTTGCGATCATGTAGTGAGTCAGGGAGACCCAGATGAGTCACAGATCGAGCAAGAAGTCCCAGATCGGGACAAGGTCAACCTCCGGCGAGCCGGCCGGCTGACCACACAAACACACAAACCGCACAACCCGGACCCAGCACTCAGTCAGTCTTGCCATGTGGTGCACTGCTCGAAACCAAACCGGGCAGCAGCTGCTCGCCTGACTCCTCAAGGGTCCAGAGCATCATCGAAAGCGTATCCCCCCGCCGCCACACACACACACACACACCTTCCTCACTTGGGGTCCGGAAGGCGCATATGGTTCTGGCTTGGCGCCTCTCCCCCTGGGTCTCTTTCCCTCTCATCGACCAATGCTGCTGCTGCTGCTACTGCTGCTGCTGTTCCGACGGATGCGAGCGTGTTTGCTTCTCGCCGCATTCCCCGCTCCTGCCTGCGACCTCCTCCTGCTCGTACCCTTTCAGCTCCTCGCCCGTAGCTGGTGGAAGCTCTCCCGCAGCTTCCTCCGCCTTAAATGCAAATGCACATGAATGGACAGGAAATAGCCCTCCCTCTACCGTACCGTATACGACACGCGCCAAGTGAAGACTCCCTCTTTCCTGCCGTATTTTGCCGTATTCTACGACGCGGAAATTGATTTTGTCCCGGTTCTCAGCTCCCCCTCTCTCTTATAGCTAACATTTTCACAGCTTCCCATCTTCGCTCACATCTTGCCACTTGACACGTTTTTCGTTTTTCTTTTAAGGAGAGCCGGTGAAGTGTAACCCCGGTGCAGCTGCCCCTCGAGCTCCCCTTCCTTTGCACTCTTATCGAAATTACGTCTGTATAGCCCCAGAGCCGTCCGTCTGTCCGTCCGTCTGTTTAGTTTTAGTCCATCGGTCCGTTTCCTATAGTCTGTCCGTCCATCAGTCTGTCCGTCTGTTCGTCACTTGCACATTGGCATTCAACTCACAGTCTCTCGGCTCGCTTCTAAAAAACCCAATGCACGACCAAATGCCTGCGCGTTTATATAAGTGTGTGTTTCTGTGTGCATGTAAGCATGAAAACTGACCATGTGTATGCATATGGGTTATGTCTCCAACACCTGCCTCTCCCCCATTTCATCAGTCTGTCGCTGCCGCGGATCCGACGGAAGTCCCCACAGGCGTCTCGCTTCCGTCGCAGCTCCTATCCTCCCCGCCGACGCCGCCGACGTCGGTGCCGCCGGCCACTCCTACAGCTCTCGCAAGATGATGCTTTTCGCTGCGCGTTGAGCTCGCCGCATCGGAGGCGCGGTGCGCCGGAACTATGCCACTTACAGATCCAGCCGCCGCCGCCGCCACCGCCGCCGCCGCCGCCACGGCCGTCGCTGCCGCCGTCGCCGCTGTCGCTGGTCCCGCCACCGCCGTAGCTGCCGTGCTTCCCGTCAGCGGCTGTGCGCTGCTTGCGCGCTGCTGCGATGGCTGTTGCTGCCGCCCCGGGAAGAACCCAGGTCCGGATCCAGATCCAGAGTACGTACGGCGGGGTCCCGTGTTCGTGGCGGTAGAAGGCGCCGTCAGCTTCCACCCGGGGAAGCCCCCGGCGGAAGGTGCCCTGTGTCCGAAACACCCGGGTAATGCCGTACTTACCGGCTCCATGTCCTGCACTTGCGGACCCATGGGTCGGTTATGCCGCGTATGACGGTCCCGCGGACCTGTCCGGGAGTGTAAGGCCCGCGAGTAAAAACATTCTGAGATTACTTTCACCTGTCCATACGCATCGTCCACAATACTGATTAAGCTTGGCAGTTTCGCCGGCGCGCCGCTGCCAGGGGATTCGTCATCTGTTTCGTCCGTAAGTCCGCCCGCCACCGCCGCGGCGTCGTACGCGTGCAAACTAGCACTTGGGACACCCGGATCTGGGACGACCGCGGTCAACGGTGCTGGCCGGATTGCTGATGTGGGTTGTGAGGGAGGCAGCGGTGGCCGCACGGCCGCCATCATCCCCGCAGCAGCAGCTTGCGGCAGTGCAGGGTCGGTCGCAGCAGCGACGGCGGCGGCGGCGGCGGCTTGGACGGGTATAGACACGCCAGGTATGGCACCTGCTGTGAAGTGTTTCGGCGCCCGGGTTGAAGCGGCGGAGCTTCCCGAGGTACGGGACTGCCGGCGCGAAAGTACGACATTGCTAGACGGTGCGGGACCGTTGGCGGTGCCCGGCACCGTCACGGGGATTGTGAGCTTCTGCGGAGAGATCAGAGAAGAAGAAGCAGGAGCAGAAGAGGGACAACTGAGCAGCCGAGCTGGGGCAACAAAACCATTAGAAGGGGCGGAAGGGGAGGGGGAGACACCAAGTGTCCAGTTCTTAGACCCCCGTGAAGCCTACTTCCCAAACAAGTAAACTATCCTGAGCTTATAAGACGGGACGGGACGAGGCGGGACTGGACGACGAAGCGCAGTTGGGGCACCGTCGTTGCCAAAAGAATAAGCATCACGCACCAGTACTATTACTGCCGGCAGAACAAACAATCCCTTTGGTGCTTTCCTATCCCTTTCTGTGCAGTATAAATGCGCGCTATAACTAGGATATAGGATAACTTAAAACCTTTCATCTCATTCGCGGATTTTGTCTCTACTCGACTCCTTTCATCCCCGTCATCGCCATGTGATGGCGTGAACTGCCACAATAGTATCGCTACTTCCGCCCGTTAAGGTCCCCTGCTCGCCTGCTTCTGGGATAAGATGCCCAGCTCGCCATTGGCAATGCCTATGTACTGTACCGTATACGTGTTTGCACGAGCTCCTGGCATAACTGTTCCGACACGCGACTCCGTCTGAGAGGTCTGTCGGGACATCTCCCGCAGAGAGGCTGGAGGAGATTCCCCAGCAGGTGGACCGGATGCGCCATGCCATCCCGGGGCAACCTGAGATGCCTCCCAGTTCCCAAATCTGTTGGCACTATTGTAGCCATGGTTGTCTGTAATCTGAGAATTGGAGCAGGGTGCGCCTGAATGCGAGGTCCCGGTACTTTCGGGTTGGGCAGTGCCGTCGCCGTCTGAAAACCTAAGTGCTGGTAAAGCTGACGAGCGGCCGGAACGAGATTGAGCATTCAAAGCACGCGCTGAAGAAGATTTTCTGGAAGGGCTGCCCGGCCGACCAATTGGGAGTTCAGACGAGCGCCAAATAGGCATCGTAATGGCGATGCAACGCCTGCAGGCCCCCACGTCCCAATTTTTTGCGATGAATAAATAAATTATCTTCAATGATATTATCACGTCGCCCACTTGGTGCCGCACGTGTTATCTTCACAGCTGAACGGGACGCGTCGCAATGGAGATAAGTCATACATGACGGCAGACCTGAAATGCTGACAAAAACCTGAACACAAAATCTATTCAAATAATCAGCAAAATCGCGCAGCCCTATCTTAGAACTGCCGTATGGATTGTCACCCCGTTGTAATAACCGTGGCTGCGTTAGAAAGTATAAACGTTTACCACAGCAAATGTTTTGAGCATGCCGGTTAAGCGATTGAAAGTGCCAATAGGTTTCGGGTATCCAAAAGCGAACCGTACAAAGCGCGTGCATACGTTGGCTTACCGTTGCCTCCACCATTCCCCACCATCCAAGCATCATCTGCACCAGCACCACCTAAAATGCGTTAAGAAAGCGGCGGATCCAAACGACATAAAGTACGTTTTTCACCTGAACGGTTTTAAATATTGCTTTAAAGGCCCCTGCGCATGCCCCTGGCAACACGAACCTCCTAGCGTAGTAACCGTGAGCGTTTCGTCGGCGATCTACGCTTCGCTAAACCTTCTGGGATCCTGCGTTGTTTTCTGCGATTAGAACATCTTTGGATGTTACTTTCTTTCACATGGCCAGGTCCGGGGTCCCCGAACAGGTGTGTTTTATGGAGGGTTTATGATGCCTGCACGATTTTGGAGTTGCGATTTGACGCCGGCGCCATGCTCACAAAATGGCCCTGTAAGCCAAACGTTTTAAAGAACACTATGCCAGACCAAACTTTTAAATATGACCTTTTGATGTTGCGGCATTCCGAACGGACGCCTGCACGGTATCCCTCCATACATCTCCATACCGGTGCGGCACCATGCGAATGCTCAAGATTTCGTACGTTTTCCGTACGAATTGTACGTCCACACCGGTGCAGCCCACCTGGTTGGGTTCATAATATAAAGTCCTGTCTGCCACGCCCATGTAACTCTCATCCAGCACATGATTCCAGCACATGAATCCACACGAGTCCTTCATCTTCTCTTTCTTGCCGACTCCCTTGCGCGCTGCGTCGCTGCATTGCAACCGGATGCTGCAATCGAAAGCCGCAAGGCGAATTAGCATAACCCTTCGTACACACAATTTTTCAATAGGACGGCGTCAAATGAAGCTGATACACCCTCTACTCCTGCACTTCACAGTGGGTTTCTGTTCCAGCGTCCGGGGCCTGGAACGAAGTCCCCCCACCCCGGACCCGGACCCGGACCCGGACCCGGACCCGGACCTGGACCTGGAAGAGCCGATGTTAGGAAAGAAGCCTATCTCAATGCCACACCCTGCTGCTAGTATTGCCCACTGGCAAGTGTTGCGTTGTAAGTACGGTAGTCTGGTTGCATGCCCACCTGTGCCTGCATGCCCCGATCCTGTCATATCGCCTGTACCGTTTGGCATCCACGCCTGCATGTATCTGCTTGCATCTCCTGATCATCCTGCTTTTGCATGCCATCTTCAATCATCCCGCCGTGTGTTGTTGCCATTAGGCACCGTGAGGACCAAAACTGAACGAATCGCGGTACCACCTACTTATTAGCCCTTACTCCCCAGCCCTACTCCTTACTACCTCCTACGACACCGTAACACCACCAACCGCCACCACCACCACCACCACCACCACCACCACCAGCAACGGCAGCAGCAGCAGCAGTGGCAGCGTCTTGGGCGCGGAAAATATCGGCCATGGTCGCTGCGGCAGCCCCTGGCTTCGTCGTAGAAGGAACAGTACCAGTAGCCTTAACCGGCGAAGGCGACAGCAACGGTGGGGTCCCAAGGCACGGCTTCAATCTACCCGTGCCGCTGCTACTGCTGCCATTGGCGGCGGCGGCGGCGGTAGTGGCAAACGCGGTCTCGCTGCGTCCGGCAGTCCCGGAGACGGCCGGCTGGCTCATGGGTGGCGAGGATGGCGGCAACTTCTCGTGCTGGGTATCAATCAGCGCCATCGAATTGTTCGCCGTTCTGCTAATCATGTCACTCGCAGTGCCGCTGAAAGTTGAGCTACAACGTAGGAGCAACCTTAACAGGTCGTAGCTGAGAGATAGCGCCTGCTCGACCAATGCCAGCGCTGGGTTTGGGGGCTCCGTGACGAAGTTGGCGCTCACCCGTACATCACAACCGCTGCCGTCGCCACTGCTGTTGCTGCTGCTGCCGCCGCCACTGCTTACACTGCTGCCGCGGCCGCTGCTGCAGCTGCTGCCATTACGACCACAGCATCCAACGCCGCTACTGCTGCTATTGCGCAGGCGGATGTAGCTAGGCTGAGCGTTGATACCATTGTTGCTGCTACTTGGGCGCAAACGGACGATGAAGTCAGGGGTTAGATCCGAGCGTCCGTCCGAAGACGCCACCAGACTGCAACTGCCGCTGACGGCAGCTACTGCCACCAGCGACCATCGAGCGCCCGTTGGCGTTGCCGTTGGCGCAGCCCGTGCTTCTGCTGCCGGTGCGGTTTTGTGAAGTGCAGCGGTCGCTCGGTCTGCAGCAGAATCAGCTGCACCGGCACATGCGCAGTACCGACAGGCCGCCAACGCACTCGCCACGTCCTCTTTCGCTGCCGTCGTCGCCATCAGGACCTTACTAATACCATCACCCAGTCGTCCGCCGCTTCTTCCGTCGCCTCCGCTGCCGTTACTGCCGTTACTCCTGCTGCTGCTGCTGCTACCGCTACCATCGCTATTACTGGTGCTACTGCTTCTACCGCCGTCACCGATACTGAAATCCTTGCTACGATGCACCACCACATAGCATCTGAGGCCCTCCAAAACGGACGCTAGGTCCTGGGCGACGCGGCGAACGGAAGCTGACATCAGCGACCTGGTGGCACTGTCCGCCCAGCATGCGGCCCCTTTGGCAGCTTTATTGACATCGGCATTGGTGTCGGAATTAATGTCAATGTTGATGCCGGTGCCTTCTTTTTCTTCTTCTTTTTCTTCTTCTTCTTCTTCTTCTTCTTCTTCTTCTTCTTGGCCAAGCCTCTTCTCTGCTAGGCAAGTCGCGATCACACGGAGGGCATCCAGGTTGCGCGCCTCAGCAGCCGCCCGCAGAACACTTGCGAACCCCA
Source organism: Volvox reticuliferus (assembly GCA_019650235.1). Taxonomy (NCBI): domain Eukaryota; kingdom Viridiplantae; phylum Chlorophyta; class Chlorophyceae; order Chlamydomonadales; family Volvocaceae; genus Volvox; species Volvox reticuliferus. Next base: position 991,355 of record BNCP01000042.1, read on the forward strand.
ATGGCGGCGGACGCGACGATGTATCATCATCACCAGCGCACGTGTCCACGGCCTCCACATGATTGGCGCTGGTGTTACCGCGGGTGTTACCGCTGAGATCCCACCTGATATTATCGACGCCTATCCGTGGACAGTACCGGCCACTAGTGGCTATTCCGTGCGCGCTGGCGGTGTTGCGGCACGGGGAGCCCAGTGCCCTGATCAGGAGCTCTAAGGCTGTAGGGGCATTGCGCGAGTAGCCGAGGAGCACAGTGAACAGATCAGGACGAGAAACCGGGGGATCAAACCAAGGGACCCGTCCGGCGGACGAATGTGTTGATGCACAGGTGGGATGTGCCGGGAGAGGGGAGGGATTAAGACAAGATCCGTTGCACGTTGCAATTATTAGTACGTAAACGCCATAAAACCCGAAGTACCCATAAAAAAACCCTAAAATCCCATACGAAATGTGGTGCATGCATTAACGAAAAATATGTTTGCATGACGTTTTTGGCATGGCTGGCATGGCAAACACAACGTTTCATTTCAAAAAGATGCCCCGCCGGATGGAAACGCACCCCGCGCATCCCACGTAAACACCGTTTACCAAACCTAAACGTCTTATCAAGGTTCAATGTATACGACAACGTACGATTTGCTTACCCGACAGCGCAACGTTCGATCCAAGCCGCGTCGCCAGACGGTGTAACAGCGGCAACGGGCGAACACCCACTCCTGAGGCGGCTGCACCTCTGCCACAATCGCCGCTACCGCCTCCTGCTGCAGCAAGCGCTAACGCTGCGCCAAGATCTGCGCCGACAAGGGTTGCGACCATCGCTGAGCGCGGCGTAAAAGAAATCGCTACTGAGTCCGGAGCTACCAGCTTATCCACTGTCGCCACCGCGGCCGCCGTCGCTGCTACTATCGATGTCGTCGACACTGCGCGGTTCCGGAGCAACGTGTTGTACTCGTACCCGTATCCACATGCTGTCCTCCTCGCCGCGCCGAGCAGTAGCCGCATCAAGGGCAGCAAGTTGGGGTCAGGCGGCGTCATGCAGGGTTGTGCAACATTACCGATGGACGCTTCTCGATCTTGGTGGGGGTCCTCCAATCCTTGTGTATCCGCCGATCCTTCGCGTCGGGACGGGGGCTGAGGGCAAGCGGAGTCTGCCACCAGGTCCGCAGCAGAAGGCCCACCTGCAGAGAGAGGACACGGAAAAATGAGGAGATGAAAAACGACCGAAATCCGGGGCATGCCGCCCGTGAGGTCAACCGACCATACATTTTACTTTGCAGACACGCATTTTCTGTGTGCCTCGTTTGCAGGGGCGCGCGCGCGGGATGCGCCTTGATCCCCCCTTCACAGTCCCCGTTCACAGGTTCTTGACAACACGAATCATGCCGAAGCTCACGATTAAAAGTGAGCGTGGGAAATTCCTGTGAAGGTCCGGACACGGGCTCCCCAGAGACAGGTCGGGAAAAGATCCTCACCTGGCCAAAGGCAGCGGAAGGGGTGGAGCCCGCGGTCCAGCAGGGCGCCTAGCAGCGCAGTGCAACCAGCGGCGCCTTCTCTTCCCCCGCCGCCTCCTTCCCCTCCTCTCTGCATCCTGTTGGCCGCCCCTCGCGCAGCCAGCCCACCAGCGGCACCAGGAGGCGGGACCAAAGTGTGCTGCAGCAGCGCAGCGAGAATCCTGTGTGATGCACATAATTACGCACACACGCACACGCACACACGCACACGCACACGCACACACGCACACACGCACACGCACACGCACACGCACACGCACACACGCACACGCACACGCACACGCACACGCACACACACACACTCTTGTGATTAGTGGCGAATCCGGCCCCAGATGCACCCAGCATGCACAACATCGGCGTATTTGTAACTTAGAGCCCGGTTGCTATATATCCTGTCACCGAGGCAGGACCGCGCTGGAGAGTGCGCGGACTGGGTCTCTCACCTCCCATCGGGGTAAAAGCTTTTTCCGACCGCCTGCCAACCCTCCTGCTGCTGTTGCTGTTGCTGGTGGTGCTTTTGATGCTCCTGCTGTCGCATCTGCTCCTGCTCCTGCTTCATCGTTCCCGCTACAGCTTCCGGGTGACTCCATCCCTTCGCCACCCTGTCGCTTTGCCAGTTAACGTCCTCCGCTGTAACCTGCCCCTGCACTAACGGCTGAACTGGAGCCGCCGAAGCCGCCTCCGCTGTAGCCCGCAGCAGCAGGACTGGTGCCAGCAGCTCTGCAACCACCTGGCTGCGACGCGCCAGCGCCGCAAGCGTGAGTAGTGAGGAAGCTCGGAGCAACCTCGCGTCCATTGCACCATGCGACACCAAGAGCTCCACCAGTTGCGCTTCACGGAACAAAGATGACGCAAACGCCTCTGCCTCTGCCTCTGCCCCTGACGCTGATGCTGGCGATGAGGCGGACAACGCGGGGGTGGCGGCGGCGCCTTCACTGCCGATTCGCGGGTCGGCCGTCGGGGGCCCCAACGTGCGATGTGGACCCTCACGGCGGACACGAGTATCGGTCCTGCTTCCCGAAATGCCCTCTGGATCCCCTCTGGACGCAACGTAGGTTGTCGCTGAGGCGCTCCCTTGGCGGAGCTGTATCACTTGCTCGGTATTATCCCGTCGTAACAACGATTCGGTTACCGGGGAACCTTTTGGCACCCGTCCGTGTGGTGCTGAGAGGTTGTTCGAAGCCGCAGATACTGACATCACGCAGCCCCGTGCAGCGGCCGCTAATGATGATGCCGCTGCTGTCGAAGGCGCTGCTGCTGCCGCCACTGTTGTTGCTGTTCTTGTCGTTGCCGTACTGAGCATGCCGCTGGCAACAGCAGTACAAGCGTTCCTCCTCGACTCCTCCTGAAGCAAGAATACAACCAATGGCTGTATGATAAGCCACCAGGCGTCTGGAGGTTGCCCGTTGTCACCCTGTCGCCGCCGCGCAGTTTGCTCAGCGACCGCAACCACCCCGCATCCCCGTGCGGGCGTAATGGTATTCGCGATTGTATAATGAGAATTGACCGGTCCTTCTTCCGCGTCCGATGATGGTCGTTGGACTACTGAAAGCTCTGGGCCGCCAGCCAGGTGAGCGGCGCTGGACCATCGTTGACGGATGAGCGCGGGGGGCCATGCGGCGGCAGCAAAGGCTGCGGCGTCCAGTGGTGGTGGTGACGGTGGTGGTGATGGTGATAGTGCTGGTAGTGGTGACGGTGGTGGTGCTGCTAGTGGTGGTGGTAATGGTGGTGCGGGTACGTTTTCGCTTCGGAGGACGGAACCCTCCTCCTCGCCGATGATCCCTCGCCGACTTGGACTACCGGCAACCTCACTACCTCCGCCACCTCCGCCACCATCGCCGCCTCCGCGTCCCCCGGGGGAGCCGAGGAGCTGCCGCGAGGAGCAACCGGTACGCGGAGATTGGCAGCGGCCGCCATCCCCACCGTCACCACCACCGCCGTTGCTGCTTCCGGCGGCAGTGGCCTCCCTCCACGGCGTCGATTGCACCTTGACCTCCTTTCGCCACCGCCACCACTGCGGTTGCTGCTGGTTTTGTTGTGGCAGTTGTAGCTTAGACAGCAGCATCTGGACCACCGCGAGCCGCTCCCCGGGACCTGCGGACGGGCTCGCGATGGCGAAGGCTAGGGGGCCAAGTCCGTACGATGAGCGCCAACTTGGGTCCGCACCCGCACGCAGCAGCGTGTCCACATGGCTCGGATCGCCGAAGTAGCACGCGGCGCAGAGAAGTGGCCAGTCGCAGCGAACTGCTTCGGCAGCGGCCGTCGCCGCCGCCGCCGCGATATGCTGCTGTTGCTGTTGCTGTTGCAGGACTTGGGAATTTGTTGTTGCTGCGGACGGCGATCGCAACAGAAGCTGTTGTTGTCGCGCTGCGAAATGGCCCTGCAGCATCGTCATGCGAGCTGCAGCGGTCGTGAGCTCCCGGCAGTCAATAGTTTGATTTGGGTCAAGGCCGTCGCGGAGCAGCAGTCGGCGTAGCGCAGCCGCTCCCCCTGCGCTACGGCGCATCAACGCAACTGCCTCTTCAGTGCTAAGGACGAGAGTTGTTGGTGATGGCGGCAATGATGCTGATGATCGTTGTGAGGGTGAGGATGACTTGTAAGATGACGACAGTGACCCAGAAGAAGAAATAGCAGCATGAAGACGAGCGACGGAAGATGACGACGATTTGCTGGAGGATGGCTGCTGCTTCTGCGGCTGCTGTTGTTGCTGCAGCTGCTGCTTTGCGCATGGAACTTGCGCGTTTTTCGACGGAGATGGAGAAGAAGGAGGATCCGGAGGAGCTTGAAACAGCTTGTCACATCTTTTCCTTTCTTGACGACGATGACGATAATGATGATGATGATGATCACCATCATCATTACCATTCTGCTCTTGAGGAAAAGACTCGTGGTTGTTACGTTGCGACTTGCCGAAGGCATGTCGCGTAGGTGACGGTGACAGCTGCGTCGTTAAAGGGGATGGCGTAGACGGAGATAGAAGCCCCGTGACGCAGCTGACAGCGGGAGCAGGAGACGCAGCAGCAGCAGCGGCAGGAGATGTTGGCTCATTGGGGATATTGGATCTGCTATAGCATGGCTTCCCAGAGCCGTCACGTGAAAGCTTTAGACGTCCGTCAATTGAAGGCGGAGGCGTCACCTCTGTGAGCGGCGGCTTTGGGCGCCTTACGCGGCGGGCCATTTCCCGCTTGCTGGAAATATGGCTTTGACCCGCCCCAGCTTTGACCGAACCCCCAATCCGAATAAACCTCTGTTTGCTTAGCCGTGGACACACGTAATAAATAAGCGGTGATCACTTATAATAAACCTAAAAAATTACAATACTACTGAAGAAGGTATTTATTTTTGGGCGTGAATCCATCGTTGGACGGCCAACAATCGTACAGCATCATGCCAGGGCGCGAAAAACAGATCCAGGTTTCGTCGAACAGATTTTTCCTGACGGCGCAACGCCAATATGGTATGGATATGATGAAACGCGTAAATGAAACCTACGAAAATCCGTCACAATATACTTGCTTGCGACTTGCGTTTGGAAAAGAAGGCCAGAACACCTCCTCGCCTTGCACCTTCGGACGCCTCAAAACCCGTAACCCAATTCTTTGCTGGGGCAACAAAGTGCCGGCATCTGCGTTAACCACCCGCTTTAGGTGACACCGATTCGCATGGGCTTTCCCGAAATTTCACATTATATAGACCTCACAAAGGTCGGCAGGGATCAGCGCTCTATCACGCTTTCTTTTCTTGCAGCTTTTTTACATATTCGTTTGATTGCTCCGTAAGCCTCATAAGTCCCGTAAGCCGTAACACTGAATATGGATGCGACTATCATTACCAGTCTTTGTCCCCGCCGTTCCTTTCCTAGTTTATTCCAGGGTTCTTCAGGGGGGCAGCTGTTTGTTCCGGGGTTCCCCGGAACCCTAAAAACTCTTTTCCGGGGTGGTCCGCGGAACTCTACCTAGTTGAGCCGAAAACCACGGGAAGCTGCGCTTCACACTGGAAAAGTTTTCCGGCGATCCCCGGAGCAGCCCCAACAATTTTCCGGGCGTTTTCCTACAATCCGAAAATTTTTTCCGGGTCCCGTCTGGGGTGAAGAACGCTGGTTTCTACATATGTGAACGTAAGTGTCGGAAGGTTTGTGGTACAGGGTGGTACAGGGTGGTACAGGCTTCTGTCCCGTGGGGAATAAGAAAAAAGATAAGTGGCTGTCGCCGAGTGCCCTGCGAGAAAACCCTCAACCCAGATCGGCCTTTGATCGACCCATGGTTCAGTGACGGGTCGCCCTGGCAGGTTCTGTTCTAAACGAAAGCTGGCAACCTCATCGTCAGCCGCTCACCTGCCTAAGGCTCAAATTTTGTTGCGTAGTCGATTTTTAATCTAACCATCGTGCTTATTACGACCATCTGCGTACATATCGAACATGGCTTGTAATGTATTTTACATACCCAGGTATGGCAGCTTGGATTGTCAACAAAATATAAAATCCTACTAACAGGTGTAGTATATTTTATTAGCTTTCAAAATTGCTTGGAGATAACGAAAGACTTGGGCAAATGGATGCAAACGCAAAGCTAACTTGCCAACCAGCCGAAGGCTCCGATGTGCAAGAATTATTTCAGGGAAGTATGAATGGTGCACAATGATGTGTATGCGTAAGATAATGCTCGGACAGGTGCAGCTGTCGGCGTCTTTTTAGTCACCTTTTCCTCTACTTTTGCAAGGTTTAAACCCATCTCGCATGATATGTTTGAAGTTTTAAGTGATCATAATTATGGTACAATAGTTATGCAACATTATATATAGCTCGGAACAAAAAGGATTCCTGCAAGAAGCATAATTTAGGAAGGAAATGGGTTGGTGGGACAACTTTATGTCCGGTTTGCTGAATGCTCTTGCATTTACCTATGACATCATTTTTCAGGTACCATTGCATTGATCTCTCCGCGGTCGCAAAGTTCGGAATTGTAGTTCATAGCTTGGTCCTTTTCGCCTCACGCTTCTTATAAGCGAATCTCTTCCAACAATAGAAACTTCAATGATAATCTGAATCTTAGATCATGGACCAATAGCACTATGGTCCAACAGCAACTCGGTACTGATTATTCGCCCGTCCCTGCCCGCCCAACGCCATCGCCATATCTGCAGACATGGGGCATGCGACACCTGCCTCGTCATATTGACGATGTGGGAGGACCTGTGGAGGGTTTGACAGCGATCGTCACAGGGCCCACAAGGTGCCAGCAGTGGATTATAATGTGCTGATGGCGACCCGTTCGTAGGCCTCCTCTAAGGACTTGCGCACAGCGGTTACTAGCCGCCCCTAACCATTCGTAAACCCGTACAGTCTCTGCGAGTCCTTACTGCGGGCATAGAGCGGCAGAGCGCGTGCGCCCTGAAGAGCCCAAGCCCTGAAGACGTATCAAAATCAGCAGAAACTCAGAAATCCTCACCGCGCTTTAATCCCGTCTTTGCCTCTTTCCTTCCCTTCCCCACCCCTCCCTACCCACCACCTGCATGGGTGGTGGTACATACTTCAGCTCTTGGGCCTTCAGCCATTGCAGCTGCAGCTCCCGTCATTGCGCCCTCCTCCCCTACACACACACACACACACACACACATCCTTTCCATACCCCAACCTCCAACTGTGTATTTGCCCTCCCGCGCTGTTGTCGCCCTTTCATCCCCCGACCCTTGATCCGAGAGATTCGCCCACGGGGGTCGTTTCGGTACTTCATTTTCCCGAGATGGGTCTCGTCTTCTGTCGCATTTTAGCCATCGCTCGTTTTTGGTTTCTGATGGTTTCTGACTTTACACCCCAATGGCAATTCCCTGATGCGGATGTTCTCATGGCGGCGGCGGCGGCGGCGGTGGCGCAGCGGCATAGGAGAGGAGACGGCGGCAGCGCTAGTGCGGCGAGGTGCCAAAGGTATATGCAAAAAGATAAGATAGGATGAAATATGCTGCGTGCGTATCTTGTCGGTCTGTTCGTCTCTATGTTTGTTGGTTTGTCTGTCCCTTGAGTTGCAGCTGGGTATGGACGGCCGTTACGGGCACGGGATTAATAAGTAACGGACCCATGGGTCACAGGAGACCAACCGGGAGATGGAGGGGAGTAGGTGGGGTTACACGGTCGACCGTACACTGGGTTTGAGGCAGGCTAAGCGCTTCTGGGGGGGCTGCGATGCAGTTGGATAAACGGACCAGGGGCTGAGTAATATCCTCGTGCTTAACGGCCACAATTTCAAAATGATATTCTTATGTCATTCATCCATGTTCCATATGAAATTTAGCTGAAATCGTTTTGCCGTATTGTACGAGCACAGTCGTACTGGCGTGCCGCAGCCGGCAGCGCGGGGAGGACCTACGCGAGGCTCTTCTTGCGGCTGCTTCGGCAGCGGGGAAGCCGCAACCAGATGTTGAGGTACGGATTCTGGATCTAGCGTCCCTGGATTCTGTACGGCAGTTCGCTGCGGACTGGGAAGCTGAGAAGCGGCCTCTGCACATCCTGATCAACAACGCAGGGGTGTTTACTATTGGAGGTACGGCACGCATACACACAAACACAAACCACACCCGGCACCGCACCCTGTTTAAGAGGACTTACAGTGGAACCCGAACGGCTCGAGTGCAGCGCCCGAATGAGCACCTTCCGCACAACAGTGTGGGCCTTATGTGGCCAGGCATACCCTGCACCGCCCTGCTCGTCCGTGTCCACGACGATGTTGCACATTCTCAAGCGGTCATGCATCGTACATGAATTCGTACATTCGTACACATGCATAGGATCTAATCGCTCCTGGGTTCCTGTAACCCCTCGGTCCGTGTAGCCTATCTGGCTCCAATTATCATAAAAACCCCAACTACCCCAACTACCTACCCGCAGCTCCCCGCGCCGAAACCAAAGACGGCTTCGAACTGCACATGGGTTCCAACCACCTGGGACACTTCCTGTTGACGTTGATGCTACTGCCGTCGATTCGCCGCGGTGCCGCGTCACTGGCGGCGGCGGCGACGACGCCTGACGGCGGTGGAGCCGCGGGCTCATCTTCACGGTGCCGTATCATCACGGTTTCAAGTTCGTACCACACTTTGGCTCGTACGGGAATCTCCCTGTCAGATCCGCATCTTGCTCGCAAGGGCGCCTTCAATGCAGATTTGGCCTATGCACAGAGCAAGCTTGCTAATGTGGGTAGGGTGGGTCAGTGGGTGGGTCAGTGGGTGGGTCAGTGGGGAAAGGCGAATGTGCAGTGAGATAACAAACAGGGTCATATTTAGAAACGTTTTACAGATGGTGTTTCGTGTGTATAATGCCCGGCGTGAAGAGGAGTGTACGAGTCGGAGTTATATTCATGATTGGGCTGGGGGGATCGGGGAAGGGGTCAGTGGGGTGAGGTTGAGAATGAGGTGAGGGGGGTAGGGGGGTATTGGCCATTTCCTGGTGGGGGAGGAATATTAATCAAAATTACAAACCCCGAAACCAAAACACATTCCCCGCACCCGTACCCCTCCCCCAAACCCCCTCCCCCACATTTCCACCGTTCCACCGTTCCCTCCCCAACACCTTCCCAACATTCCGCCTTCCCCCCTCCACACACATACACACATACACACACGCAGATCTTGTTCACTCGGGAGTTGCGCCGGCGCCTGGCGGTTTCGGAGCCCGGTCTGGCAAGCGGCGTACTTGCCTTACACCCTGGGCTAGTATGTACGGCAGTGGCGCGTGATCTGCCTCACTGGATGCGGATCGCGTATTACGCCATCATGGGGCGTGTATTGCTGAACAGCATGCAAGGTACGACACTTGTATACGCCTGTGTATGCGTGTTATCGGTACTAACTGTTCTGCGCCACGGCCCCCTGGAAATCGGAAGCTCTCATTTACAATAATATTATTTATATTTTAATCAACAAATGCCGAAAAATAAATTAATAAATAAAAAAGGTCGCAAAGTATAAAACAATTTCGATATTCCTTATCCGAGATCAAGGAGATCCGAAACCAACAGGTAACTACCAACTCCCTCCATAGCATCGAACACCCCTCCAACTGACAGCTTTGGGGAAGTAAGATACCAAATACTCTCTCTCTCTCTCTCACACACACACACACACACACGCGGGTGGGTTCCTGTGACCCATGGGTCCGTTGTTTATCATCTCTCACCCCACTCCACCCCGCCAAACGCGGATACCCTAGGTGCCCGCGCGAGCCTCTATTGCGCCACCTCCCCCACCGCGCCGAGGGAAGGAGACGCCACTGACGGTTACTTCAATTCTAACTGTCGGCCCATAAGGCCCTCGGGGCCTGCCCAGGATGACAGCATGGCTCTCTGGCTGTGGCGCTGGTCGGCAAAACAGGTATGTGTATACACACAAAATAAATGACTTTATAAATATGAAAATCATACTTTTAAATATCCATGGGGCTACCGCTTCTACTGCTGTTCTGGCTCTGAAAGTTACGGTGGTCGTGCAGGTTGTGGGGTCTGCTACCACACTTCCCTGCAATGCCACCGTCCTGACTAACATTTCTCTGAGATCCCCCCCCTTTTCCTGTCCCTCATCATGGCCTTTGCTTTGTCCGTCCCCTTCCCCAACATTTCCTCGTCTGGCATCAGCGTCAGAGTAACATAGCTAAAGTAAAATACAAAGGGAAAAAAATAAAACATCATAGCTAAAAATTCATCTACAGTAAAAGAGGTGAAGGTATGACAGACAAAAATTTGCTAAACTGACTAAAAGAGGAAAAAAAGATCACAGCTAGAAGATAGCATCTAGGAATTCTAGATCAGCTAAATAAAAAAAAGATTCGCGAACAAAAAATCACGTCTTGGCGACGGCCAAAATTCCCGAGGGCCTTACACTACTAGGACTCGGTAATAGGGGTGATAGTACGACAGACAACAGGTTTGCTGAACTGACCCAAGGAGGAAAAGTAGCAATTTAAGCTAAAAGATAGCATCTAGGACTTCTAGACCAGCAAAGTAAAAGAAGATTTCGCGAACAAAAAAATTATGTTTTGGTGGCGATGGCCAAAATTCCTGAGGGCCTTACACTACTAGGACTCGGTAATAGGGGTGACAGTACGACAGAGGAAATCTGCTAAACTAAAACAACTAATAATCTACAACAACTACCTAAAAACAATAAATAACTACCTAACTAATAACGATTACTAGACCAGCTATATACAGCGGTAGCGAATATATTTATATTTACATAATAATAATATTAAATGAAACGCACTCGGTGACTGCCTGCAGGTCGGTCTGGATCCCTCCCTGGACCTCCCGGAACCCTGACGCCCCCCTGGCGCCTTGGGACCCCTTCTGGTGTTGAGCTCCAGGGGGGCAAGGGGCTGAAGGGGAAGACGAAACGATGGATCCTGCCACTGGGAAGAACGAGGATGCGAGTGGAGATAGGATGAGGAGCGAGGGAAGGGAAGGAGGCAGTGAAAGGAGACGTGTGAGGGAGGAGGGATTCTGCACAGGAAGACAGAACAACGCGGTGCACACACACACACACACACACACTCACACGCCCCTACCCGGGTGGTGGGGAATCGGAGCGCAGCAGTTTTTGCCTTCACACATCCCAGTGACAACAGTTTTTTGCTGATTTTCGGTTACATGCTTCGATCTCTCATTGGCTGTGATGTATGAGAAGGTCACAAGGCCCCGAAACCAAACCGAGTTTTTGTGTACAGCTGTAATCTTCCCTTCTTTTGGCCGGTCAGCGAAAGGGGCAAGTGGAGGTTAATCTGAGTTTCGATCAGAGGTGGAATTATCTATGACGGACAAGGCTGGATGGGCTTTGCGCTAAATTCCTAGGTACCTCACTACGTGTGTATGTGTGTGTATTTATGTGTGTGTGTGTATGTGTGTTGCAAATCCCCTTCTTTAACTCCTGGCCTGATGTCAGACTGGCCGGAGCAGTGCCTGGCGGCTCGGCCTTAACATTGCCCCAACAGCTATGTCGTGATCAGCTGGTGCGTATAGGACCTACGGTGGAGCCCGAACGGCTCGAGTGCAGCACCTGAATGAGCACAACGGTGTGGGCCTTATTCGGTCATTCGTACTGGTTTCACTGGCCCGAAGTGGAACCTCGTACAGCTACAGTACAACGCTGATAAATTCCCCAAAATCCGGGCGGGCCGAAAAAGGAGGCAGCAGTTAGTTCGGAATCCGTTCTATTCTGGCGCCGGGAGCCCACTCTGTTGCAACATAACACAGAAAGAAAGGATTGACGTTAACGGATGAATCCACTCCTAGCAAGGGGGGGTGGATTCGCTGTGTTGTGGTCTGTGGTGATCTCAGTTCTAAGTTTCAATATGACCGGTAAGATCTAGCTACGATGGTAGAGTGTGAAGGGGCTCGTACGGGGCTCAGCCTGTCCCTTGTTTGCTCGCACACCTGTGTGTGTGTATGTGTATGTGTATGTGTATGTGTAAGTGTATCAGAAATGCGCACAGGACCAGGTAACAAACAAACAGGCAGATAAACAAAGAACCAACGACAGCTTCAAAATGGCTTAGAGCGACGACCAGATCTTCTGGTGTCCGACAAACGTAGATGTCGTACACAACCGTAATTTCAAGTTAGCACTTATGATGTGCAGTAGAGATGCTGTTGTTCGCTTGGGGTCGTGACGTTGCAGTCTTGCGAGGACTCGCACCCAAGATAGCAATCTTGAAGCTTAATGTTGCCATATTAGGCCATATTGGCCATCCGGCCCATCCCACCCTTTCGGAGAAGCACATTATAGTTCCACACCCCACTTCTATATCTGCTGCTTTCGCTGCAACACAACTTCTTCTTCCCTGGCCTCTTCCTGGACTTTCCCCCACCATAGGCCCAAAATGACTTCCATGACTCAAAATCATTTGCCCAGTACGGCCCAGTTTACGTTCTGGGATTTCCACACCGAAGCACCTTAGGACCTACTACGCTTAGGACCTTCACTTCAGTTCTATCCTTGAAGATGGATGGATGGATCGTGTCGTGAGCCGAGACAAGGTAAGGAAGACGAGGCACGATGTCGAGATCAGTTAGCGTCGAAAGTGTGGTGGGCAGGTATGGGCGCAGTTTTGAGTGCTTCACTCCAGTCGAGCAGGCATGTCCTCTCCCTTAAATAAAAATCAATGCAAAGGAGAAAGGTGTTAAGATGCCGACCCTTCATGACCCACAATGGCCCACAACGTGGGTTAAGGCACTATAACTGACCGCGACGGTGCTGGTGCCGCAACGATGACAGCAGATGCGCAACCGCTACCCTAGGACAGAGTTAGAAGTGTTCCATAAACCTGTGCAGTTGCTCGAGTTCTAAAGTGTGCCGCTTTCGGCTTGTTTCCATAGGGAATCGCGCCGGTTGGCACCCCAAACGATGCCTTAGAGACCATGATCATGTTGCTCCCGGGGTAAGGTATAAATTATAACACTTATAATGAAGTGTTGATGCGTTCAATTCCTTGGACGACGCGTCAACTTCGATGGCAACGGACGACGGAATGTAAAGGGTACAACGCGATAGCTGAATGCTCCTGAGAAGATACCACGATTGACATGCTTTGGACATTGAAGGAAGACGTCAGCTTGTAAAGCCGTGGATGTCTTGGTGACCCTTTACTTAGTCGGGCCGAAGACACTTCATAAAAATATTTTAGAAGAGAAATAAATTGACATTCAAGCCTCATGTACACGAGGCCCAAAAGATCAGGTTGCTATTCTGAAGTCGTACACTTTTGGATAAAGGTCGCGATGGGCCCCCTCCATGACCCTGCACATTTTACATCCAGACGGCAGCACGTGTGTCAACTCAATTTCTGAAAGATGGCATCGCTGCTTGCCCGTCCTCAGCAGGCGTTCGCGCGCGCGGCTGCCAAGCCGGCTGCGGCGCGCCCCATGCGCCTGGTTGTCCGCGCCCAGGCGGAGAAGCCTTCCCAGCAGCTGATGCAGCTCGCTAAGCCAGCGCTCTCTGCAGTTGTTGCCAACGCGCTGCTGGCGATGCCTGCTGCTGCCGAGGCGGGCAAGATTTTCGACTTCAACCTGACCCTGCCGGTCATGGCTGGCGAGTTCCTGCTGCTCATGGTCTTCCTGGAGAAGGCCTGGTTCACGCCCGTTGGCAAGGTTCTGGATGAGCGTGACAACCTTATCCGCTCTAAGCTGGGCGCCGTGAAGGACAACACTGGCGATGTGGACAAGCTGGTGGTGGAGGCCGAGGCCATCCTCAAGGCTGCCCGCAGCGAGGTCAGCAGCATGATCAACTCGAAGAAGAATGCCAAGCAGTCGGAGCTTGATAAGGCTTACAACGAGGCTAAGGCAAAGATTACCGCCGAGGTGGAGACTGCGATCGCTGGTCTGGAGAAAGAGTCGGCTTCCATGTTGAAGACTCTGGACTCTCAGGTGGACAAGATTAGCGCTGAGGTGCTGAAGCGCGTGCTGCCTGAGGGCGTGAAGATCTAAAATGACCAGCTCACAGTGCGCGAACAAGTGTTTTCGGTCGTGGAAACCGCGAACAAAGGTGAATAATCATTTGCGGCGATCAGGGTGACGCCTTTACGCCAATTTAGATCCTTTTTTGCATTATGCGTGGAGCTGCAACTTTGGAAATAAGAGGGCGAGGTTCGTGTTACAAGCGACTTGGTGATGATGATGCTTGACGGACAAGAAAGCTCCGATCTGCATGTATCGTGTAGGCTTTGTTAGTTGCGCAGGCATGGTCTGCTGTTGCGTTGGCTGCATCGGCAATTTTGCTGTCGGGAGCCGCTGCTGGTGAGTGATGGGCAGTTTTCCGGGTTGCCCATTCCTAGCCAGCCATAGACCGGCACCGGCGAGAAGAAGGCCTTTTGAGTGTTGTGTTGGCAATCAGTGCATTGCCGATGATGACATTTCTGGACCTCCGCTGTCAGAGAAGAACAAATACAAACGAGTGTTCTTGGGAGCAGTGGTGCGTGCACTTCTTCTTGCTTCCAGGACATCTGTAAAAGCCAGAATACATCACCTGATCCTTATCTACCCCCTAATGAAATGTATTTTTAATGAGGTCAAAGGCAACGGAAGCTCGTTACTCCCCTCTGCACGGGGACCTGATCAGAGCCCTATGTCAAAGAATCAGCTCTTCTCGTCCATGGCTCCGGTCTCGATACAAATGGAGGCAAAGTAATGATAATATGGCTTAACAAGCGCTGCCGTCACAGAACGATCCGGAATGGCTCGTGTACACATCACCATAGCCATCATGCTGAAGGTGTCTGTCTGACAGGTCACCACAACGCCTCCCTTCCCTTTCTCTTTCACAGTTCTCTCCCCCCGACACCCAATTCAAACAAGAGGCGAGGTTTGAACCGTGTTCCCAGTAACCGGGAGGTCCCCCCCTGCTCATACTTCCTCGACCCCAAGTGGCTTCAGCAGTGCGAACACTGCCGAACGTCGAGCGAACCCATACGTTGTACATCTTCATACACTTTCGTAAATATAGACACACAACCACACGCGTCCCAATGTAATAAATGTGCATATATCTTAAACAGGCACGTACGGTGGGTCACAGTCGGTCCGCTATAAAGCACAAGTAAATCTCCTCTCCCCTACCCTCCGCCGGGCTTGCTCTAATTTACCCGCACCCCCCACAAACACACACACACATACACACACGATCAGTCCCAGTCAGCCTCGGGTTTCATTCGACCGTCCATCCCTTTGGCTCACATTCCCCACGTCACACGATGTGACCTGATGAGAGCTCGCGCACCCTCCACCCCTTTGTGCACGGCGTCACGTAACCACCGCTGGAATAAGCAGTGCTCCATAAGGCCTTCTCAACACCCCCCCGCACACACACACACACACACATGGTGGTGCATGCCCATCCACTGCCCCGCCCGTTCCCCTTCCCTAGCACGTCTTGAACGTCCTCTTAGCACCACCGCCCTTCTTCCAGCGCAGCCACCGAAACGATTTTTTTGCGTATTTGCGTCGCATATGTGTGTGTGTATGTGTATACTCGGCATTGTTCACAACCGTGCGGGGATATTCTGCTCAGCGAGGTGCTTCTTGACTTGCTCGATGCCCACCTCCCGCCGGTGGAAGATGCCAGCCGCCAGAGCAGCTGCAGCGCCCGTCGAATGGAATACCTGTAGTCGGGAGTTGGAAGTTGGTATAAGGTTGGAAAGAGGGTTTGAGAGGCGCAAGAATGAATATTCGCAGGGACATGAACTGGGACTAGTGTTGGGGGAGGGGACATGGAACGCCCTCAGCCCAAACCCAGGGGCAAGGTGGAGCGTCCCTCCTGCTGTCATGATGAGGGCAATATGCATCTGTGAGATGAGATCCCCAGACTCCCAGGTCCGGCAAGGGACAACATCTCCTCCGCCTCCCCTTCTCCCTTACTCGTGTCATGGGTATTCGCCTTCTCCTTTGCCCCCTTCTCCTCCCCCTCTCCTTTCCCCCCTTCTCCTCAGTCCCTTTGCCCCCGTTTCCCGGCCTCGTCCCCACCTCAGAAAAGTGCTCGGGGCACCCCGCTCCGGAGGAGGCGATGACCGGGATCGTGACCGCCTTCGAGACCGCACCCACCAGCTCCAGATCGAAACCCTGTGAGAAGCCAGCGATAAAAACACATCGTTACATATAATTCCACGTAAAACATTTTAATGAGATATTTCGTACGTAAGATCGCTAATTAAAAAACTATTACATTTTCATAACTTCGGACTGATAATTTTAAATTTTGAATTTTGGGTCAGCGAGCTGCAAATGGGGGCAATCAGGTAAGAGGGCCGGGGGGAGGAAGGCGAAATTGTCGAGAAGCACACAAAATCACCAAGAAGCAGCCGCCCGTGATAGAAGTGTGGCTGGGAGGCGGGCGTTGAGGGGAGGCGGGTAAAACGGATAAACAGCAACAGCGCAGGGCGTTTGCACAGCACAGCACAGCACAGCACCAAACGAAACACGCACCTTTCCAACTCCATCGTTGTCGATGCAGTTAAGAAGAATCTCACCCGCCCCCAGAGCCTCCACCGCCCGAGCCAGCTCCACAGCGCCGATGTCGCGGCCCTCGCGGCCCCCCTGTGTTGTGCCGGACACAAGGCAAACCAGTGCCGTACATAAACGCTTGCAAGTTGTTATACACACACACATACATATACATATATATATATATATGACTGCGGTCATCTTCATATGTGCGTATTTAGTATGTATGGTTGGTATGGTTATATGACATAATGGTATGCCGACTTCAATATGGTTCGATGTGATGAATCGATGCAATTCTCGCGCAGTACAGAATATCGCGGTAATGAAATCCAGTACTACAGTACATTACGTCATCTGCTGTGCTGCGCTGTGCTACGCTGCGAAGAAGGCAACAGGTGAGATGGTACGGCACCATGGAGCCTTAAACACACGAAGCACACACGGAAAAAGAAGGGGGATGAGGAGTTGTACTGCAGGGCAAGTATCTTGACAGGATGCCAATTATTGCATTCGTACATTCACAACCGTACGTAATTTGCTTTCGCGTCGCCGTACTAATGCTGTATTACCTTAACGGTACACTGCCACCAGCAATACTGCTCGCCGTTGGGACCTGGCTTGGAAGTACGGACGGTGGCGTGGGGTACGGCGGCTGGGTCCGTGACGTATACACGGCGGGGATCGATGGACACCACGACAGCCTGTACGACGATGGGACATGGGAGGCAGAATTGATGGTTAGTATTGTTGGTTGGCGGTTGGTAACCAAAGATGAACCACGACCAGTTCGAAGGGAAAAAACCCCAAACCCATCTCCACACGATTCCCCCAGGGACAATCTGTTCCCTGTTGCTTCTCCCCTCACCTGCTTGCCGTACACCGCGCTGATCTGCTCAATTGCCGTACTGCCGTCCGGTACGCCGCCACGCGCATAGTAGCCCTGGCCGGAGGGGACGTCGGGTTCTTACGGCTTTTAACAACATTGATAATATATACGTATAATAATATTATTATTTTATACATGACATTATAATATACATTAAATTTTATTATTTTAAAAGGGCAAGCGGTTGGCGAGTCGCTCTTAAACAGGGGACAGGGGACCAGCTCTTAAACAGGCCCACCGAATGCAAACCAAACCAAACCAGCCGAATAAAATCAGATGCCTGACTTTTCTAAGTACATAACCCACCAACTCCTTCCAACGAACAAAAAGGCACATAATTATAACTCGTCAACGAGCGACCCATGGGTCAATATCCGGCCAGCGGCACGACCCACCTGCGCCGCGTCCACCGCGTCACTGCCGATGGACACCTTGTCCGCTCCTGACCTGTGTACGACAAACCATGTGTGCGTGTTCATAAACAAGTTGGTGAGGTTGCGGCAGCCGTGTGTGCACGCGTGTGTGTTTTGTGTGTGCTCCGTTGGCAGGCCTGGCCTTGTGACGGGCTCACGCTTTCAGCGGCAGTGGCTGAAGGGGGTAAGGTAGGCTTCTGCTGCTCTACATGATACGAGCTCCCCCTTCCTTCCCCCCCTTTCCCCCTCTCCCCTCTTCCCCCCCCCGCATCCCGCGCACCTGAAGTACTCGGCTGCCACCTCGGCAGCGGAGAAGCTTCGGCCCGAGCTGTCCGTGAGTGCCTTGATGCCCCCTCCCACCTGGGGGTTGTACGGACGGGTGCGACGATAAAAGAAATTAGAAGCCCGTTTTTGGAGTGAAGTGGCTTTTGGGAGCGAATAAGCGGCACATCGTACAGCATCACATGTATAGGGTCGCACACGTGCCGGTTACCCCGTACATTCGTACCGTCAGCGGTACGAACACCCGCTCTGAAGCCCTGCGAAGAACCTCCAGCATGGGGGTATCCTCCATCACACAATCTCTATAGCGAAGAGGAGGAAGAGGGAAAGGGGGAGGGGTTGTAGAGCGCGGGAAAAAAGGAAGGGGAGGGGAGAAGGCCGGGTGTTTGCTTAGGGTTTATAAAGTTGTACGGCCCGTATACCGTTTCCCCCCGAAACTTCTAGGGTCCTTCCCTGAACTCCGCTCCTCCGAAAACCCCTGCGCCCACCTGAACCCGGTTATATTGAGGAAAGCCACCTCGTCCGCGCCCTCGTCGAAGTACCTGCGGAATAGCGGTGTACGGCAGCGGAGTCAAATACGGCGGCAGAAGCGAGGCAGGGAAGAAGCAAAATCAACAGCCCCGTCATAATATTGTGATGGGGTTATATTATTAAAGAGTAATTACGACACATCCGCAAAACCTTAGAACCCACCGTGCCGCCAACTCCACGGGTTTGCCGAGGTTACGCACATCACGGCCACCTTCCTTCTCCCGTACATCGTACTGGTCACCCTGCACACATGTCATACACATGTCGTACAGTTAATAATGAGGTATATGTACACATACAGACTCATAAACTAAAACCTCATAGTGAAGTACGACACAGCCTGCGACCAGCAAAGACAAAGTCAATCTTTCGTACATATTTTTATTCACGCACACACCTCCCCCGCACGGGTTATCGGAAGGGGGTGAACATTATAACTTCTTACGTGTGTGTGGCCCTCTGCCATCCAACCCTAAGTGGCAATCTAGACCACGGAAAATCGCCGCCGGGACAGATACGACGGTGTACGACTATTGTACGGCAAAACATACGCGCGCACGCGTACCTTCGTAACTACCAGGTCTCCTTGGTCGTTAGACCTGACATCCAAGCAAGCAATCACACGCTTGGCCAGGCCATGAGGCCCCGATGTCGAGGTGGGGGAGAGGGAAGAGAATGTGGGGGAGGGGGCAGCCGCCCTCTCCGCCCCCCGGGCCGCCACTGCCTGATCTGGGTGAAGGAAACCTGCGTGTGTGTTTTGTGTTATGCGTTATGGGAAGAAAAACCAACCGTACGTCAAAGCACACGGTTTAGTAGTGGGAGAGCAGAACGGCCGGGAAGCGTGCTTGTGGTTTTGTGAATGCTTCTTTGTTCTTTTTAATTAAATTGGATCTTATTTAATTGGATTCAAATTTGAAGTTTTGACACATACACACACACACACACACGCGCGCGCGCGCGTGCGCACAACCCCCAACCCGTATACATGTACACATATACGTATACATTCACAACCACACACTTAGCCCATACAGAGACACGCACCCGCCAGAATGTCCAGACCCGTCGAGCCGCTCTTCTCCGGATGGAATTGTACGGCGGAAACCGATCCACGGTTCACCGCCGAAACGAACTCGCCGCCGTACTGTGTGGTTGCCAGCACCCAATCGGCGTTGGCGGGGGAGGGGGTGGCCCTGAGAAAGGTGACGGCGTGTTTGGGTTTTTTTGGGGGGGGGAGGAGATGAGATCGGGGGCTTGAACGACAGTTATATGTACTGTACGACAACATAACGAGCTAACCCGCATCGCCAAAACCTAATGATAACCCCTCTCTTCTGCACGCCCCTCCCGCAGTCACCAAAGTCCCGCCATTGCCCGGACAACTGCCGTCCCACCCGAATTTCCCACACATGCACACATGGTCACATACATCTGCACAGGCACATACACATACACACACGCACACCGATCATATGCCACAACATACACTTACCTGTACGAGTGCACGAAGTATACGCGGCGGTCGCCCACACCGTCTAGCAACGCTGACCCACGGGTCGGCGCAATGTTATTCCAGCCAATGTGCGGCACCGGTAACCCAAGGGTCGTATCGAACTGGGTCACGGCTCCAGGGATGATTCCCAGGCCCTCACAGCCGCCGCTCTCCTCACTGCCCTCAAACAGCAGCTGCAAGCCCAGACAGATGCCCAAGAATGGCCGCCCGGACTGCGAGCCACCCCAACCCCCATCACCCGAACCCAATACACGGGAAATACGGGAATTATATATTACAGTTTAAATACGACAGTTAGTTGTAGTTGGTTTGTTGGTTGGCTAGCTAAGGGAGATGGTTGTTGCGTGATAAGAGTTAACAACCGCCTCCGCTATTCGCCATTAGAAAAGTTTTCCTTTATGTTCTGTTCAGCCCCATAAGGCCCGTTACTGCACAGAGAAAGAAGCTCACTCTAAGAGTTGTCGAAGCTCACTCCGAGACCGAGCGAGGGGAGCCCCTTCACCCTCCGGTTCATATATGGTTTACTACGAAGTATATCTGTAATACCTCCCATCCTCCTCTTTTTGTGTTGCACAATTCGTACCTTGTCGTACTTCCCCCACATCTATTGTACGAATGAACTATTTCCCCACAAGGCGTCACATATCTGACATGCAGCACCCCACCCGCTTCCCATGCCGGATTTTCGCGTCGAATCGCCTTCCCCCATATTCATATTTTCTTCCGTACACGTCCCGTCCTGCCGTACCGCTATGTAGTCCTTGAGCGGTCCCACAAGGCCCTTTTGCGTGAGGATTCTGATGGCCTGGCCGTAACTGCCGACTCCAGGGAAGATCAACTTCTCCGCACTAGCCAGATCAGAAGGTTTCTCCACCTGCGCAATACGGCAAACGTACGGCATTTGTACAGTATGCTTCCATTCACAATTGAACCAGCACAGGCTAGCAGATATAAATTGGGCCCGTTAGAACTGGTGTGAGGAGCAAAAAGCGAAAAGCAGGAATTTGATTATCTGTAGATCTGGGGATGTGAAGACCAGTCCGGGAGAACATACGGCGCGTCGGAGATGCCGAAGCCAGTAGCTGGGGGAAAGATAACAGGGGAGCGTGTGCGTTTTGGCCTTACAGGGGTGCCGTACACGCGCCTGAGGCAACCGGTAAAAGAGGTCCGACACCCAATAAGGACGGTACACGACAAGACAATAACATGATTATTAGACGGGGATCAAGCGGGGAAGTAATGTGTTTTGGCTCAAGGAGGCAGAGAGGTAGGGTGCTCAGGCAATAATCATAAAGGGAAAGTGCTATTCAGGCAGGCTGGGAACTAGAGATGCGCCGTCGGCTCTCCCCAACAACGCATCGCCAAGAGACACACGTTTATCATAAAGCTATCGCAGTGAATTTCCCTTTCCTAGGTGAAAACCAGGGTCCACGCACATCGCGAATAGTGTAGCCCAACTTCTTGATGGCGTTGCGTACGCTGCGCACGTTACCCGCACCATAGTCCAGCAACGTTACCTCCCTATTTAAACTGTTGCTAGCATGACAAGCTACTGTAGAAGCGCGCGAACGAGTCACTACACGACAATGGGTGCGAGGTGCCGAGGTGGATACCTCGACAGCCGCCGCTTGGGAACAAGACAACGTGTGCATGGTAATATAAAGAATATATAATTGTAATAACTTTTCAGTGCAATATATAGTTATGACATGGTTACATGCACTTGCAACAAGGCCACGATTCATATCATTCGTTGAAGGCAACTTGCAACAACAATGCTACCTACACTCTGACTACAGTTATGGTGAAAAGTCTTAGAGTATTATTATCTTCATATCTTTGTCCCAAGCTGTGCGTCTTTGTAATAACTGTAATAACAAAGCTCGCTGTGGAAAGCAGCTGATCGCCTTTCACTGTAAAGAATTAAGACATAGAAAAGCTTAGACGATTAGATTCATAATTGAGGAGTGTTTGTTTTCAGCATCGCCGATCGCATCCGCCTCGTCAATCGTCATCACCACTGGCTGCTGCGCGGTCCCCTTTCACGCGGTTGGAGATCACTCACAAATAGCCGGCGATGCATGGGGGATTGGGTTGGAGCACCTTTTCCGGATGACAAATAGCTGAAGATTGTCATCGCACTGACGGGATTGCTCCGCCATGAGCTTTGCGCCCGGCGGGCCGGTCTCCGGTGCCGGCGGCGGCTATGCGCCTGCAACTTACCAGGTTAGGAAAAGAACCTCCTTCTCAACAGCCCCCGCCAGGCCACCCCTTTCTTGGGAGGCCTCTTCGGTGCTCCACCCTCACCCTCCCCGTCCCACCAACCTAGCCCTAATTCACGCGCGTTAATTCCTGCATCCGTTTTTTCTTTTTTGATTCAAATTTGAACTCATTGGGATTCATTATCTTCAGCTTCGCCAACCCGATCTTCCCCGCTCATCTTCCCCGCTCAACAAACACAAATACACACGCGCCTGCCTTTGCGTTTTTGCAGCAGTGTCCAACTCCTCCTTTTTTCCCCGCTCCCCCGCAGCGGCTTATGCGATTGGCTGCTCGGGCCTTTTACAACGGTCCGTGTCCTCCTCCAGGGAGGGACGCCGACCCCTTCAGCGCCAAGTCTAAAATCGCAAAGGCAGGTGATCATGAGACCTGAGGGACAGAGCACGAGCAGGGGGTGTACGAGGGATCGATGTAAAACCCTGGAGCTCAAAACGCGCAGCCCCGGTTTTCACATCACCCCTCACATCCTCTCGTGGGAAAGAGGGGTTTGGGGTAGTGGTGGTGGTGGTGGTGGTGGTGGTGGAGGGTAGGGATAGTCAACAGACCCATGGGTCACAGGAGATCACGTGGAGGGGAAAATTGGGGAGGAGGGGGTAGCTGAATAACAACGTGGGCAGGCGGACCTACATAATTAAAATGCCGCGGTCCTCCTGGGCTTCCCCCCGGACAAGGCCAACCCCCATCACCCGATCACATCACAGTTAGTGGTTAGTGGTTGTAATCGTACTCCTCAGCAGCTTCTCTACATCAGTACCAGGCCTGTCGTGCACTCGCCTTTCCTCTCCCCTCCCCCCTCTCCCCTGGTCGAGTTCCATGACTTGTGATTTGGCTGCTTTGTTCGTATTACAGCAGCAGAGGCCTTCAGCTGCAGCTTGCAGTATTTTCGCTGCTCCCCCCTATCCATCCCACCCGGCCCCCCTCCCCGCTCCCGGCGGCAGATGGACACTCGCGGTTTGGGGGTGGTGCTGGTCGACTACTTAACCACCGTGGAGTGGACCTCATTCGATTTGCTCACTGAAACCCTCAGATTGCACCCCGTCGTACTCAGCAGGGCGCTCAGGTTCTTAGAAGCGGTACGACCGTGCGATACGGACGATACGGACTGTTTTTTTATAATAGCAAGTATTTGTACGGCATTACGACAGGAACAGAAGTACGGTGGTGTCGTGTTCAGACAGGCGGCGTGTGTAGCTGTTGAGTCATTGTTGGTGCATGTGTGTGTGTGTGTGTGTGAGAGAGAGAGAGATAGTGTTGGCGTCCCGATCACCCGCCTACATCCTCATATCATGCATCGCCCATTCCCTGCGCCCCATCCGTACGTCTAGGGCCACATGATACGACGGTACGAACGGCGGGAAAGCCGGAGAAAAAAACGCAATCTCGTGGGGGAGGCTCTGGAGGTGGGTTGGTTGGGGGAGGCAGGCGGGTTAGGAATGAACGGATAACCGCCGGTGGGTGGTGGTTGTGATGTGTGTGTGTGGGAGATGGAGTATGTGAGGGGGAGGGGGGGAATGGAGTGTGTGTGTGTGTGGGGGGGGAGATTGGGAAATAAGACTAATGTACGAGCCGGACTTTGCTGCTGTGGGAAAAGGGGAGATTTAGTTTGGGATTTAATTTTGGTTTTGTGGCCTATTTAGGCTGTTAAGCTAACTGTCGATCACCCGCCTCCGTACGCACCACCCCGTGGATCTTACATCATTCATGCCGTAACCTCCACAACCACCAACGCACAGGCTGACGTGGCCCAGGGAGGGGACTCCGATGAGGAGGAAGAAGAGGAGGAAGGCGGTGCGAAGAAAAAGTACGACGCAACGGATCGGCGGTTGTGATCGACGCGGAGGGGCGGAGAGGGGAATTATTATGCTGTACAAATTTATGCAGTACATGCCGATGCTGTGAAGCTGGGGGAACGGAATCGTGTGTGTGTGTGTGTGTATGTGTTGGGGGGGGGGGAGAGGTGGTGGGAGGGAATAACAATTTGGGATATTGGTGCGTGGGGTTTCCTTGGGTAATCATGTCGTACATTCGTGTCGGTCATTCACTTCCCCCCCCATCATTTTGTTCGGATCTGATCACTGAATTTAATCTCCATGTTGACACTAACCAATCAGCATTTAATTCAACCTGTCAACTGCCAACCAATTTCAGAGGTCTCCTAACGGAATACTTTACAGTGGACTATGCACGGGCCTTCGACGCACTGCAGGTGGGTCGGTTGGTTGGTTGGTTGGGTGGCTCGTTCGATCCATCGGTCCTAACTAATCGTAAATCCCCCTGTTCGACCCTTGGGTCCATCTCGCATAACCCTGCTCACTGACCTATGGGTCTCAAGGTCCGCATCCAGTCAATGCGCGCGTCGTTAAAGGAGCAACTAGAGTCCACGAATGCGATTCAGGTAAGCGAGTCACGGCAGTTGGCGGTTAGGGAAGTTATGTCGTTGATGTGCGGTTGGAGTGGTTGGAAACCCTAAAACCGCCAAAACCGCCGAAGGGTTCAACCATTCTTACTTGAAAGGTACTCAAATCAGGAAATACTGTAGCGGCCATTATCATATTATTTTTTGGATTTCTTTCCGCTGTTTGCAAATTCTGCTGTAATCGACCAAGTTGAGGCTTGACGGGAGAGGTTGACGATTTTTTCGTTTTCCGTTGCCCATGACCTCCTAACCGACCGCCTAACGTGTAAGTTCCCTCCCCTCCTCAGGCCTACCGCTGCCCGGGGGCATTTTGCGGCAAGATTTACACCTCCCTGGATGCCGCCAATTTGGTGGATCCAATGGATCTGACTTTCAAGTGAGTGTACGGCTGGGGTCTGGATGTGGAACGTGCATGTATGTATGTTGCGAAAGAGAAAGGGGTATGATGCGCGTGTGTATGTATGCACGTGAGTTTTGTCGTACTTTGTTAATACAAACCCGGTGTACGGAGATGTACGATGGGGATGCGGACGGGCGACACGGAGAGGTTGGAGAGGCTTGTCTTACCGAATGGGTGATGTGAATGACCTCAGATACGCCTGTCGTACCAACCGGGAACTAATGGGGTACAAGGGGGAAGGTGAAAGTTGCGAAATAGAGATGGGATGTGAAGTGTATTTGTACGGTTTGTACGGAAGCCGAAGAGGGGAAACGCAAGGAGTAAGGTCGGGGGAATTATTATGTATGTGCACGTGCGCGAAGCACATCGTACATACACACATACACACTAAACAAGTAATGCAGTTTCTTTCCTCGTCTTGTTTTCTATTCGGCGCATCGTGTTTATCCCCGGGAGCGATGGTTGGCCGTTGGTGGTTGATGGTTGGCCGCCCCGGCAGGTGTGAGATGTGCGGCAGCGAGCTTGTGGAGCAACGAGCCACAAATGACGCTGAAGCTGGTTCCGGAGCTACGCACCATGCCACGGCTCGCGAAAGTAAGGAGGTGAGTCGATTTTGTCTTTTTTGACCCCTTTTTACGGGAGGAGCAAAGTAATTGATAAACGCCTCCGGTGGTGGAGAAAGGGGATGTGGATGCATTGTGCACCCCGTGCATTAATGCGCCATGTGCTTTACTGCCCCCTCCCCTCCCGTTTTTCCCTCGCATCATGTCCTTTGGTTTCAATGTCAAAAATCAATGTATTATTATGAATAAAATAATCAAAATATAAATATTTAATTTATTTAATTTATTATTATCTGCATAAATGTTATATTCGGATATTTATGTTTACCGCCTCATCCCCATCTACGCAGACAAGCCGTTTTCGGTTTCCGCTGCACTCGCCTCCCCCCCCCCACTTCCACATCCTCAGGCCGCACGGCGCCTCCTCCAAGCCATCGACCGGGAGCTGGCTCCCATCACCCGCCTCATGACCGACCTCCAACATCGTGCCGTACCCCTGCCGGATCCTGGGGAGTTGTACGAATGGGCGCAAAGGGTGAGGCAACGGGAAGCCGACATGGCGGCAGCAGCCGGCGGCGGAGCTGCCTCCGGTGCCGGCAGGCGCCCTGGCGGATCGGCGGCCGGTCACGGGGGGCCCGGCGGAGCCGCCGGCGACGGCGGCGCGTCCGGCGCCCCGGCAGCGCTGCTGGCGGGCAGCGGCGTGACAGTCCTCTCCGCTGCAGATAACACCAACATGTGGGAGGCCCAAGACTTCAAAGTGTCGCTTGGCGGCGATGCTCCCGGTGCCGGCGGGTTACTATTCGGTGGCGCTGGGGCTGCATCATCCGCTGATGGCGGCGGCGGCAGCGGCGGCGGCGGCGGCAAGAAGCAGCCCGCGGTATTGCCGTGGTTTAAGAAGACCGCTGATGGCAAGGTGCGTGTCGACCCCCCCCCCCGCGCAGTGCGCGCCTTCTAAAAACTGTGTTTTTGTGTATGCGCCTATGTGTATGTGGGGGTGAGGGCTGGAAAGTAAAGGGTTTGGATATGTGAAGGCTATATAAGGCTATAATCGAGGAATTGATAAGGCTGCACCTCGCTCCCTCAACTTCGCTGTACAGGCGCGGTCAGGACCAACGGGACGCGAGGAGATCGGCGCTGATCGTGCTGGCGCCGCCGCCGATAGCGGCAAGCAGCAACAGCAGGCGGAGTACTTCCGGGACTTCATGAAGTACATGTCGCAGTTGCAGCAGGAGAAGCGTACGGCACCCACACCGACGCCGGGGGCGGCGACGGCGGCGACGGCGGCGGCGGCGGCACAGACATCTCCGCTGCAGCCGACACCGGCACGGCTGCCGGCTGTGGCCATCAAGCCCGAGCCCGGCGTATCGGCACCTCCCGGGCCGCTGGCGGCGGTCGTCAAGACGGAGCCGGGCCTGTACAGCACCGCCACCGCCGCCACCGCTACCGCCGCCGCCGCCGCTGGCGGCGACGTCGAATGGGAGGACGTTGGCGGCCTGCCGCCGGTGTCCCAACAACCAAAACTCGAGGAGGCAATCAAGACAGGTGAGAGGTCGTCAAACAATGGGAATTATCGACCCATGGGTCACAGAATCCGATGACCGATGGGCACTTCCCAACATAAAGCTGTCACTTTCCAGAGAGCTAACACGCCGGCAGGTTATGAAGAGTCTGTAACAGCTACCCAAGTTACTATCTAGCTACTATCTAGCTACTATCTATCCACTCCAGGAATTCTGCTCCAAGGGCCGCAACAGCCCCCCCTCGAAGTTGACCGTCTTACCATTTATACGCGTATGTATCGACAAACCGGGGCCGGTCCGCTGCCGCATGTGCGAAAGGGTATGTTGTTCATGACCTCCTTAAGTCCCTTCGGTTGCTTGCCCGCGTTTACGGTTGGTTTTTTAATTTCTAATAATAGTAATCATCACCATAATACCAATCTTAATATAAAAAATATATATTATAATTAAAATATTCAAGTAATAATAATAATAATAGTAATAATAATATGATGATGACGATGATGATGCATTAATCTTAGTATGCGTGGGTATCGGTTCCCAATCCGTTCCGTCAGCTGCATCACAAAGGCCCCCCTCATGCCCGATCGAGTCGTACCCGCTCATGTGGTGACCGCTCGTCTACTCTCCGCAAAGATGTTATCTGTTTCATTGGCGCAGCCCGAATGGCTTTTAAGTGGTTTGCTTTCGTTCGAATTTAGGTTTGAAATTTAGGTTCCACCACCTGTTCCTGTTTAGGTTTGAAATTTAGGTTCCACCACCTGTTCCTGTTTGTTGAATACGTGGATCTGTGGAAGCGATTCATCCATTGTTTCATTCCTTCTTTACTTCATCCAAAGTGCTGCACTTTCACCCTTTCTTCTCGTGACCCGGGGCTAGCAGAGCCGGGGCTGGGCGGCGGCGGCGGCGGCAGTGCGGCCATGGACGCAGATGAGGAGGTGGAGTGGGAGGACGTGTAGCTGCGCGGACCGCACACGAAGTGCGGGGGGGCAACAGGGGAAAGGCGGGAGGCGTGATTAGGACATGAATGCACGTGAATGCGATACACGTAGTGCGATGTGCTGAAAAGAAGGGGCCGTGGGGGGAAGAGGCAGGAACACCGAACAGCACGGGGGAGATGCTGGCTGCTGGAGAGGCCACGGGGGGCCCTTTCCTAGGGGGTTGCGGATAAAAGAGTGTGGATGCGTGTGTCAGAATGTGTGCCTATGTGTATGTGCCAGAATGGGTGTGTGTATGTGTCAGAATGGTTGTGCGTGTGTGTTTGTGCGTGTGTGCATTTCGGTCAGAGCGACAAATTCGAGGGGTTCGGGAAGATGCTCATCATTACATAGGAGCGGGAGGGGCCTGGGTAAGTCGCTTGGGAGGATGATCACGCGGCAGCCGATTTTCCTGCCCGATCCTTTAATCTATATTTTCGGACTTTATTTTCGGGCTGTGTAGATGCGATAGAAAATGCTTTTTCTACTTCTGCGAGTATCTGAACTTCGATGCATTCTGGGTTAGTGGGATAGGTTGCGTGCCCATCCTGATACGCCGCCAGTGGATCTGCCGACGCGGTTAGGAGAAAGTACAGAACGAACGACGTGAGTCCTAGGGATCGGTTTCTGGAGTTATGCTGGGGTAAAAAATGGACCTGGGCGCAGGGGCCCTCTCACGGACGCAAATTTCTTAGCGCGGTTCGGTACCGTACTGGGCAGTATTACCGGATTACGCCATCGTGGCTGGGGGGGTAGGAATGCAGCCCCTTAACAGGAATACATGGGATTGGAGGGTGGCATGCGAAAACAGGCGTAAGAGGAAGGCCTGCAAGATGTCTCATAAGCCGCACGCACGCTCTTGACAGTGCTTTGGTCGATCAAAGATGGACTTTGTTCGTTGCGCGGGGTCCGAAGCGCACAACCGTGCATCCGGCTTATTTAATTGTGATGCTTCTGCAATAATTGCTTTCGGAAACGGTCGGTGATCCGGGGGTCCGGGCTTCGTGGCGTTTAACCGTTCAGGTCAACGACAATTTGCGGTCGTCGTGATGATAAAACGAGCCATATCAGATATAACTTGGCTCGTATATTATATATGTGGCAGCTGCGTAGAAGTTCCTTCTCATGTTCTGCGTCAGACGACTCTTGCATTCTAAATGTCTAGCTTGGCAACTTCTTGAACCGGTGACAGTGCAGAGATAATGGTTGTTAGGCGTCATGAAACATACCAGTTTTATATTCAGAACCATTCTCGGATTTTAAAATATCAAAGCCCGCCTGGGCGCAAGTGGGTCGGCGAGCGTACGAAATCGCTACTGGGTCATTCGCCGTTATTTATAAAGGCCCGAGATGCGCTCTATATATGCATCTCACCTTTTCCATACTTACTGACTTAGCAGACCCGGACCCGTGCCTGAGCAGCACCACACCCCTTGGAGCTGTCTCACCCTGAACATCAGGCCGGTGCACATCGTAGACGACCGGCGCGCTGCCTCTCCCATTGGCACGCGTAAATCCCATAGGTCCTACGTTCCGCGTCTTATTTAGTAACTTAAGACGAACAAACATATCCTGTTCCTGACTGGCTTGCCCGACCGCCAGTTGACGGAACGCTCTGAATCGGTAGGCTCCTTAGCTCTGCTTTCCCAGAACCATCTACAGGATTGTCACTATGTCCTGATACACTTTAAAAAAATCAGAGACTTTGCTTGCATCGTCAGCACGAAACGGAGACTTTTCATTCCTCTTCCCCTGACATCATGTCCGCCCGCCAAATACCGCTGCCCGCTGCAGAGACAACCGACTTCACGCAACCCTACATTTACATCCCCAGCATCCCAGCATAACGTTGTGGACTGATCAATACTTAGGTTCTCACCATCTCCGACTTTTCTGCGATTTGAAAAACGTGATGACAATGAAGCGTGTCAATTACTTCCCTGCGTCCTTATGGGCTGCTCCAGCCAACAACCTCATCCTTGCCACGACAATCAGCATCTTGTTGTTCATCGCGTCCACGTCGGCAGCGGGCGATACCCCTACAAACCGCAATCAACTTGGCAGCCTCCGTGGCGGTGGAAGCCTCCTGCAGCACCAGAAGAACATAGTCTCCTCCATGTTCCCACCGCTGAGCAATTGTGAGCGCAACGCCGCCAAGTCCCCCTTCCGCCTCTTCCTGGACGCCGCCGCCTCCAGACCGGATCCCAGCACCAATCTGCAACGCTTCTGCTTTCGAATCAGTACAACAGCGAACCCCTGCAATCCCAAGACCAAGTGCTGCGACGCGTCGTCGGCCCGCACGGTGTCCAAAGTCGAGTTTGACGTCGGTAAGTCTTGTGGGTCCTGCACGCTAGCGAGCCTGCTACCTAAGGCCTCGGCGGCGGCAGCTTTGTCGATGGCTACAAGGTTTGCGGGGAAGATCGAACGTTTGAATCCTTAGGAACGCTACATGGTGTGCCAAGCAGCATCGGCAGCCGTGAGCCCATCCCAGCACGTATGATATGCACGGAGCCGAGGGACATGAGGGGCGGGATTCACTCGGGTGCTGCCCAAGCATGGAGCACGGGGCACTGTGGTACTCGCCTCGCGCATGCCGTTCTTCGGTCTGTACCCAAGGCTCTCATGCAGACGAGCACGCAGTGCAAGATCAGGTTTGGGTGTGGGCAATTGATAACGGGCATTGCAGCCACAGGAGATGAACGTAGGGCTTACATTTTTCGCGTCTGGCACCGGCCTTAGACGGTCAAGGAAGCCCTTATTATTTGTTATCTTTGAACCCTCCCCTCACCCTTTTTCGTGCTGGGCACCCTCCACCACACCCGCAGTGGCCGCTTGCAAGGAGTCCTTGCGACAAGTGACCATCAATGGTCAACCAGCATCGTACGAGTACGACACCACGATGAGCGTTCTGCGTGTCACAGGACTTAATGCAGCGGACGCCGAGGGCATGCTTGTATGCGTTGCTCTTGATGCGACTTCCGCTTGCCCCAGCCTGTCACAGTTCTGCACCCGCCCCAACGGCGATGTTGCCGCAACCGCCGAAAGCACCTGCCGCTATGCGATTTTCAATTCCGACAGAAGTTGCTGCCCTGTAGCTGCCGTACCCACAGCCTTGCCGCTGCTGACATCGACGGCGATGACGTCAGATCTTCCGGCGGCGGCAAATGCCCTCCGTTCAGGCTTTCCTTACTGCCAATGCCAGCGCGATGCAGCGGACTCGCGACTTTTCGCCACTGCCTCTAGCAATGTCACGGTTACCAGCAACGGCCTGACGCGCATTTGCTTTGACGTGGGCCTCCGCGAGGCCTGCCCTAACCCCGCCTCCAAATGCTGCGAGTTCACATTGTACAAGATGGAGCTTGAGGTGGACCACGTCTGCGCCGAAGCACTCGCCTTCACGACAATCGATGGTGTGCAGCGCGTGCGATACTTTCAGACAGCGCCACACGCAGCCATCAAGATCGTCAACCTGGACAAGCCGATCTCGGAGGCCAAGGGCACGCAAGTCTGCCTGTTCCTGCGCCCGGAGTGCAACACGCTCACAAAGCTGTGTTCCTTCCACGACGGTTCTTGCACGGTTGGCCTGTTTAGCAGGCCTGGTGGGGGTGAAGCGAACTGTTGTCCGCTCAGTTCTGTCCGCGTTTGAACCTGAAGTTTTGTGCCCACACCCTCTTGTGAAAGGAGGTAACGGTCCGGGGCATTGACAATCACGCGGGCTGGTTTTGAGTAGGAATGGGATGGCAAGATGCGCGTCTGCACATCCATGTGCAGACAACATACTTGCGGCACGAATTGCGATCACTGGCAGCGGCAGGATGTGATTGGCGCTAGCGCATGGTGAGGACTGGCTACTAGACACGCGCACATGCGCGTTTTTGCATTGCATGTTGAAGGGTACATACACGGCAGCGTCTGTGCAAATGGTTTGGCCTGCCATGTACGCCCCTCCCGGCTTCAAGCCATCAATTATCTGAGGCCCGGTTTTGTGCACGTGGCATACGAGGCATGTCGGTGGCGCCGGTGTGAACTACAGCTGCGGCATGAGTTGTGATTTATGCGGCAAATTTACTGCCCTTTTACTTGATTCGAAAAGACATCTAGGCGCGGCGTGCGTACCTGCGCAAGTATGCGTTGTGTTAGGAGATCCTAGATGGCACGCGCAAATAGCGGGAGGAACTGGCTGTGAGCAGGAATTCGTGGGACTGCAGCCGAGGAGACTTCCGACATCCGAACCCCTCCCGTTACGTCCTTAGTCTCATGTGAGAGGGAGAAGCCTTAAAATGGCGAGCACCTTCATGTGTAATGAATGATGCCTAAGGTGTATTTCATGTTGCAACCTCGCAGGATTCTGCATGCAACCTCAAGAGATCCCTCAGGGACGCCATTTCTTTCAGAGCCCATTTGTGCCATATTTCAAGCCACCACTCTCACGCTAGCGGGGTATTCCCATCCGAGCAAAGGCGACATTCTGAGGTGCATGCGGTGTGCAGCACAAGATCGCACCTCGTGTTTTAAGGTCTTATGCGATGAGGCAGCGGCCGCTTGCAGCACGCGATCGACACACGGCGAAGAAGGCAGCAGTCTGGGAACGCAAGGTCATAGCGCCCTCTCGCCCCTCTAAAGCTTATGTAATAAGAGCGATTTGCAGATTCAAAGCTTTCACACATGTCTGGCCCCGTAGGTCTTCCAACGTAGCATATGGGAGGGCGAGGAAAATAGTACAGAGCAAGCGCACATCGGTGGGACTAGCAGGGGGTTATCAGGCGTAGGGGAGGGGGAATAAGCCAGCGGTTGCATACATTTGCAAAACACGGCTGATCAGCCAAGGATGCCTTATGCAAGGCCATGCATGAGCTGCTCAACGCATACGCTCCCAAACGGAAAAGTGGCGATAGCGGCACCCATGACAATGGTGGGGGTATTTGCACGGATTGAATGTTATGATGGGGCTGGCACCGGCTGGGCGTAAGTAAAGGATGGGCGTAAGTAAGGATGGGCGTAAGTAAAGGAGGTCACGCCCGATGTGGCTCAAAATAATAGGTTGTATGCGCATAAGCAGGAGAGAGCCTAAATCACCGTTCCCAAGCCAGCAATAAACAATTTCCTGTGCAACGGCAACGAAGATTGGCATTCGTCTGCCCAACAGGACAACACCTTGCGGGCTCAGGAGAACCATTTTGAAGGGAGATCTTCAAGCAACCACAAAAATGAAAATTGACTTATGGACGCGCCCTGCTTTAGGGATCGCAAACCTATATGCTTTCTTTCTTTTGCGACGGTTCAAATGCCGTGTTGGCAGCGGATCATACAGCATTGCTCTTGTAATAACGAAAACAGTTAGATGTTCAATGCACCGATTGATGCCTAACTTTAGAAGTAACTTCGAAAGCCACAACGTTTGAAGGTTTGGTTACGGTATCCGTTTACCGAGACGGTGGCGGCGCCGGGGAAGTCGGGTTCCTGGCGGTTGGAGCTAAGCTTTGAGGTCCTGTCTTATCTTGTATGGTTCTTTACCTTTTGTTGCACGTGCAAAGGGTCCGTCCATTCAAAAGCGCACGTGGTTTCTTTATTCCTCTGCTGGTTAGTACAACACCTTCTCAAACTTCTCTTCCCAACCGCAATAGCAACCATTGAATAAACTATTGGCTTAATTTCTGTATTCCCTTCTAAACTGGTGGCCTCAATTCGCCGGGTTCTCGTGTCCCTTCCGCTGTTTATTCGTTTGTATGGAGGCTGCGACAATGGCTCCCTCGCGAGACATCTCTCAACAGGTTTGTCAAGGCTTGTAAAACTTGTTGTCTGCCGCGAGGTCATGAACCACCCGAAAGTTGTCCTAAGAAGCTCATCCTTGTCTTCCTCTTGGCGCAGAAGCTTGTCTGTCCCCGCGCGCGCAAATGTCGCCCCGACCTTTCGCAATCTGAACAGTGTCAGCGCTCAAAATTGACTTCCAGGTGCGTCTATGCAGTTTGCTAGCTTTGCTTTTCGTGTTGCGCTGTACATTTGGAAGTGTTTTCTAAACTCCTGAATGTGCGCTCAGCTTGCAAGCTATGGCTACTGGCGGCGAGCAGCTTGGAGAATTGGAGCTCATCTTGCAGGTCGGCACGCGAGGGTTGTTGAGGTCTGGAACCCTCGTATGGTGCCGCCGCGTTGTGTGTGGATCGAGGCATGGAAGATCTTATAAAAGTTTTCTTACTTACTTTGGGTGTGTCAAGATCTGTCAATTGGTGCGGTCATGCGTCACTTCAACAACAGGTCTACAACAGGTCCTTGTCAGGCTCTCATGTGACTTTTTTCGTGCTGCAGGGGCAAACGCCTGACGCACCTATTACGTATCTTGGAATTTCGCCGCCGGTGCGTAGCGGCTTCTATGGCGGGGCGGCAAATCCTATTCAACACGATTCGACGTGGAGCGCATGCGCTTTCAACGCGTCACACTCCAACCTCCAGGCGTTGCGGGAGCTGGATATGCAGCATTCTTTTCTGCGATGTACTGGCGACTACCGCCTGCTATTGGGTTCCCCAGACATGCGAAGCTTTATGGAAGAAGTTGCAGAGCGCAGCTCACAGGTACAGAGCCAGGCCCAGCAAGAATCTTCTCGACATCTGCTTCCCTTTACGTGTCGCGCACAGTACTTTGCAGTTCGCTAAACGCCCAAAACTGGTGAAACAGTTTTCCTGCGCAATTTCAACCCAAAATAAAAATCTTGTATGGCATACCCGTGGCCCTTTGTATCAAGCCTCCTGTCCTCGCGCCAACTGAATGGCTGCGGCCTGTGGGCGATTCATTCCGTCAGTGGGCCATCTTAAGCGGGGGAAGGGCACTGTGGGGAGACGCTTCCAAAGCGCGTCTTCAGGGTGTGTTGATTCCCATTTGCTTGCATGGGCGGTTCAGTATGGACGGAGTGATTTTGCGGGGCATAGCTCCAATACAGGTTATAGTAGTGAACATAGGTGCAAGCACAGACGCTTCGCAGCCGCTCTTCCCGTCCAATTGCCGACCCGTACAAGCAGCATGTGGATGGGAAAGGTTGGCGACAGGGGCATTTTCGCGTGATGACGTCATCTAGCATCACCCATTTGTTTAGACGCTGTATTTATATTCCCAGCTTGCAAAAAAGCGACTTGATGTACCAAAACGGAAGAGCGGAGGAGCAACTTACTTTGCTTCATTGCGCTGCTCGGCCGCAAGAGGGAGAGTCCCACCGGCAATGGCGCAGAAGGCATGAGGACGGGTTTTCCTCGGCCGTCTTCCATATCATTTCGTCAGTCGGTTGAGCGCGGCGTCTACTCCCAGCGCTCTTGGTCATCTGTCTGTCTGGTCTGTTTTGCGCTCTCCTGTTGGCCTGTTTGCACCCGCCAAGTGCCTTTGGCCATGATCCTTATGTGTATCTGTGCATGTTTGCGCACCCGAGTTCGTCCGTGGGCTGAGCGTATGTCCCGATGCCTTATCATTGCGTTCCTGTCTGTTTCTCGGTGGGAGTTTGTGTGTCTATAAAAACTGAAACGCGCCAAACCGCGTATTGGCCCGCATGCGGAGTTGACGTGCTGGCGCTGTTCCCTGTGTTTTGGCGCTCCATGCTTGCGCGACTTACAGCCTGGCTGGGCCCATACCAGACGTTATGTCTTTGGGCTGGCGGCTGCTTCACGTTATGCGGTGTCTTCTCGCCTATGTATCTCAATGTAGGACAAATGGTTCCCCCGAAGGGGGGATTGCGAGGGGTAAGGTCAACTGGGGGATATGTATCATCAAGAGTATAGAATGAATCATGGTGGCGACATCGGTGAAGGTCACACGTCGCCGAGCGTTTCCTAGGCGATTGCATGATGACCTTCGATTGAGACTAAAATTGGAACTGGAGCACTCGCTCGCACTTCCTTGTTGGGTTCGAACTGTTCTCACCCTCGCTTGCTCGCGAATGTTTTGGGCCTCTCGCTCTCTCGATACGCCAGGGCGTTGAGCCAAACCCGTTGGCATGACGGCGGCGCCTTATCTTACGTTGTGTGGGGATGGGGTCGTGAATTCAGGGAATTTTAGACTTTGGGGGCAGTTCTGGCAGCTTTCTTGGTGGCATGTTTGCTGTTTATACAGTTTTTGCCCGGCGCTGCCTGCCCTGGCAAAATCGTCTGGATTGTGCTATGTGCTATGTTTGCCTGCTGTCGTGTGCTGGCCTGGCCTCTGCCGCCACGGGTAATCGTCGGGTATGCTAGCTATCCAAAGTTAGCGGACACCTGCCGGGGCTGGACGGGGGTTGGTTTGCCTAGCTTGGGCAGGAGGTTTACCCAGAGCCTCGCTTGCTGACGATTATTCAATGCATGCAGACGTGCGCACGTGATGCCATATGCGCTTCTGCGTAAGATTGCAAATTAGGAAAGTAGTAGTAGTAGTCGCCTTTACTAACGCGTTGTTTTGTCTGCGTCTGCGTGCGATGTGTACAGAAATCCACGTGCTTTTTTAGTGACAATGTCGCATCCGTGTGCTCATGGAGCGCCCGTCCTAGTGGTGTCTTGTCTCGCTTGGTAGTTCTTAACAGACGCTGCTGCCGCTGCTACTGCTGCTGCTCATAATGACGATATCGTGCATGGTGGTGGTATTTTTGTCGTTCATCCCATGTGATGGTGCGCCACTTGACCCGCGTCCCAACTAGCCCCCCTTTCTGTCCCTTTGGTGTTTGTATGTTAAAGCGGATTGTGGTAGCCGCCATTGGGATGGAGGGTCTATTCTTACATCGATGAATTGACATGTAGTTAAGACATTCGAGAAGAGCTGTTGGCACTTATGCTACTGCATGTGAGGAAAACGTGTCTGGGAATAGTAGGGTGAAGGGTTAGGGAAAAGGGAAATGCTCTTTGCGTACCGACATGGTGTTTTGCCGGTAACTGGTAACATATCAACTGGTCTGTTGTCATCATACAACATTATATGTTAGATGACGTACAAAAACTTTTCGTAGTTTGAAGATGGTCAGTTTGTACATCTTTCATTTGTTGTATGAGAATGTAATATATTATAAAGCACCAGACACCAATCATATTCAATTCCATGACCTATGATTTGATACAAACCGTCTTCCACAGCCTCACTCTTTCCGCATGCCCCACCTGATAAACCGCACACTACTACAGAATTTGCATCCAGCTAAGTTGCGCAGGACATCTGCTTTTTGGAAGAAAAAACGTCAACCTCTCTCTCTCTCTCACTCTCTCTCTCTTTGTCATTTCAACCTATACCCACACCATCACTAAGCAACTGTCGCAGCCGTGACCGAAGATCACCCCCTACTGCAGCAGCGCTTCCGCCACCACCCAGCGGCGCTGCTGACACCCCCGGGGCTGTGCGAGTCTCCATGCGGCCCACAATCAAGGAGGCGGTGGCCCCTGGGAGGCCATTGGACGCCGCCGCAGCTTGCGCCTCGCGGCCACTCCCCTCCTGCTGCTGGCCAATGGGTCGGCTGTTGCCCGGGGCTCGCAGTTCGGTGCTTCGACTTCTGCTTCTGCTGCCGCTGCCGCCGTCACGCTCTCCACTAACCTGTCGGCCGTCTCTCCTACGACGCTTTCGCTGTTGCTCTCGCGTCTTCTCGTTACCTTTGCGCCGGCTTCGGCTATAGCTGCGGCTCCGACTCCGGCTGCACCGACCTCGAAGGTCTCGGGTCCTCTCCCGATCGCGACTATGTACCGACGTATCATTTGCCCGCCGCCTCCGATGCCGTGGAGACCGACTCCGACTCCGGCTGCCATCCTCTTCTCGCTTTTGGCCTGCAGTCCCGCGGGTACGGCTTACGCTTCGACTGCGGCTGCGGCCCAGTTTGCGAGCAGCCTCCCTTTCGGATGTTCCCTTTCGCCGCAGCTTTGAAGCAGAACGCGAACGTGCCCTAGATTTAGATCTTCGCCTAGATCGCGAACGCGATCTTGACTTGGATCCGTGCCTGCTGCGCTTGTGGCCTTTTCGCTTACGCTCCGTATGACGTTCCTGCTCTAACTCTCGTTCAAGGGAGGTGTTATCGATATCGTTGCGGGCACGCCGGCGGCGGCCGCCGTCACGTGAGCCATCACCTGCCGACGCCGTCACCGACGCCGCCACCTCCGGGCCCGTTCGATTTGCCCGGATTACCTACGCATGCAAAGGCGATACACTAAACACATTCGCGACAGGACGGACGAGGGAGGCAAACCAAAAGCTCAATTGCTAGCGCTCCGCCTCCCATATTATCTTCTTGACCGTTGGTACGGTGGTCCGTTCCTGTCCGCTGCTGCTGCGATAGCAGCTGACCCAGAGGCCGCCCCTCGGCTTGAGGCCCGCCGTCAAGCCGCCAGGCTACTGGTTGCGAAGGCTCGTGCTCAACAGGAGGTGGCGGCGGCGGCGCAGCGATCGCGGGCTATCATGAGATCCCAATAAAAATGTCCCCCGTGTTGTACCTTCTAGGCACACTGACCTTCTTTGGGCTCCTGCACGATTACACCATGCACCCCCCCAATGTAGAATGAGCACCCCTTTACCAGAAATTAAAAACTCCCAATAACTACCGAGGCCTACCTGGGTTGGGTCCCGCAGCATAGCCTCAAATGCCGCCCGGTGCTGCGCGGCCGCCGCCGCCGCCGCCGCGACAAGCTCACGCAGCGCCACTAGTGACGATGCCGGCTGCGTCACAGCTGCCGCAGCAGCCGTGGCCGGTTGAAGGGGGCCGATGGCTGTACCTGTGCCTGACACGGTGGCCGCCGCAGCAGCGGCCGGTGCAACCGCTGCCGTCACAGGTGTTTTTGCCCTGGATGCCAAGGCTGTGGGCCCGGCAGCAGCTGCCGCAGCTGGCGGCTGTAGCTGCACTGCCTCCGCCGCTGCCGCCGGCTCCTGCTCCTGCTTGGCATGCAGCGCTTTGACTTGCTGCTGCTGCTTCTGGCGCTCCAACAACCGTTCGAGAGCTAGAACTTCCGCGGCGGAGGCGCCGCTGCTGCCGATAGAATCTATCACCGCCGGCGCCGTCGTGCCGTTAGGCCCGGTTGTTGCGGAGTGTCTTGCCGCCAGTGCAGCCGCGACAGCCATGGGCGGCACCGGGACTCTGTTGTCGCCGCCGCCGATGGCAAGTGGCGCGGCGGCAGCTTCCTCTTCGTCTGTAGCACGCAGGAAGAAGTGCCGATGATGGTGGATAGCCCGCGATCGCTGCGCCGCCGCCGCCACCTCCTGTTGAGCACGAGCCTTCGCAACCAGCAGTCTGGCGGCTTGACGGCGGGCCTCAAGCCGAGCGGCGGCCTCTGGGTCAGCTGCTATCGCAGCAGCAGCGGCGGCGGCAGCCCCGTCGCCGCTGGCGACCAGTGGCTGTAGCAGATCCGACGGAGCCTGGGAGCTTTGTCGGCTCCGTCGGTGCCGCCGCTGTCCTCGCACCCAGCCGTCGCTGCCATCACTGCCCCTACCATCAAGGTCCTGGGAGCTGGAGGCATCCGAGCCCGATTCGGATCCAGATCCGGATTTCGTTAACGAATCCGATTCCGAGCTGGAGCTTGCTGGCCGGTCAAAAACCATGATTACTTCACCGCTACCGGTGGCAAAAGTGCCTCCTGCTTTTGGGTCTGCATCCGCTTCAAGGAACCCCCCGCCAGCCGTCGCCCCAACTTCCGTCCCTTTTTCCGCTCTGCCTTCCGTTGACCCCCCTCGAATTGTCCTCTCCGGTGACTCATCTCCGAACTCGTCCCGGCCGCCACTGCTGCCGTCTTCCGGCACTGCCGCCGCCACCGTCTCCAGCAGGTCGCCCGGGACCCCTGCTCCTCCGCCTGCTGCTGCTGCTGCTGCTGCTGCTGCTGCTTTCCCGGCGTCCTCCTCATCTCCTTCCTCTTCCGCCTCCCCTTCCTCCACCACCACTTCTCCCTCCTCCAGCTCATCTCGGTGTGCCAACCTGCGGCACTTACCGCCTGCGCCACGGCGTGCACACCGCAGCCTCCGAGCCCCAGCTGCCGCCGACGCAACATCAGATACAGCCGCAGCAACTGTTGCCGCCATGGAAGCTTCACAGACTGCAGGTGCAGCCTGTGCCGCCGCTGCGGCGGCTGATGGCGGCTTCGGCAGCCTGATACCCGCCGCCGCCAGCTTCGGATTAGCGCGGATGACGACCTTGGGTGGCACGATTGCCGCTGTAACAGGCTTTACTGATGCGGTGACGCCCCCGTCAGCAGGGCTTGAGGTCCCCGGCGC
This sequence comes from Volvox reticuliferus, assembly GCA_019650235.1. Classification (NCBI taxonomy): domain Eukaryota; kingdom Viridiplantae; phylum Chlorophyta; class Chlorophyceae; order Chlamydomonadales; family Volvocaceae; genus Volvox; species Volvox reticuliferus. The sequence goes on from BNCP01000042.1 coordinate 1,031,795, forward strand.
CGCCGCCGTTACGGTGTTGGCGCCATCGGCGCCTTCTCCGGCGGATGTGGCCTTCCTGGTTGCCTTTCCGGCACTCGCAGCCGCCGCCGCAGTGGCGGCAACGTCCATAACAGCCTCCGAAGGCTCCACGGCCTGCCTCACTGCTTGTCCGCCAACCCTATCCTCCCTCGCATCAGCGGCGACGGAAGCAGCCCCCGTACATACCGTACTTGCGAACGCAGTGCTGCCGCCAGCCGCACTAGCTTGGGATCCACTACCCGATCCCTGTACCGCCTTGGTAGCAGCGGTGGCGCCGTCCAGAGCCGCCGCCACCGCCTCCCTGCCGAGAACTTGCTCCAATCTCCCCCGATAGTAGCTGTGGTGTGCCCCCCATGGCAGGAGGAAAGAGAAAGCGGGGTTCGAGCATTCACGTCGTCTTACGACAGCCTCAAAGGTTATACCGTTCTTCGCAACGTACGACACTAGCTTTTCGATGATGGACTTTGTGGTGGCGGGTGGCTCGGGATCCGCTGCAGCACCGGCGACTGCCGCTACCGTGGCGGCTTGCGGCACGAGTCCAGGGCCGTAAGTTGGAGCATGAGCCGCCTGGGCGGATGCACTGCTTGGATAAGCTGAATAGACGTGGGAATGCGGATGTGCCAGTGGGGCGGCGGCAGCGGCCATGTACGAGTATGAAGGCGGCGGCAGCACGGATCCTGGGGCAGCAGCCGCTGGTGCCGCAAAATGCCCCTGCATGTACGGATGCATGAGTCCGCGCGGCGGCGGTTGCAGCGGCTGCAGTGGCCGGCCCTGCGACACCGCTGCACCTCCACTGCCACCTTCGCTATCGTCTGAGAGATAGTGGTGATGCCCTGCTCCACCTGTCGCTGCCGCCTCAACCTCCGCCTCCACCGTCTGAGCTGGCGGCGACAGGTGGGCTCCAAGAGATACTTCACATCCTGCCACCGCCGCCGCCGCTTCCTGTTCGTGTTCCGCTGCCGGCTCCAATTCAGGCGTGTCCACTGCCCTTTCCGCTCCACGCGCTGAAGGGCCCAAACCAGCGATACCGTCACCCTCTGCATCATCCGGCACATCCGGCGCCGCATTGACTGCACCACTAACAGATGCCGCTGTGGCCGCCGTCGCCGCCGTCGCAACCCCATCGACCCCAGCTGCCGCGCCGTCATCCGCTGCGCCTGGGGCTGCGTTAAGCGGCGTCAGCTCCCGAGGCCTTGCTTCAACTACCCAACGGTAGTACGGAAATGTACGGTGTCCAGGAAACAAGAAGGAGAAGTTCGGGTTGTTGGCCTGTGCACGGTGACGGCGAGGATTGGGGTGAAGATAAGGTGAGGGGTAAGGCGGTGTATGTGCGGGAAAGGGGGCGAGGATGCAGAGCGGACCCGGCTGCAGGTGCGATCCTGAGGGCGATGTGAGTCGGGCAACAACTTGCCAAATGGTGTATGTGTATGGGTACGGGTTTAGGGTACGTGAGTAAGCAGAAGATGATGAGACAAAGGGGCATTACCCTGGGATGTGAGAAAAACGGCCCCGGACCAGGGCATACCTGCCGTACGCGTAGCAGAACCTCTACTTGGTCTCCATTTTTAGACACAAAGCGCGCGGTGCGAACCAGCAACTGCAAGTTGTAAGACAAGTAAGAAATTGGGTGCCAAGCGGAGATTGACATATTCGCATATGTGGATGGACAAGTACTCACCAGCGGCCAACTGAAAGGCTAACAGAGCAAAACGCCACGCGGTAAGCCATGCAGAGAGTAAGGCCCAGAAACTGGGCCGGCTGCCATATGGTGATCCTTTTAAGAACACCTTGCCAGAACGTCTGCTAAGATTGACATAAAAACTATATGGTGACCAGCACCAATAACAGTACAAATAACCTCCACTTCCAGATTTAATTTATTCTTACCAGATGAATGCGCTGGTTACTCGGAAGATGGGCCTCCAGGTGGGATGGCACGGCAAACATTGCCACGTACGGCTCCTCGTCTGCTGTCATGGCTGCTGCGGCAGCAGCGCCGCCGCCGTCACTGGCGCCGTCCCCCCTACTGGCGCCTGCAGAGCACGAGCATGCGTGCAGTAACACAACGCACAATACGACGTTGGCACCTGGTCAAATTGCCCAGCGAGCATATGAACTTCGGCCCTTTGTCAAATTGCCTAGCCGTGTTCTTACCTTCATCGCGTTCGCCTGCATCGGCGCCACCACTACCACCATCACCACCCGCAGCACCAGTGTCGTACGTGTAGGCGAAGGCAGCGTATTGGCTCCTATTCGGTGGCGGCAGTGCCCCCTCGTAGCTGACGCCGCCACCGGCAGGAGAATCGTGTCCATCGCCGTCCGAGTCAGAACTCAACGAGTCCGAATCGGAGCTGCTTGAGCCGTCCTCACTTTCACTGGCGCTTTCTTTTCCGCGGCTTCCGCTGGTGGTTCCGGAACCGGAAGGTGGCGATGTGCCACGGCCGCCCTTGCCGTGTCCGTCAGCGGCGGTGTCGAGGTGGCCTGATCACACGCAGGTGACGCCGATGGGGCCCAAGTCAAGATAGCCGTTTCCCGGTAGCCGTTTCCGTCAGCGGTTTACAATTGCGATGCGGCTGCGCCGCGGCATGTGCGGCGTCAGTTGACACGATAATGTACAGGATTCCCATGTCAATATTTTCGCGTCTTGTGCTTGCATAAATGCCGCAAATACGGGTACCATATGGACGGAAACTAATTGAGTTGCTATCCATTAACCCAGGCGAAAGAAGAGCCGTTCCAGCAGGGCACCCGAGCGAAGATAAAAGCTCCGCACGACCTGATGACGCTGCCTCCTGAAACGAAAGTGCCCAGGGTGAGCAGACTTGCGGGAGCAGTAAGAGACCTTGGCGTTTGCTTACGCAAGAGGTAAAAAAGGTAAGCAAAAAGGTGCACAAGTGGTCATCAATCTCCTTGCTCACCGCCAGCTTCCGCCAAAAAGCCGAACTCCAGTTCACGTTCGCGGGCCAGGTCCAAATCCCGATAGCGTTCAGCATCCAGCTCCTGTTCCTCATTCTTATCAACTCGAGTCTTCTTGTCTCTAGCGGGTGGTGCAGGGATGCTATCCAACAAAAGCCGAACGTCAAACCGGTCTACCAAAACGCCATTCGGAGTTTGTTGCAAATGCCGTCCATCCTCAATCAATTGTGCAGTTTCATCATCCCGTAGTAATGTGACAGATAGACCCAAGGCATACAAATTTTCCTCTTCGGTTGTGTTATTACTCGTGAAACCTGCAAATCTGCCTGTGACGGCCCGCCCGCGACCGCCACGCACGCTCATGACTATTGTAACAATCTACAACTTCGCTAATAATTACCACAACGGCAGCTCCTATGCGAGATGGATTATGTTCCTTGCGGACGGCGAAATTGTACGGCACCATGACGCCGGACCTCATTACTTCTGAGAACCCCGGTCTACCTCCCTCGGCAGTTCATGTACATACATGCATTCATTTCGTATAGCATTTTGTTGTCTTGTCCATACGACATGATCAGAAGCAGGGAACCCAGAACGTACTAAAGATTGCTTAAGGTGTTGCTGCTAATGCCTGTCGCTGAAGTTCGCGGCTTATCTATCCGCAGCCAATCCCCGGCCGCCGCCTTCTCGCTTTCTCGCATTTAAGGCAATTCCTTAGATACTGCTTTACAATAAGATCCCTCCCCTCAGGGTTTAAGGACTGGGAAGGGGACCCCGAACCCAGATAAGACACGCACAGGAAGGCGCAGCTGGGGTATACATGCCGTACGATACATATGGTCATATGGCCGTGAACTTCCTGGCGCTGTGTCGTAAAAACCCCCACGGGTCCATGGGACGGTCTTAAGTCACACCCGTGTTCCTCTCTGCCAACCTTCCCGATGCACTGTCCGACCAACAGAAAGGAAAAACAAACGAAGAAAAACCACTTAGCGGGTCTCTCCGACGTATTCACCGAACCTCATCCAAACAGTTAGCTCGTACCAATCTGAAATCCACGATCTGAAAGATCCTTGATGTTCATGAATGTACTATAATGGGGTATGTATACATATTGCGTGTGTGTATGCAACATGCCCTCATTTGTTGCCCGGATAGAAGCACAGAGACACGTGCGCGAGGAAGCCCAACGGGAGATCTCCCAGGCGGGCGTTTTCTCTCCGCCAGACATCCAGAGTCCCTTCCGTGTGTGTGTGTATGCACTGTACGACACTCCAGAGGACACGCTGGGCATGTAGCTCACCCCGTACCTTACCCCAGATGAATGGCCGCACTTACCCAATGGCTAACCAGATCGCATTCACAGTGTCACGACAGGAAAAAACCCTAAGTTCCACCCCCCACGCGTCTCTCCTCCCCCCCCACGTCTCCCCACTCTGCGACGAACAGCAACCCGTACCGGCCATCTCGTGCCATATTTCACTGTACGGCACGTCCTGTGCACGTAAGGCACCTGCGTGGCAAAAATCTCTCAATCACCAATAACCTCAACAACAGCCCTCCGAGCCCCCCCCCATTAATTCATTTATCCACAGGCAGCACAGCAGCCGAGTTTGAATGCATCCGCAAGGCCAGACGAGCCGGCGCAAACAAGGGGGCGAGGCTGCCAGCCTGCAGTTGATTGCAGGGTTAAGGCATTCGCCCTGAAAACTCAAAAATGCCTTCCACCTTCCTTCGCGCATACACACATTACATTACCACAGTCCGCATTTCAACCCTTCACCCTCACCGATCACGATGATCATGATCGCATTACGGCTATCATCATGGTAGTGATGCGAAGATGGTGGCCTCGCCCCTCATGCACAGCTATCTAGCTGTGTACGATCGTACGTGGTCATGACATGGATCTCGGCAGATGAAATCGTACGTTTTCCTGGAGAGGCATGTACGACAGGAAATGTACGTACGTCACATAGCCCCTCGAAACGTTGTAAGGCAGCATGGGGAGCACGTTGTCGTACATGCAACGAGCCCCAACTGACAGGAGCGGATGGTTATCGATTCAGGATCGAAGGAAGAATATCGCAGATGGCACCCGCACCGGCTCTGCCCGCGAGTCACATACACCCAGACAGCCCCTCCGCAGTCGAGGTCAGGAAGCAAGCAGCCCCGGAGGACCGATCCGCAACCTGCCAACCGATCGCCAACCTAGCTCGATGCGGCCCTATCCCAAACGAGAACACAGAACCTTTCTTTCCGAATTGGATCACCCTGTTGTGTGCGGGATGTCAACTGCAACGTCCGTACGCTGTATGTTCGGAGATGTGGAAGCCCTCTAGGGACACCCACTACCCTACTGTCTGTTAGAATGATGATGACGTCATGATGACGTCATGATGAGGATGACGTCATGATGATGATGACGATGGGGGAAGTTGGTCATGGTGACTGTCAACTTAGGGTTTAGGACAGATCAGTGATCGCTTTCGGTTGCTGCCCATCGTGCGTTATTTGGTACCTTGATTAGTTGGTAGTTGGTAGTTGGCAAAACCCGTTATTTTGAGCACGCAGGCCGACGTACACCACCGCGAATATCCCTGCAGTCTGCCCCCTTCCCACCCACACGGCTGCATCTTAACCATTCACCATCGTCCCCCAAGCCATTACGCCAACCACGTCTTGCTGCAGCGACCGATTATTGCTGCCGTTGCTATGCTGCCACCACCGCCGCACTGCTGCTGCAGCCACTGCCACCTCCGCCATTCACTCCTGCTGCTGCTGCTGCTGCTGCCCTCTCTCTCTCTCTTTCTCGATGCCACTATCGCCGCTGCCACCTCTGCCACTGCTGCCACTGCCATTGCTGCCACCTCTGCCACCTCTGCCACTGCCGCTGCCATTGCTGCCACCTCTGCCACCTCTGCCACCTCTGCCACTGCTGCCACTGCCACCTCTGCCACCTCTGCCACCTCTGCCACTGCTGCCACCGACACTGCCACTGCCATTGCTGCCACCTCTGCCACCTCTGCCACTGCTGCCACCTCTGCCACCTCTGCCACCTCTGCCACCTCTGCCACTGCCATTGCTGCCACTGCTGCCACCGACACTGCCACTGCCATTGCTGCCACCTCTGCCACCTCTGCCACTGCCACTGCCATTGCTGCCACCTCTGCCACCTCTGCCACTGCCATTGCTGCCACTGCTGCCACCGACACTCACGCACATCCGATCAGCCGACGCTAGTGTATGCGGCGATGAGTCTACACGAAACGTGTGGGAGAGACCGATTGCACAGCCTATCCCCCACAACGCTTTTAGGGCACCCAGGATCGACCAGCATCCAGTGAAATGCATGCACCGGTGTTGCGCCGATGCGTCATGTACTCTGGATCCGTGCCGCGCACTGATTGACCAAACTTGTAAAGATCAAATTCTAATCAGGCCTCCTTGTACGATGCACGATGTGGATTCAAAAGTGACCCCGAGCTTAAGTCGGAATGTCAACACCGGCTGCTCCTGCGGCCTCCCTCATCAAATAGAGTTTGCATCGAAGCTTAAGCGCCCAGCGTGTAGATCGGGCAGCAACTGGGTGTGGAGCCCGGAGCGGAAAAGAGACCGATGGTGATGCTGTCATCCTTGTTCGTTCCGAGTGCAGCGACGGTGTTGCACGGCGCCCGCATGAGGATGCATACTTGGAGCTGATCGTTGCCTGTGAAGGGGCGAGCGAGGTTGGTCACCTTGATGGCGGGGTAGGGGCGGCTTTGGAACGTCCGGCTTGCCCGTACACCGTTGGCGGTAGCGGCAATGAGAGTTCTGCTGCACTTGGGCTGAACTGCGAACTCCACTTTGTGGAGGGTGAAGGTGCAGCACCCGGACGTGCCATCACAGTCATCTTTAGCCGTGACATTGACACAGATGGACGTAAGGCCCCCGTCTGCGGGCTCCGTTGAAATGGCCGAGGAAAGCGACCAACGAGATGCCTCGGGTTCACGGACGCAGGTGCAGTTGGGGAAGGCGGGAGGCGGCGGTGGAGGGGGAGACGGAGAAGGTGGTGGAGGCGGGGAAGGGGGAGGTGGGGAGGGTGGAGGTGGGGAGGGTGGAGGCGGGGAGGGTGGAGGTGGGGAGGGTGGAGGTGGGGAGGGTGGAGGTGGGGAAGGTGGAGGTGGAGAAGGTGGAGGTGGAGAAGGTGGAGGTGGGGAAGGTGGAGGTGGAGGTGGTGGTGGAGGTGGAGGTGGAGGTTGCGAAGGGAAAGATGGAGAGCTGGAAGGTGGAAAAAGGGCGGGCGGCAGAAGAGAGGATGGGGGGGCAGAGGGTGGTGGTGGCGGGGGTGGGGAGGGGGGATCAGGAAGTCGGAACGCGGGGACGATTGGGTAGTGGTCCGGGGGAGGCGGAATATCATTGTCGAGGATCGCAACGGGGCAGCAGTCCCTTTCCCGGTCGAAGATGGCGTACTGGCAGAGGCCACCATTGCCGCTGCAAAGTGCGTTGAGGTTCGTGCAGTTTGTCTTGTTGGAAAGGAAGAGGCAGATCTCTGTGCCTGGGGCGGTTTGTGCGGTCTTGTTGAGGGAGGTGACGCGGAGGGTACCCAGAAGAAAATTAAACTCCCAGGCGCTGTGCGGAGCACCGTCGAGCGTCACTCGCTTCAGAGAAGGCTTGCAGGACGACTCTGCGATGAACACGGATGGGACGGCAACAATTAGAACAGTTAAGTTGGTGTGAATGGCCGAGAAGACTCGGAAGTAGGAACGGCAGAAAGGGGCGGGAAAGGGGGGTTACGTCGGCCAGTCAGCCAGCCGATCAGCCGATCGCCCGTGTTATCATAATCGGTCGCTGCAGGGGCGGTCGGAACCATCCCATAGGATGGTGCACCAAAATGGCCTACGGAGCGCAACACAGGCTGTGGCCGCCGCAAACAAACGGTATAACTCGTTTTGGGACAATAGAAGCGCATCATTGGGCTGCTCAATTCAATTCAATTCAGTCCAGTTCAGTTCAGCGCGTGTTGGTTTCAAGCAGCTGCGGAGTTGCGTTTCTCAGGAGCCACAAGGAGCCACAGCAGGAACCCCTATCTATATATCTCGTGGTGAGTGTTACTGCGCAGCAGGCCGCGAAGTAGCGGTTTCTAGCCCAGCTGGCTGCAGATCAGCGTTAGAGACTATGGGGGTTATAGGTATAGCTAGGTTGGTAGCGTTGCTCACGGAGGAGTATTTTGTGCATGATTGGTAAGCAAAGTTCCAATTAAAAGTTCAAATTACGCTTGTATTAAATGAACAGTTGCATGGTCCATGAGCTGACATAATGTTTCGCTGAATTTAATAACAGTGACAGAAGCATAGCGGCGGTTACGTGTAGGCAGTGCCGCAACGCATGCTTGCTAACAAGAGTTGCTTGAAAGCAACCGACCCGGATCCATGGACCGCCGATCGCCGATTCGGAACGTTAAGGACAAGAATTCTTCCGAATTATGTTCTATATAATATTTAGTATTTAGCATATAGGTATGAGGATAAAAGACGGGGCGTTATGGCGAAACAGTACACAGGTATGCGCTGATTATCGCGTCGGTTTATTAGGCATCTATTGTCCGTCGTTTGTAACCATGAAATACATTATAATAATAGTTAATCAGTTGTATGCCTTCGTGTTTACCTTCTTTTCGGCAGCACCCGCACGTACACATCAACAACATACATCGATTAACTTACCAACGTCATATTCCACCTTCATAACGCCTGGATTTTCAACGCAGCATTTACTAGCTGAGTTGCAACCAATGTCCACGATCTTGAAGCAAGAAACCGAGAAGCCAGGGATCGTGGACATGTTGCTGATGGCCAGGCGGTAAGGCGAATTTGTTGCATTTCTATCGCAATTGCAGTTGGGAGGAAACTCAGTCGTTGTTTGACGTAGCCTTCGGCCAGATGAAGCGTCAAATGATGCCACGGATGTGATCAAAAGCGAAAGCAGAGCCATTATCGGCACCCCGAAAACGGCGAACGCGCGCGATGATTTCCAAGCCATCGTGTACTTGAATTTATGGAGAGACAACGCTTGAGGTTTTCGTTTGAAGTGGCGCAACCTGCATGCGTCGGAACGGATCCCGGCAACCAGGGCAATTTAGAGCACAATATGGGCAAAGATATCAAAACCATAAAGAACAAATATGATGATCTTGAATGACAACATAATTTAGCGACGCAACAACCGTGGGCCGAGCATTCGCAGCGACAGATATGACCCGTACGATCGGCAATTGCAAGCGTTTACGCATGCCTACCTCAATAAATCGCTTAAACCTATTACGTATATTCACTTTGATATAGCTGCTTATCGGATGCCTAAGAATGTATGATGACCGGCGAACGGCGCTTGTGGCAGAAGGGCTAAGTTGTTGTGCGATTTCGAAATATAGGCAGTATATATATAGATGCCTGTAAGTTACAGAAGAGGTTATGGCCTTGCACGGAGCCAGGCGTAAGGTACGACTGAACGAGCATGGCGGGCCGCATTACAGAACGGTGTGCGTCAGTTTGTTGATCATTTTTGATATTCCGGTACATGAGAGAGGCAAATTCAAAATTCAAGCGTGTGTTGCTGATCATGCAAGTAAAATGTAATGTGAATGCACGATCATTACGTGGTCACGGTCCCGTGCGCAAAGCAGCTACAATTTAAAAGGAAAGGATGGAAATCGAGAACAAACAAAGCTAAGAATCAAAGGAAATAATGCTTGGGGCCCCTGGGCACTTTGCTGCCCTTGCCGGCCGAAGCCCCTCTATAGCGCGGAAGGCGATTTTAAGGTTATTGAATGAATGTATAAAATGCTGAGTCGATTATCCTACCCCGTAGCTTTCCTCACCGGGTCTGGTTCCTGCAACACTCGATCTTCGGTTAACGGGGTTACTAAGCCGCAACGCCCCAACCGCATCAGTGAATGAAATGGAGGCGAATATCAATACTTTACATTAAGACGGAAATCCGTAGAGCTGGGTGACTAAAGCTGACCTAAGCTGCAGTTGCATTGCAGCGGCTGCTTGCGGGAGCTTGCGCAAGCGTACGTTAGTTCCATCATACGACAACGTCTGCAAAGTTGAAAAGAAAGACCGTCGTAAGCTGCCCGCCATAGACAACGAGGAGGAGTACCGATCACCAATGACCAGTATGATGACGCGCTCAAGGTGCTGGAGGGATTCCAGCACGGCGGATCCGCGCGCACAGACGTCTGGAGCTGGAAGGTTAGCCAGCACGTTACCTCCACCATGACACGCCATTACGTCCTTAGCAGCGAATACTCAGGTACACGGGTATCCTAACACACGCCCATATCAGAGGAGCCCGCAGCTACGCCGCAGGTATGTATCGGGGTGAACAACCCCCCGATAACAGCGTTCGTAGTGCAATGCGCCGCTACCTTTGCACCAGAGCCCGAGCCCGAGAAGACAACGCCGGGACGATACTAGACTAACCGCCTTTCAGTTGATTGCGCTAGCCAAGGTATAAAATAATAAAGCCTCACATACAACATGCAGCGAAACGCATACATATTTATTAGACCATGTGCATGTTTGCTTCTTCCTCCTTCTTCAAACGTCAAAGGTCGTTTCTTCGCAAACTGCCACTTGTATATATTCATGCATCGCCATCACCAGTGAAGAGATGTCTGTCAAGCTGAGAAGAGATGTCTGTTCATCTCGATCCCTCCTACTTCCCGCGACTAGCAGAGAAAAGGATACGCACGGCCGCCAGGCGTTACCCTGCCCCTGCCACACGTCTACGCCGTTAAAGGACCTACAGACCTGCGCCCTGGCTCTATTTCTGTCCATTCTCGCAACATATATATTTTGCTTCATATCTTGCGTCAACCCCCCCCATCATCACATCGCATTCATCCTTACCATCCACCCTCCCTTCAGGAAAGAGCACACCACAGAAGCCAAGTGCAGAAAATAGAAGCCTCCGTTCCTCAACAGACAACACCGGATTCCGACCAGGTACAGAGGTATTAGGACCAGTAAACCTTCGAGGCCTATTAGAACTGATGAACACTGAGACCTATCAGAAAGCATCAGGAAGAAGGACGACCTCACAAGACGACAGTGACATAATGGTTTCTCGTAACAACAAAGAGAGAAAAGGGCCTTACACCACGAAACCTTGCGCCAACGCCATGCATATTTCACCAACTTCCCTTGAGACGAGACCTACTCGTCAGGAAATTGAATTTGATCACGACGACTTCGATCTCGTCCAGGATCTCGCCTCCATCTTTCGCCATCAGGGCCTTACGCTTCGCGTCTTCACGACGCAAGCATGCACAAAGAAGCTATTGGGCTGCCTGTACGGTCCATATATATATATATATATATATATATATATATATATATATATCCGTACAGTATGGCCTTGTTCCATCATATGACATACGCGTTGAGAAGCGTGTAAGGGCAATGCCCCGCATGTTGAAATAAACGTGCTCAAAATAACCTACGTCCTCCACATCCATGCCGAAACCTCATCAACCCGTCATCCGTCTAATCCAATTAGCCAGCGTCCGCGTAACCCTCAAAGACGCATGTACTTGTCATCCCCCCGTCACACAGAAATTTACTTCCCGCTGATCATCGTGAATAGATTAGAAAGGAGAACTGGGTTTGAACGGCCCCACGGAAGGGACGAACGATAACAACTAACAATGCATGCGGAAGCAAACCACCACCGTGATACGGAACGAACTCTTTGCTGTGCATCTAGGCATGTCAATCAGGACAGCGACATGGTGCATTAAGAGATTGATTTCGGAGGGAAAAAATGATTTCGAAGGAACCCGGAGATTCGCACGATGTACGCACGATGAGGGAGCAACGAATATAATAATAATATATAATAACACCAACACTATATCATAATACGACAGATCCGCATCATGCTATTTTCCATACACCGTGCTGACGGCGTGAATTTTCATATGAGCTGCTGATCACCTGCTGCTGATGCAACCCCTGGCCGTATAGTGTAAATTCGAATTGCACAAACCCACTATCTGGTATGGGCTCTGTCCGCGCTGCGGGGAAACGGAGGACAAGAATGGCACGGCCCCGCGACTTTCCATGCTCCCTCCCAGAGGTCGACAGGCACTGAAGACAGAGAATCATATGGTCAGGTTGTGGGGACGTTTCTCCACCGAATGCATGCACTCTCAGAAGCTCCCGACGGCAAAATCAACAGTTCGCGCGGGGCTTCAGTGACGACCAAAAACAGAGTATTGCTTGAACCTGCGTTTTCACATTCCGCGACACCACTCACCCGGATGGTTTCATCAGCGGCCACCTGTCCCGCCCAATATAGACACACTGTGGCGATGTGCACTAAAGGCTGTTACCAGCGCCGCCACCTCACGTACGGTATCATCCATACTTATCATCATGTACAATCATAATCACGGCTTACTGCCACTATGCATGTCATCTTGATGTTGCGCTGCTAGCCATGGGCATTGCTGATCAGCCTGCAAGTAAATGCTGGTGCTGCTGCTGCACAAAAACTCCTGTCGCCGTCATTTGGCCGCCTTTGCTTAAGCTACCGTATGCATAATGCTATCTCTATCTCTCTTTGCTCATATGTATCCTGTGAGTGATGCGTTTAACTGGCGGTGTAGATCGGGCAGCAACTGGGTGTGGAGCCCGGAGCAGAAAAGAGACCGATGGTGATGCTGTCATCCTCGTTCGCTCCGAGTGCAGCGACGGTGTTGCACGGCGCCCGCATGAGGATGCATACTTTGAGCTGATCGTTGCCTGTGAAGGGGCGAGCGAGGTTGGTCACCTTGATGGCGGGGTAGGGGCGGCTTTGGAACGTCCGGCTTGCCCGTACACCGTTGGCGGTAGCGGCAATGAGAGTTCCGGTGCACGTCGGCTGAACTGCGAACTCCACTTTGTGGAGGGTGAAGGTGCAGCACCCGGACGTGCCATCACAGTCATCTTTAGCCGTGACATTGACACAGATGGACGTAAGGCCCCCGTCTGCGGGCTCCGTTGTAATGGCCGAGGAAAGCGACCAACGAGATGCCTCGGGTTCACGGACGCAGGTGCAGTTGGGGAAGGCGGGAGGCGGCGGTGGAGGGGGGGACGGAGAAGGTGGTGGAGGGGGGGAAGGTGGAGGGGGGGAGGGTGGAGAAGGTGGAGGTGGAGGTGGAGAAGGTGGAGAAGGTGGAGGTGGAGGTAGGTAGAAGGCGGGAACTATACCGGACGGATATAGTGGTTGAGAGCTCAGGATTCCAACGGGGCAGCAGTCCTTCTCGCCATTGAAAATCGAGTACTTGCCGCTGGCGCTGCCTGAAAAGCAAAGTGCGTTGAGGTTCGTGCAGGCTGTCTTGTTGGAAAGGAAGAGGCAGATCTCTGTGCCTGGGGCGGTTTGTGCGGTCTTGTTGAGGGAGGTGACGCGGAGGGTTCCCAGGAGAGCATTAAACTCCCAGGCGCTGTGCGGAGCACCGTCGAGCGTCACTCGCTTCAGAGAAGGCTTGCAGGACGACTCTGTGGCGACATATTACAATAAGGAACACGGATGGGACGGCAACAATAAGAACAGTTAAGTTGGTGTGAACGCCTACGAAATGTTTAAGCGACAAAAGTTAAAGCAGCACCGGAGCTTGGGAGTTAATAAGTACCAGTACATGATAGGTAGGATCGCAGCAAACTCCTTATTCGCTGTTTATGATATACATAGATCTGAAATATTTTACACCCAACGCTGACGATACCGAACTAGGCTTGACTCACCGACGTCAAACTCCACCTTCGAAACACCTTGCTGTCCGTCACAGCATGTGCTAGTTGAGTTACACCCAACGTCCACGACCGTAAAACAGTAGATCGAGAAGCCCGCGGCAGTTGCAATGTTACTGAGTGTCAGGCGGAACGGCGAGCTCGATAGGTTCCTATCACAAACACAGTTGGGCGGAAAATCACCCATCGCCTGTTGTAGCTTCCGATTAGATGAGATATCTGGGGCTGCCAGGGAGGTTGCCATTGAGGAAACCACAGCCATCACGGTCATAGTCAGGGCGGCGAACGCAAATGACGAACGCTCGGCCATCATGACACCGCCCATGTTGACGATAATCTTCCAGACAAAGCTTTGTAGTATTATATGAACTGCGAATATCAGCATGAAAGTTGGGACGAGGGCAAGCCGTTCGTGAAGTCCACACCTGTCCACAGTGCTGAGAAGAAAGGTCAAGAACGAAGACATGAAATGCAGTTTAACGGTAAACTTATCACTTCGTCAATTGAAGAAGAAATGAACTAATCGAATAACCGCGTCACAGTAAGCTCGAAGACATCCTCTCAGCATTTACATCAAGGGTTTCGTGTGTCCACAGGTACTATGCACGCTGCGATTATACCTGTGATAGATTCAATACAATATGAAAAGTGATATATTTCAGATTACGAGATGACGACGAGAGGTCCGGACGACTTCTGGCAGAGCACCCCGAGCACCTCAAGCGCAGCAATTGATCCGTCTATGTGACCAAACAGCACGAATTCCTGCCGTGTAAATATTGCGCAGCATATGTTTTATAGTTAGCGCGCCTAGGATGTACGACTGCATGAAATCCGGGAGGGATCCGATGGCGGGCGAAAATTTGCACAGGTAAGTTAAACTTGGTTGATTTGCAAATTGAATACAATTACTGCTTGTAATCCTAAATCGACTTGCTCACACAGTACCCAGGACTGATACCTCTCCAATTTCAGACTTTTCATTTCCCAATGACATCCTCTTTTCGTAAGCGCACGAAAGGCAGCGCCTCCGGTCAACGTCGTGTTTGAAACAGGTTGCATGTTTGTGTGAAAGGCCCTCCCAACTGATTACCCTTCTGAATGAAATAAAGCATCTTCCTAGCTATCTAATAGGAGTTTTATTAGGGTCCCCCTCAGATGCACGTATTATTGCTTTTACCGCCGACCCACGCCTAACCACAACCGATTCCTCCAAACAAGGCCATGGGAAGACCGAACCGCCGGGACATTTGTGGAAAAAGCTGAAATTTTCTTTGGTTATCCATGCGTGACTGACATTCGTTGGCGAGGATGCATTAGTCCAACCGAAGGCTCGCCATGGTTCGCTGCTGCGTTATTGGTGTAACCCCTGCCTGTCAAACTACCATTTCAGAGGAGGTGCTACAGTTTAATTTTGGACTGTTGACTTAGGAAAATTTTAGTTAATATCCTGATTGCCATACCGATCAGCGGGGCAGCACATACAGAGTCATCAGACTGAGAGCCAAATATGAGTATTGCTGCCACAGCTCGCCACGTTTATGATTGCAATGTACTAAGGACAAGAAGCCGGGAATCACAGCAAGCAGCTGATCGCACGAGCGCAAGATGAAGGGAAAGAGAAATAAACGTAATAAATCTAACATACAGCTAGCGCAGGGAAGTCGGGAAAGCAGGTATGTATACCCAAGCTTGCCTACGACGACGGCGGACGACGGCGGATTGCGCAGGTTGCTTGGAGGCTGGCAGCATCTCATGTTCATTCACTGGCTGGGGCAACTGTTCGTGGCCAAGTGGTATGCTGGATCGTGTTAGTTGAAAACCCGAGCATGGTAGTACATGTATATGTAGCAAAGCACGCAGGAATGCACAACATGTAGAGAAGTAAGGCGAGATGCTTAAGGACTTCGGGAAGCATCACTTACTTGTCGGTTTGGCCGCGAGCTGTTGTCGCAAAGGTGGGGTTGATGCAAGTCAATCAGTGCACCAACTTGGTCGATGTCGCCGCGCGAGTTCTATCCTGCTCTATCCGATCTACCTGTATGTGCAGAGTATGTATATATCTGCATGCAGGCAGAGTTCATATGGGACGAAGCAACTTTATATGTATTGATTGTTTTGTGTATTATTGTCATATCGTTACGGCCAGAGCTTACCGCGGTCGTCCCTTAGGTACCCCTCGATGCATTTTGCAACGAACATATGCACGCACTACTGGCACCATCGAAGGCCCGCCCAGCGCGTTTTCGTAACGCGGATTTTAACGTTAGCCAAAAACATGTAAAATAAAAAATTTAAGTTATAAATATTCAGTAGTTTTTGATATGAGGCATCGATAAGAAATTTCGCGCGCGCCCTCCATCCAGCTTAGTAGTAAGGTATACCTAGTATATATCTAGCCTACACGCACTAACTGCACAATCTTAAATTTGGAAATGCGCCCCCGATTACCTCCAGCAACAGAAACATCAGCAAAGTAAGCGAAGCGCGCGTGGCGGGATATCGCGCTGAGGTGCAAATGTAATGCTTTGCGTTGCTTGAATGAAAGTGAACGGCAATTAATTGGCAGAGCCGGGCAATGCGTTGACTTCTCTTTATAGAGAAGTCAAGTTCTTGGACGAGAGTACGGGAAATGCCGTACTATTGTTTTGTCTAAACAATGTTTCCCTTAGCTCTAAATGGCATCCGCCGTTGTAGAGCATCAGTGATATAGTTATACACTAGTAGTTGCATTTCCGTTTTTCCGTTTTTTTAGCACAATGGACGGCGTTGATGGCAATGGCGGTTACTAACCACCCACCACGCACCCGCATCTTTCCATATATATTACACACAGGAAGCATCCGCTTACGTTTTCTTAGAAGAAGAGAAGCACGTCAGCCCGCTCATTACAGCCAGCCAGGCCCAGCCAGCCAGCCTGCCGGCCAGTGCGCGCCAGTGCATCTCAAATAATGGCATTTTCTGCCCCCTCATGCACCCTCCATTCACTCATAGCTAACAGTGGATACTACCTGTATGTGACCGACAGGACAGCAAGGGAGGTGGCTTCTAAAGCAAGCAAGCACGCAACATCGCCACCATGCATGCATGGCATGAGCGGCAGGCTGGGCTATGTATATGGTGAGGGGATGAAAGTGATACAGGGGGTGGTGCGGTTATCTTCCCCAAAGTCCTCTCCGGATGATGAATGGGTGCACCCTATCAACCCCTTCAACCTATGGATGCACCCTATCATTTCATCGTGTGTGCCGTTGTAACGAGCACGTCCTGGTTTCTGGCCCTTCCTTCGTATCGTATCGTATCGTTTAGAAATCGTTGCAGGCGTGCACTGTACGACGATATAAAATAAGTACAGAAGGCAGGGAAATACTTACTGGCTGGTTGTGTCAGAGGATGTCGTGCGCGTGTGAGATATCGGTGATGGGATGATGATGGCCAGCAGAGTACGTAGGCGGGGTCGTTATATAGATGTGCAAGTTCAGACGTATGTAGCCAGCAGCTCGGCAGCTCCAGATTCCGCCCACCAGGTTCCAACCTCCGCTGGGAACCCAAATAAAGAAAAGTGGATGCATGCGTGCGTCCAGCAGAGGGCTATCTATCGGATGTGACAAGCTGCAGGTCGAGGTCGCCTGATGAGGATGATCGATGGCTTTGACTTGCGTGTATGCCCCCTTGCTTCCCATTATTACCGCCATGCGTGCCTCTTGCCGCAGTGCCCGATTGCGCTACGTTCGCTGCTGTGTAACCTCCGTCGAACCGGGTGGGATTCTGGCTCCCGTTTTTCACCTGCGTTTGATTTTGATTTTATCCACCCACTGCCCACCTTCATCCACCCTGTAGCTACCTCCATCCCTGAACCCCTGCATGCCCGCCCACCTTCCGCCGCTTCGCGCCGCTGTACCGACGTACGCCGCTTTATTTGCGATATCCAAGCTGCCGATCAGGGTTCATTTACTTGGAATGTGAAATAATATAAATAAGTATTGTAAATGTGTTGCATGTTCATTTTTAGATCAGAGTTATTTTAACTGCAGCGGAATCCTGGCGATACATCTGGCTTACGTTACAGGCTTTGGGGCCTATGGGCGGCTGATGATGCCGGAGCGTGGGGCAGTGAGGCGGCCAGCCGCGCAGGGCTGGCTTGGGCCCTTGGCGGGTTGAGGGCAACCGCAACACCAAGAACGATATATAAAGTAAATTGTCGTTGTGATTGCATTTTGTTTGAGAAGATGGGTAGCGCATGAATGAATATTGCACAGTTGTAGTAGTTCGCTCGTCCTTGGCTGCGTGAGCACGAAAAGGCTCAGGTCGCCCAAAATTCAGAAAACATGTTTGTGAAATGCTGTCATACCAAAGGATGGTGAATTGAGTGGCCTGTCGGCCTGAATCGCGTCCTGTCCTGTCGTGTCATGGCGCCGGAAGCCCGCCGGAAGCCTGCCCTGCCTCTGCTGCCGCCCGAAGCCCGCCAACATTTAAGCAATCGAGACTCGACCCAAGGCGACAGTGAAATTTTGTTGTGTTTTAAGAAAAATTGAAATTCCTCGATTCAGTCTGATTCCTTGAGTCAAGAGGCGCACCATCAATGCACGCGGCTCATGCAAAACGGACTGGCGCCTGTCTGCGACCCATAGGACTACAAATACCATTGATACACACCAAAATTTTGTATATGAGATTCAACTTAAAAAGACTGTCCGAACTTCTTCCTACTGATCCAGTAATTATTACGTCATAAGCCTAACACAAATTATCCCGTACGCCCGCCGCCAATATGATAACCCATTGAACCTACGTTTGCAATCTATTGATGAACATTATATATAAAATAATATAAACGTTCTTGAGCAACCATAATAACACAAACCATTCTGGTAGGGTTGCAGCAGCAGTTTAGCAAGGGAGTGGAGCATGCAACTCGGCAGTTACCAACCGCCAGACTTGTGTCCTGCCAGCTGCCACCCGCCAGAAAGTAGCCCAGATCTAGTTACATCATAAATATCAATTATATTATAGTACGTTTACCCTCAGCGCTTCAATAAGCAAGGCTTGGTACAAAACTCGAAGTCTGCCGCTTTCGCAAAACTTACTTTAGCTATTTTAATCGCTTATAGCGGGCTGATAATTCTAAATATAGTCTAAAAATAGATGATAAACATGTTTTTCGTCCGGATCATTATCGTCCGTACCTTGCTTGGCCGGCGAATGCCCATTGGGCACTCCTAGATTGTCATAAATGACTTTGCGGTCTTCGTGGGAGACTAATGGTTTGACCTCAAGGAGACTTATAATGAGTCCGTGCGCACTGTTGGCGTCATCGCGCAGTTTAAAAAAGGCACCAGCATAACCTTTCTTGCTTATCTCCTCCTTGCTTACTCTTAAGTTGTTGATGGCCCGAAGACATTCCTGATCATTTTTAAACAAATTACTTAAAAAACATCAAAATTAATCTAAAAATACGACATGATGACCTTTAGACTGCCCCTTTAGATTTCCTGAATCGTCTATAGGACAGAGGACGTCGCGCTTGTTGGAATGCATCGCCAATGGTTTAGCGTATTTTGGGTCAGCGTAACCTATTTTCCCTACCCTGCGCACCAAACTTGGAGATGACGGAAACAGCACTAAACAGCTGCGGGTCTTGGGGACCATGGGAGACACCTGGTGGTAAAAGATGACCTACGATGGCTGCGTATGGCTGTCAGCCACATGGTGCCGGCACGGCCAGGTCATCATGACCGGTTTGGGTTCCGGTTTCGGGTGCTCATTGCGCCATGGCACAAAATTATGGACCTGGTTTGGCCTGCGTTGTCCTGCGTCGTACACTCTAACAGACTACTACGTAACCTGGTGATGGCACCGGGCTATAAGTAAATAGAATACGTAGAAAGGTCTGGTTTTCATAATTGAGCACGAGAAGTGATCGAACTATGCATGGACGTCCTTACTTAGGGTTTGGAATTGAAATTCAGTGCACCGCCATCGCATGCATCCAAAACCAATCTCGTGAAGGCGCGGTGTATGTACCCACCGAAGGCCTTTCCCTCCAGAGGTACCATGAGCTGACAAGACCTTCATGTCGCGCCCGAGATTCGTCCCGTGAACCCACCATGTGCGAATTACTCAACTAAGATTAGGGGAATGAACTTAGGTATTAACCATATTAATCATATTAGCCTTAATCATGTTAACCGCATTTATAGCCTCCATGAATTCATGATACATGGCATGACAATAATGTGAAATTGGCTGCTCACTAGACGCTTGCCCGACGAATCGGGGTCAAAAGGCTTTCCCTTTCCCCATAATGTTCTTACATGCACCCACTGAATGCCGTACAGTTACAAATTGAAGTAATGTGTCGTACCTCACACAAACTCACGCACCGACATATCCTTTTTAGATACAGCCAGCCAGCCCTGCCCCCAAACGACATACTTCATCCAAGACGCGCAACTTGACGTATGCGTGTGAGCATGCGCGAAAGATTCACATGCGGCTTGTGAGCTCATCCACGTGACGCCGTACCTTATAACATCGTCATACACGTCGTACCACATCACTCGATCACGTCGGGCCCTTCTAGTCATGAGCTCAATGAGGTCATGAGCTCAATGAGTGGGCTGCTGATGCATCGCTGATGTGTTCATGTGTGTGAGGCACGGTCAGCTCATTATCCCATACACACACGGTTAAGCCGGAAGAAGGTTAACAGAATTTACGGAATTAACGAGATTAGCCATTAACTCTTTTCATCCATCGATCTGTTATTGATCCGATCTCGTCTTGCTCTCTTCATCAAATCCTGGCCCACCCTGGCAAAATAATAACGATGATGATGGTGTACCGAGGTGCTCCTCGTGAGCTCTGACCGGCTGAATCAACGACCTGAGGCGACCTGAGCCAAATGAGCAACTGCGCAGATTGTGAGGTGCGCATGTGATCTGGGTCAAACCACAGCATCGGGACGGTTTGCCGTTATATATGTTTCCTTTCCTGTTCTCCCGTACACATACACACACGCTTGCGCACAAACGGGTACTTTCCAGGCACCTAAGGCACCTACGCCGCCGCACGCAGCCCATGCGAATCATGACAGGCAATGTTGATAAATATCAGACTCCCGCACCTCTGCGTACGGATGGCCCCCGCTCGTAAGTTAGCCTTTCTTATCCGAGGTGTCAAAAGAGGCCTGGATAGAAACCCTAAGGATGTGACGGGCAACGGCTGTCGGCTGACAGCCCCCGAAGAACGGCCCCAGGGCTGCATACCTCCACTTAAGAATGATGTGAACGATGCAACAACAATCAACAAACTTAACCGTAGCCCTGCTTGGCTTGCAAACTACTCCACTGCTGGCTGGCACAGAGATTCGGTCTAACCGTTTCGTATACGTACGTACGACAGTTGTTGTGCTCGATTGGATAACTTCACTGTCGTACACCAACGTAAGCCAACGAATAACTGATGATTTTGATGCAATTGAATGCACCAATAGTGGCCTGCTGTCGTACTCATGCAAATAACTACCATCCCTGCGATGTTGTACTGTGTACTGTGTACATACGTTACCCATGGCACCAACAACCCTACCATGTAAGGGGGGGGGCAATAATACGACACACACGCATATGCCCCACACTTTGAAAGCCTCGTCGAAGGCCCCGAAGGACGCGTTCCTTTGGCGTGCGCACATCCACGTGCGTGAGCTCCGACCGTCCGGGTCAGTGGAGTGGTACGCAGCCGCAGCCTTCCTAACACACCTCGACTCAAAAAATACGCGCACTAAGCACAGCTCCCTAACCGATCAACTTCTGCCTCTGTCTTGCGCGCACCTCATATTCATCGCATCTCTATAATCAGACATGTCCTTTGAAAACGTGGGAGCCACTAGCAGTGGCGGTAGTAGCAGCAGTGGCAGTAGTAACGGCAGTAGCAGCAGTAGCAGGAAGCTCCGCGAAAGCAGTGTAGGAATTCGTACGGGGGCTGTTAGTTGTCATCAGAAGGTGATGACCGTCATGCGTGATGATAAAATGTCGCCCCTCGGTTAGTACGCACAGATCATTAATAACGGCCAACCACCAACTCCTCAGTTACCGGAAAACGGCATCCGATCGCAGGCAAATAATGAAATGCACGAATTCAAATCGTACACAGCCAAATTGAGTTGTACGACGGCCAAGGACGCATACGTACGTAGATGACACGCGTTTACTAGCCATCATCACCCACATCTCGCTCCTTCTTACCCGCGCGTCTTTTGCACTTCCCTACTGCCGTACTGTAAATCCGCCGTACTACTCCTACCTACCTACCTGGCGTTCCCCTCTGCGTATACCTGCCTTCTCCTGCTGAAGCAGACCGTTAGTGGTTTGTACGGATCCGCTTACAACTCTAACGGCCTTATTTTCTATCAACTAACGCGATCGATTATAGTAAGCAACTTGGCAACTTGCGCCCCATGATGTCAACAAATTCAATAAGCAATGCTCGCAAACCGCTGCTGATTACATATATTACGTAAATATAAGGCCCCAACCGCTTAATCAAGGAAATCGGGTGGCAACCAGTGTACGGCACTCGCCGCCGCCCATCCTTCCTCCGAGTAAGGCAGAAGCGGCTGTGGGGCCGCCTCCGCATCACGACAAGGGATGGCGAGAGCTGCATACCACCACTGTAACTGCATTACCAATGCCGTATATCACTGCCGCAACAACCGCTAGCATGCAACCAACTAACCACATACAACCGACAACCGACAACAGCGAACAACAACGCGGCTGCAGCAGCGGCCTCTTGAATGCGGTCACACTGGGACCACATTCAAGCAGCAGCAGCAACAGCAGCAGCAACACATCGTTAATGCAATAATTGTAGCAGCAGCAGCAGCAGCAGCAGCAGCAGCAGCAGCAGCAGCAGTACACGCAGCTGCGTAAGAGCAGCACAACAATCTGCACGGTTGCCAATCCCTGAGTAAGAGCGGGGCTGGCCCCAGTTGTTGGCAGCTGGCTGTGGACGATGCATCGCTCGAATAACGAATACTGATAGTCGACCCTTATCATCCTCCGTACCCTATCTATTTAAGTAATGCCACATGAGAGAGGCTTAATAAGTCGCAATGAAGCCGCAACGCTCGCAATTCGTACACTTTCCACTCGACACATGCGCGAGACGGCAATCATCATCAGCACCACCTGCAAAGACGACATGAACTTACGCACACGCGTAAGAATTCACACGTAATCAAAACCCACACAATAGCTCTAATATGCAAGGCTGTGATGCAGCACAGCATAGTACGGCATAGTACGGCATAGCACATCCTACTAACCATCATCCGCGGCGTCCTGTCAGCAATGATACCACCTGAGCGGGCAACCAACAAAGTTCTGAATACATCCGCATATCAGAAGGAAAGGCCCGGGAGCAAGATAAGTCGTACCTTCGTACTGAGAGTCGTACAGAGGAGCCCTACCGAGCGAGACTTTGAGCCGTAAATTGTGAATTTGTGCAAACCCGGCGCCGGTTTCCTTTTCCACGATCAGCCCCGGGACGCAGGTGAGGGATGTATCCACACGCACACGCACACGCACGCCACTTCCCGTCACGTATTGCCGTGCCATCAGGACGGACGGCCAGACGACACGTGCTCGTCAGCATGTTAGAGTCTCATGAGCCAGGGGAAAGTGAAAGTCGAAAACGGAAGACGTCATCACGCGCTCTTCTCTCCACCCACGAAACACACACGCACGCAAATATCATGACGCTCGGAGCGACGCTTCTCTTTGTCTTGCATGCGCACGCACGCGGCCACAGACTCACGAAATCAAATGACGTCACCCGCCGTTTCATCTTTAATCGTTTGCTCTCAAAGGCCTTATTGCGGTCACGTCTACAGGTTGCAAGGATAACTGAAACGTAACTGAATCTATCCAGTTTCATTTCACCTGCGTAGCTTTCCGAACGGACATTTAAAGGGCCGCCTAAGGGCCGCCGTACAACAACAGGGAAGCTGCTGATTCCTGTGTGAGGCAAGGGGCTGTGCATTGAGGCCGAGACGTGTCATCATCAGTGCGGCAGCGGAAGAGGGTCGGTCGCGCGGCGGAGCTATCTCGCCGGTGGTTTGCATGCGCTCTTTTCCGCGCCTTTGGGCTTTACCTCACGGTGAAAACGGGGCAGCAGTTAAGTGGCTCACTGGGGTGGTTAAAGACAGCGGCGGTGATGGTGCCGTCTTTGTTCTTGCCCAACACATCAATCGTGCTGCAGGCCGGCTTCATGAACAAACAGACCCTGGTACCATCCGCTTGGTCGAAGGTCTTGTTGATGTTTGTTACCTGAAACGAAGAACAGATTTTCACAGTACGGGAACGTCTGTTAATGTACGAACGCCGATCAAGGTCGTACACCGGTAAGTTTTGATTGACTTTTGCCACGGCTTATTAGGTTTTTACACAACATAGAGTTTTGCAGCTGTTTCAATGTAGGTTATGTGCATCAGCGTGCATCAGACTATCGCCACCAGGTGGACGGTGTAACTGTCATCGGGAGTTAATCCAGCATGTAATGGTTATACGTGGGAGTAGCCGTAGCTAGTCGTGAGTACGTAATGACGGGTTTTATACGTGATCGTTTACAGTCCCCCCTGCCTTGGAGAGACCACCGCAATGAAACGCAGTGTACCATACTGTCCTATACCTTTATTGAGACGAAATTAACAGAAATAAAGGCTCTTGTATCACCATGCCCTTAATAAGCAAACGGCTGCTCGCGAGTCAGCGACAGATTACGATCATGATAGCACAAAGGGTAGGATCGTAAAAATGTAAAACCGTTTCGTCTTGTGGTGATCATTTGCTGTGCTAGCCATATCATACGTAACATAATATAAAATAATACTATATATAGATATACATGTACATAAAATACGTATGTATGGGTTCCAGATGTACATCAGTGTGTACATCAGTGTGGACTGGCAATTACCTTGATGGCTGGGTATGGGTTGTACTGGAAGAAGCGCGGCCGGATTACGCCATCGACGGTCATGTAAGCCAGCGACGTGGCGCAGTCTGGGTTGGCATCAAGCTCCAGCTTGCTCAGATTGACGGTGCAGCACGGAGAGGTCTTATCCTGGCAGAAGCTCGTGGTGTTGATGGTGAAGCAGATCTGAGTCAGGTTACGCTCCCCTGCCGGCAAGACTTCCGCAGATGGGTTCAGAACGTATTGGGACCCGCTCGCTTCACGCATGCATGAGCAGTTGGGGAATGAGGACTGCGGAGGGGGTGGGGGGGCAGAGAGTGGCGTAACTGTCGGTGGCGGTGGTGGGAGCTCCTTGCCTATATCGATGGGCCCGGAGGGCGGGAAGAAGCCGGTAACGCCGACGGGGCAGCACGTGCGGTCGGTTTGGAAGATGGCGTAGCGGCAAGCCAGCTGGCCAGTGGTGCAGAAGTTCGTCAGCATGGAGCACGTCTCGTTGGACTTCAGAAAGAGGCACACTTGCGTGTTGGTGACGTCGTCGGCGGTAAGGTTGAGGCTGGTGACACGGACGACGCTGGATTTCGTATTGAACTCGAAGGCGGTGTGGTTTCGGCCGTTCACGGTGACACGCCTCAGGATGCCCTTGCAAGTGGCATCTGCCGGTGGTCAGAATGAGGGGTGCGGATTGGGGGGATGCATGTGAATGCATGTGAAGGTGGTACAAGGTAACGGGCATGAGGGTGCGGGAGGTGAGAACGGAGATGAAACGGCTGTACGGATGATGATGACATGCGATGTAAAAACGGCTGTACGGTACCCGCACATTATCTCTAGTTTTATTTATTCCAGGTAAAGTCAATCAAGAGTGAAGGCAGGAAAGACGGATGAAAGATAGGAAGATGTGAACAGTGCGTAGGTAGCTTTGTATTGGGCGTGGGCGGAACGTGGACGGAAAATAGAAAGCATTAGCACTAGGATAATTTCCGCCGTTGACAACACCAAGGAGGGCGCTGGGGAATGAGAGATCTGTGGAGGACGGAAACTGCGGCATCTATCTCGCCCGTTTTTCCGTGATTTTCGCGGTTTCCTGAAACCGCTGCCCTGGCACCCTGGCAACTGCTTGGTACGTTCGCCTCGGGAAAGCCGAGCAAATGAACTATCAGGCAACTAAATAGGATAAAATAAATGTTCATAACTGTGTCAAGGCATTGCCAACACAAAGTGCGCTACGCGTTTGAGTACGAAATGCCGTCAATAAGTAAAACAAGTGAGGAAGACACAACAATGCCTGTGCCGAGTATATTCATCCGGCCAGAAAATGCGAAGGAACACAACAGCTAGGACGACGCCGATCCAGGGCCCGGCGCGGCAGGAGCGAGGCGTCCCTAATACTTTCGCGCGACGGCCAGGTCAAACGGATGCAGACAATGGCGAAACAAAACACGAACAGTGAAGGTTCTAATATTAAATCTGCCCTGGGACATAGCACGGCGAGCAGCGGTCGTCACAAGCAGCAGGTGCGACCTTTTAATAATTCTACGAGTCAGCGAAGTCGCAATAAAATAAAGTCCTTCTTTTGCTACGACAACTTCGCTCCGCCGCGGGAAGATTACCTTCAAAAAAGGATTTTTCAACTCCAAATCAACTTTTATGGTACTGTTTATTTATCCGCAGGTCTATTTCGACCGCGGATGGCGCAGATTTGGCAGTCGCGATCTAAAGCTCGCTTCTCTTCACATAAGCCTTACAGAGTTTGTTCTGTAGGTGCTCATCGAGATATAATAATCAGTGATTACTACATAAGTTGGTTTTGAACGCTGTAACATCGCTAGCTAGATAGTAGATACCAGTTGTAGCCAGCCTTGCGTACTTACCGACACCAAACTCGACCTTGTACACGCCTTGAGTAGAATTGCAGCAGCGCTCGGTTGGTGAGCAGCCATCATATTTTTGCAGGGAAAAGCAATATTTGAAAAGGCCCTGGACAGGAATGGCTGGTGGCTCAAGCAGCTCCAGCCTGAAAGGCGACGCCGAGGCATTCGTTAAGCAGTTGCAGTTCGGTGGGAAGTCCAGCGGTGTCGTCTGCAGCAGATAGCGACTGTTAAAAGCTTGCGTGGGAAGGGCTGCAAGTAGCGCGGTGATGGCAACTGCTGCCAACATGGCGAAGGCGCAGTTATTGCGGTCCATGTCCTTGAGGCCGGAGATGGATATGATTACAATAGTGTGGTAAAATAAGTAAGAACCCCGAAGTGTCTTCTGCTCCGGTGCGCGCCTGCAGTCAAGGCATTTTCAACCGCGTTAGGAAGCAGGGTACGAGGACATCGCCACAGTGCCAGAAGTAAACGGCTTTAGATGCTTGAAATTGTGATTCGGATTAGCTTAGGCAGTCCTGGCGCGGAGAAACTGTTGCTCACGGACTTGGCCCAAACGAATGCCAGCAACAGTGTCTGGATGCTTCTCTCAGTTCAACTTCATTCAGGATCTGGGTTGGACAACAAGAATAGCTCACCTTACTGCGTTAAAGGAATGCACACCAAGGTTTCCTTTTGATGCAACCGAGAGTTGTGCCAATTGCAGCTGATTAGGTCCCCCTAGCAGCTGGGTCACCAAGGCGACATCCAATACAAAAGGAGTCAGGAGCAGTGGGGTCCACTTGCTGAGGATTAAGGTCGAACGCCGTGTTCTTGACTTGACGTCGCAAAAGGCAAAGACGAGCACGTCGGCAAAGTCGCTGTACGGCCCGGATCTGGCGGGCTCTCGACTATGGCCTTTCCCTTCTCCCGCACTCGAGGATTACTGGAGTTTTAACCTTTACTTTTCAGTAGAGATGTCAATATCTATAACTATATTATTTCCTTTTCATTTATAGTGGCAAAAAAGCGAGGTAAACGTTTTCCTCACGTTAAAACGCTCGCAACGTCATAACATGAAGGTTGTTAGGTATAGATTTTGCATTATTAAATTATTTTGCCACAAGAGCTGGCTGGGTGGTTACCTCTCGATTAGTTCTGGAGCTTCTGCTTGTGACAAGTGTATGCTTATCCAAATAATTAAGATTTTAAATTTTAAGAAATAACTTAAATTATTATTTTTGATGCAAGCCTCCTAAGGAAGTGTAAGTATTCCTCACAGGACGCGTCTAATGTCGCACCGCAGTCAGAGCGATATCCTGCTAAAATTATGGTCGTTAGAACAATAATATTTATATTTTTTAATACCTATTAGTGCATATCTGGAAACACTGTATTGCGCGTTGTGATAGCTCCAGAACCATGGCCCCGGGGTTGCTCTATACCCATGAAAGCAAGGTCACATCCCACAAAGAGATCAGTGCAAATGAAGTATGTATCCATGTGCAGTCTGCAATGTATGCGCTGTTGTGCCGGATACGGTTGATATCGATGATTTACATGCGAATTGTGCCGTTTTTGTGCGCAATAAATCATGAATAAACATAACATATAACAACACAGTAATAATATAATACTATGAAAGTTTGTTAGGGCTGTAATGCCCTGGTGATGGAAGGGGAAAGATCGTTTTACGCAAGTAGTTACTTTGATTCGGTTGATTCTTAGGCAGGATTACCGGAAGGCGAGCTTTACCCGAACTCAAAACCCGCTGAATACCATATCTTCCGGACAAATGCCGAACATGATAACTACAACATACCTGGTTATTATAGCTCATTGTATTCCTGACGGCCCCTGGCTGCGCCCGTGATTTCCGCACTTGGTTACACCCTCTCACGTGGCTAATGCCTCAATGTAAGCCTAAATTAAAAATTAATTATAAAACATATCAGTTAATTCTCTCTTGTCTAGCGCTACGGCCCTTACGGTCGCGCGCCCACTTATCGCAACTCGTTGGCAGGCGCATCCTTCGGCGCACGACCCTGCGCCATCGCCGAATTGCGATTCAGATATCAGGATCTATTTTTTTCAAACGAGGATCCATAATTATTCTTTTTTAAAAGAAAATATAAACGAGTGACATGTTGAACTTAGGGTTAAATTTTCCGGAACTTGACTTCCCACCATCCTAGCTTGCATGCACCATAAAGTGTGAAGCATTTGACATCCATTTGCGAATACCTGTAATTGGGCCTGTATTCGTTGTTTGCTGACAGTCGAAAAGAGAGAACCAATACAGCTTTCGATGATAAATTGCTGCGCTCAAGTATCTGGGGCAAACTGAAATTCGACCACATCGTGCCTGTACTTTTAAAGCCGTCCAGGGAACGGACAACTAACGCTATAAGGCCGGGGCAGCTAGCAGGACGTGGGATGAATTCCGTCGGGTCGAAAATATGCGCCTTGTAGTAGCTAGGAGGATGGTTACGAAAAGAACAGGAAGGTCAGCTCAGTGCCGTACACGCCGTATCTCTCCGATGCTGCTGAAGGAGGAATTTTTTGTCTTGAATTAGCGGTGGACATCGTGAACTGCCGCATGTGCGCATATGTGTGTGTATGTATGTATATGTGGTAAGGATGGATTCATCTATGGAGGGGAGGACTTGCTTGCGTTCCGCCTCGTTCGTAGTTGCGCTCTGTCTCTCTCCCTCTCCCCCACCTTCTCTCCCTTTCCCCCCATCCAGCCTTCCCTCATTGCCACAGGACGTCTCTTCATCGCTTCCATACGCTGTGTACGTTTTTATTTCGTTGCTTAGTCACCATCTTCTCGTTGCCACCTCCGTGCATGGGTTTCAGGTGTTTGGGACCCAACCACGATAAGACTTTCACAACACATGTACGCTCCCATTTCTCTCTCACACCGTGAGAAGGGGCGGGTGAGTGAGTGGGAAGGATATGGGGAGAGGAAAAAAAGGAGATTGAGAGCTGTAAGGTTACAGTAGCGGCAATTCTTTTGTCTCCTGTTGACATTTTGCAAACGGGCACAAGCATTCCATCGTCATGGGAGAGAACTTCGGAAGGGTCCTCGTGAAGATGAATGGATTCTCAATGATCTGATGAAATCGACCCGATATTTAAACTAAGTACTCGATCTGAAACGGGATTCTCAAAATGCCGCAAAATGACAATTTTAAAGTTGTTTACGTGTTTTCATCCATCACATGTGCGTACATGCGCATACCATATATGTCTACACAATCACCGCAATCATAATCGTGACAGCATGAACATCATCATCATCATCCATCACCATCCACCCAAATGCCAACTCATCCCGTTCGGGCACCTCTGATCCAGTACTCACACTGCGGCGCCAGTGCCTCTCCGACGGTCACAGCCCATTACCATCTGGCCGTTTCTCCAGGACCATCTCTGTTTTTACCGTCCCACCCATGTGCGTAGGACACCTGCACGCAGAGTCACAGCCACAGCCGCGCACCTGCACACGGACAGATACATGGACAGACAGATAGACGCACACACACACACAACATTAGTGAGCGTCCTCCTCCTCCATCTGTAAGTACCTAGGTTTTAATCACAGCCACCCACCTAGGTATCCTCCCCATATATCCGCAAGAAAAACATCATCATGCATATAGCTGTTCTTCCACAGAACATCATCTATGAAAACAAAGGAGCGAGGGGCCACGCTGCGGAGCTTGGTGTGAGTATGCTTCATATAGCTGGCATATAGGCCAGTCAGCAACCACAGAGATGAAGCGCGTGTAATGCCGATCTAAAACCATGCAGATCGCGAGATTGGGTGCCTTTCCCTCCCCACCCACCGACGCGACTCGTACCTCCCCAAAGTTCCCAGCCAGCTTTCCCCCCGGATACCTCGATTTGTGTTCCCCATGACGGACCCCAACGAATGACAATTTGCGTAGTCCATCAACGGGTAGTCCGTGTACGTTGCCATGTATGTCGACATGCATAAAATGTTGCCTCCACCACAACAAATGTGGCGCTACTCGCTTCGCTACATGGCGCTGTCATAAGCGTTCTATCGAGGCGCAGCAAGCAGATTGGAGCACATGACCACAAATCGAGGTCCGAAGCCGAAGCTGACCTTTGTCTCTCATCGCGCGCTTTTGACAAGGTTGGGCCTTTATCACAGGAACCCGATCCTCGTAAATGACTTCTATTAGCACATATAAAATCCATTCTTCACATCGCGAATAAGCTATATCATGTTCAACATTTCCTCAATAAACTTTTCAACATTTCCTCGTGAACAATGTCCAAAACCTTTCAGACCGCGAAGCCGCAAGCGCCGACGTGCAAATAAACGATTTTGTTCGTATGTAAAGCGAAGCAAACGTCGGTGAATTTTAACGAAAAAGATAAGAGCACAGCCCAGTAGCAAATTCTTCCAAAGATGTGCGAATACCGCCTAATAGGTCGTCCGTCTTACTTTTGCGGACTCTCATTCCTCTCTCCCTCCCTGCATTTTTCGTTGCTTCTTGGCGTCCTAGGCAGGACTTCCAACATTCCTTCTAAATGCACAGGCACTCCTGTGCTCTCTTTAAAGCAAAGGCTTAAAAGACCGAAGGCTGAACATGCTTACGCGCCTTCCTCCAGCTAAATGCAAACCGAACACTATTAAGAGGTTGTATGACAGACAGGGTGAAAGATATCTGAAGCGACGTAACCGAGCAACAAGCACATCAGGACGCTATGTGACGTACAGTAATTCCTTAAAATAAGATTCAATCGGATCCACGTAAGCACACGGGTGATCTTTTTTACGCAGGATAACGAGTACGTGTGCGCACTACCGGCGTGTGAGCGACCGGTCCAAGAAGCCCGGGGACCACGGGGCGGGGTCCGTAGATGGGGCCTGGAAGAAGCCAGCGCACTTCCGCTTTAGGCGGTACCAGCAGCGCGAAAATGACGCACGTTGTATGCAGGGCAGCGACTCTGCCCTGACCCAACCCCTTACCGCAGGGGGCCCCCAATGCATCTGGGTCTGTGTCTTTGTCCACTCAGCTCAACGTTCAAAACACGGTGCTGATCGGGCAGCAGTTGACGTCCGTCGCGCTGGGCTTATTGAACAGGCTGACAGTGATGCTGCCGTCGTGGAATGCACCCAGCTGCAGCAACGAGCCGCACTCTGAGGTCTTGACAATCAGGCAGATCTCCGTACCCTCAGCATCTTCAAACTTCTTGTTGATGTTGACAACCTTAATGGCCGGGTAAGGGCTCACTTGGAAGAAGCGCGAGCGCTTGACGCCGTCCACCGTCATGTAGGCGAGGGAGCCAACGCAGGCGGGATCGGCTTCAAACTCGGCCTTGTACAGCTCGAACTGGCAGCACCGGGAGCGTGAGTTGCATGCGTCCAAAGTTCCAACTGTGAAGCAGAGCTGGGTGAAGCCGCGCTCCGCCGCTGGGCTTGTCACCACGTCAGGGTAGACGAACATCTGCGAGCTGCGACGCTCACGAATGCAGGAGCAGTTCGGGAAGCTGGAGCGGGGTGGGGGAGGAGGAGGTGATGGGGGCGGTGGAGATGGGGGCGGGGGACTAGGTGAAGGCGGAGGAGGGGAGGGAGGAGGAGGGGAGGGAGGAGGAGGGGAGGGAGGAGGAGGGGAGGGAGGAGGAGGGGAGGGAGGAGGAGGGGGGGGAGGAGGAGGGGGGGGAGGAGAGGGCGATAGTGGAAGGGGAGAGAAGGGAGGAGGGGCCAAGGGTGGCCTCGAGCTGGCGTTGGCAAAGGGTGGGAATGGGGGGGGTGAGACGGGCCCCACGAGGTTCACGGGGCAGCATTGGGAGTTCGTCTTGCCGCTGTCGAGATCCAAGTTGAAGATGGCATACTTGCAGAGGCCGTTACCGGCACCGCAGAACGAGGTGAGGGACGTGCACGAGGAGGCGGAGGAGCTTTTCTGAAGGAAAAGACAGATGTTGGTGCCGGGGGCTGTGACGGTATTCAGATTCAGCTTCGTGACGCGCAGAACGCCCAGCGGTCCGTTAAATTCATAAGAGGCCCAGCTCTTGCCGTTCACAGTCACCTTCTGAAGCGAGTCCTTGCAGTCCGGCTCTGCGGAGGGAGTATGGAGGCGTGGAATGCGCGGGGTGTAGTGTACGGCATATCCGGGCGTACGAGACGTAGACATGGGAGGAGGGGGAGGAAGAATGGGAGAGTTAGGGTTCGCGTCGCTTTTCCTAAAACTGTGAAATGGTTAAAACCACTTGCGGTATCCAACGGAAGCAGATAATCATGGAATGGAGAAGGCTGGCCAGGAAGGTAGCAAAATGGGTTGTGAGGAGCTGTGAGTGTTAATTGTTTTTGTACGACACAGGGACTCCTTAAGTCTGGATCAGTCTATACTCTAGAACAATAACGGCAAGAACTTGTGAGGTGCGGCTTTAAGTATAAATCTATACAAAGAAACACAGCGTGAAGTTTCTTTAAGCCATGAATCAAACTGGATCCTATTAAGCTTTATATAAGGACGAAATGAAGCGAAGGCGAAGCGACTGCAAAGTAGTGCGCCCAAAGCCCATGTACCACTCACCCACGTCGAACTCGATTTTGTTGATGCCCTGATTGCCGTTGCAGCATGTGAACTTGGGATCGCAATACTGTGAAGTTTGAATCTTGAAACAGTAACGTGGGAAGCTTGTCGACCCTGACATTGAGGGCGAACTGAGCACGAATGGAGCCGCGCGTGCGCTCCGAATGCAGCTACATCTCGGAGGGAAGTCAGTAGCTGTCAACAAAGCACGCCTGGAGCCACTGGCGTGAGCGTCCGAGGCCACTGCTAGAAAACAGGCCGCGACCAGGACCACGAAATTGACGCCCCACAACGGCTGAACGGGTTGCAACATCCTTGCTGCAAACTAAGGCAGCCGCCCGCGTCTTGCAGTACTATGCAAATGGATTTTGATGTCACTGATCACGGATTGAAACCCTGCGTTCAAGGCGACAATGGGTAAAAAGCAGCAGGTAAGTGGAAATGGACACGCGGCCAGGCTTGAAGCAAGCCGCGCATCCTATAAACCAAGCATCGCCAAATAATGTCTTATATTAAAAGCACATGAAATCCAGTGGGCTTCAGGGTAACTGTCTTCCAAAGTTGGCGCTGCAGACACATCCCGCGCAGGGAAAGCAAAGCAACTTACTTGCAAAGCCAGGTTTATAACCTCCAATGAAGTGCGTCTTAGTGCGTACCGGTGATAGCTGGCAATCTTATGAAGGAACCGTTATGCGAGGGTTCCAGCAGTATATTGCAGTTCTGCTCAAGATTTGCCGCCAGCGCACATCAGACTACACCACATACGCGATTTCCTACAAATATGTCCTACATGTAGTTGTGCTTGTCTACCTAGTATTTATCGTACCTTAACACGAACGAGCCGGAACTTGTACGGCAAAAGGCTAGGAGAACTTGTTGAACGCACTTCATTACAAATTGCTTGCAACGAATAGCACCATTATGAATACATCAATCCTGGGTTTTCTTAACTGCACACAGTCGCGGCTAATTCTAAACGTGGACGTTTCATCTAATCAATACCATGAGTACCGCTACTATCAAGTTAACATGCCATCCAATAGCAACGATTTCAATACATCAAATTCAATAATAAACTTACCTTACAGATAAACAATTTCCAAACGTGCTGCAATAAGACTGCTGGCAGGCCCGTCACCTGTGACGGGCGCGTCGTGCGCTCTTGACAGGCAGGTCCTTTTAATTATTGCTTCATATTGTATAATAACTTTTAATTCGTTGATTTTATCTAACGTTCTTTTGTGTCAAAAAGGGACTGCCTTTAGTCAGCACAGTTACGGGAACGTGGCTTGCTTCAAGACCGTTCAAGAAGCACGCTGTGGTGTGATACTTCTTTCACTATGTAAACGTTATAGTCAATCAGTTTTTAATATCGACTTATGGGCTAAATTTGTTTCTGGATGAGCTAGCGGTGAAATTTCGCACCAGTTGTTGATGGCATCATGAAATTGATGCAATACTTGCAATGGAAATCATAATTGCGCTGGAATGCCACTGGCACAATGCCAGCTAGGAAATTTGGCGAAATACAGTTGTGCTTCCAGAATCCAGATGTTTCCCGTCTTAACCGCTAACCAGAAACTGAGCAGATTCCGGCTGGCAGGAAAGCGCTCAGAGCGTAAAGTTTTCCGCATACAGAAACACCCTCGCCATATTTATTGAAACAAGCTGATAATGGGATTATCTTGAACAAGCTGGCTTTGGCCGCCGTCTGACTCTGAGTCCGTCTGTCGGGGTCCCATCATTTTTGCCGCAAAGACAAATCTACAATGAGGTAAATTTGAGACAATCCGCATATATTGGCAATTTGTCCTTCAACAGTACCAATTGCTTGTGAGAGTTTCAATACCTGGCAAGAAAGCTTTCCGCAGAAATGCTAGTGGGCCTCCAGCTATAGCCGGCAAAGAGCCGAGCTCCAGTCGAATTTCGGGATCCTTTAGAGAGAGTATATTAATGCAAGGTTTTAGGGTGAAAGGGCGAAAAGGCCGAGGACAGAAGCTATGCTCCCCGGACGCCGTCGGACTCCGAAACCAAGTAACGGAAATCGCAGCTACGAACCTCTAATAAGACATATACGGCACAACAGAATTCTGCGACAAACAGATAGATGGCACAATTTTGGATTTCAGGTTTCGCTCGGCCGAGGCAAACTGACGTCTTCTTGAAGAACCTGCAGCGGGCCTTCAACTCGCCGCCGGCCTGCTCAGCTCCAGCAGCCCGCACCAACACCGCGGCTCCTCGCCGCCGTCTGCCCTGTAGGATAAACTGTAGGATGGAGATAATACATTTAATGCTGCTTAAGGAGGTATGCCATGAGAAACGTTTCAATGTCAACTGGTGCTGACCTGTATGTGCGGACTGCCGCCAGATAAACAAGCAGCGAAAGGTACTTGAACGTAACCCCGTTGGTTTACCTCACCTCACCTCGCCAGGGAAAGTTTTATCATTTCTAATGGTCAGATCTGAAGGAATAGCTCTCCAAGGTCCGCAGATCCGACTTCAAAGATTGCACCAAGGAAGCCATCAAATCCATTTTGAATTTATGACTGTGTGATCCTGTGATTTTTACGTCGGTTATGTAGATGCCTGCAATAGTCGTACAATGTATATATATTCTGATTTACTTGATTCTGACTTACCTAACATGAGCGCTGGCTCTGGCTCCGGACGCGCGGTGTGCATGGTCGATGAGCAAGGCAAATGTTAGTGAATGCTGATGTTACAAACTTTTCGTCATATGACACCGAATATGACGAATATAAATGAACCAGCTGAGCCAGAGTAACTAACAGCAACTCGCGCGCTTTACAAGATGGCATGCCAATCTGTGCGGGTTCCTGCAGGCGCTTCCGCTTCAACAACCTCAACACCTGACGTTGTACGGCACCCTAAAGACATAGCTTCAGGAGCGCTGAACTTTTCATCGCCATTCGTCGTACCTTCACACTGTGCCGTTCCACGGCAGGATGCGCCGACATCAACATCAGTCGGCCACACATTCAACTACAATAATCTATCTACCTACCTATTACCGATGTCAGAATCTTATCTTCTAACTTTTCCATTTCCAACAAACCAAACCATGCCATCCTGCTTCAACTGTGAACGCTGATTCCTTCGTCCGTACTCGCCACCTCCTCCGTACGTGCACTGCATGTAGTACGATTACTACTGCATGAGCGCAAGAAGAGAACACTGCGCGCCGAAATTTCTTGACATAGACTTTAAATTCATAATTGCTTCAAGACCGCGTTCGAGTGGAGATGTGCAGGCACGTGTTCCTTCCTTCCTTGGCGCGGGGTGCCCAACTACAGACGTAGCAACCTTTTACCAGCTGTACGACTAGACAGTACCCCAAAACCCTGGCTCAGTCTCCGTCTCCGTCTCCCGCGCGAGGGGGAAAAAGGCTCTCCACCTCTCCAGTCCATCATTGTAGGCCTTATGGGCGGTGCACCAACGCAACAGCACAGCGTGGGAAACGCAACGCGATAAGGCTCTCCTCCAAAGTCGTTGATGGTAGACGACGATATCGCGCAGTTAGAAACGGGTTTTCGTCGGGGGGGGAGGGGGGCAGCAGCTGCAGCTGCAGCAGCTGCGGGAAAAATGCTGCCAAGTGGTTGCAAGCGAGGTGTACGTTCAAGAACATGGTGGGATACTAAGCAAAGTCAATGTGATCCGATCCGGGCCGGTTTGACGGCGGCCAGCTCTGGCCCGCGACACCGCCCTGTGAGCACCCAGTAGTGGCAGCATGAAACATGCGTTGTCAACATATGAACCTGGCCAACAACATGAAGACGGACTTGAATCCACATATTTACGATGTGCCGGATCATCATCATCGTCGTCACTGGCGCTGGGCACACATCGTACACCCGCCGTACATAACCCCTATCACGCTTCATCAGGATGCTTTCAAACCCAAAGGTCTGCAGTACTGCAATCGTACAGTAATCTTCACTTTCGACATCACCACTTACCATACGACGTACCTACATAAACGCGCGCCCGTACGCTTAGGCACGCTTGAAACAACAAGCCGTCTCAGCCGTACAACCTGCCCAGCCTCTGCGGCCATACAATCTGCCAACATAACCATTTCCCAACCCCTCACGTCATTACGTATAAACACGCACACGTAAAACACATCCTCGCACCGGGAGGCACGCATGTGAGAGGCGCACGCATGTCGTCTTACCTGACCCCGCCAGTGACAGATCACCCGCGCGTGACATGCCATTCTGACGAAGGAGGGCTGGTCAACCGAACCCTCAAAACACAACCAGGATACCACTAGGCGGACGCTGCGCGCATTAATTAAGAACATGCCCCCCCCTCCGGCGCCGGGTGAGTCAGACAGTCGTCTCGTCACAGCTACGCTTTCTTCCGTCACTACGATCCCCGCTAGATATGGATATGGATATGCCTGGCAGCGATCAGAAGATGGACGGACGGATGGACCCACAATACATGCAATTCCCACCCTGGACCGCATTCGAAATATCCTCCAGATCTTATAAATCCAAAATAACGTTTATCGACGAGTGAAGGAAATTGAGATGAGAGATAAGATAAAGCGAAGAAGAGGCCCCAACCCCCCCGTAATAACAAAAAGGCGAATTTCTCAGCAGATGTGCACAACACACATGCACATATACACCCGGGGAAATGCGCGCAGACTCGCACACGAACTGACGCACAGACAGGAGAGCCACACACAGACAGACAAACCAAGGCTCATCGTCGGCAGTGCCACGCCACCTTCCGTGGCGCTCATTGGCACAAACCAACCATGTGAGGAACGGAGGACTGTACCGCAACAGTCGGTGCGCCAGCCCCTCCATCAACGACATAATCATATCTCACACATACACACATACACTCCCTCTCTCACACTTACACATAACACGCGAATATACGCGCACATATGACAGGCGCGACGCATTGTTCGGCATTCTTCGCCATTCCAGGGCACCTATCGAAATCGGGCGCCAGCGGGTGATTCGCTGACGTCTTACGGAATTAGAATCACTGAACCAGAATCAGCACTGTCGTACACTCGGCGCATCTTCAGCGCATCCTGAGGTAGAAACCTCCCGGCATCATTGCTGCCCGGTACGACTGACGGCCTTCCTCCTCATGCCATACATGAAACCCGGCACCCCAGTGTTCTCCGCCCGCAGCAGCACTGACGCCAAATCGTTGACGCCCAGCCCACCCCAACCCCTTGTGGCCCCGAGCTCTCTCATCAGGTGAGGGAGAGTGGGAAAAGGGTAAGGGCGCTACGATTCTCCCCAATGGCCAAGATAGGCAAGGGAAATTGCCCAGTAATAGCCAGGTCCCATTCAGCTACACCCCTGATGCATACTTCTGTGTGTTTGTCAACCTAGGCAGTCAACTGATATCGCCTTTCAATGGCGGCCATTGAAGTCGGCGTCCGCCAGCACCCCGAACGCCGCTGGCTCACCCCCATCAAATCATTCAGTCATGTGTGTGTGTGTGTGTATGTGAGTGTGTGTGTCGGAAAAAAACAGGAGACGCAGACTTGGTAAAAAGCAAGAAGGCCCCCGATGTATAATGAGCTGACGTTCTCCGATGTGTAAGTGGTCAAGATCGATCGATTGCAGTTCACGCGAAGGCATGCGTGTGCTC
The DNA here is from genome assembly GCA_019650235.1 of Volvox reticuliferus. NCBI lineage: Eukaryota > Viridiplantae > Chlorophyta > Chlorophyceae > Chlamydomonadales > Volvocaceae > Volvox > Volvox reticuliferus. The sequence continues at coordinate 1,070,558 of BNCP01000042.1, forward strand.
TTCACAACCCCACCCACCCCACCACAACAGCATACCGATGCATACGAACCAAAGGTAGAGTGAAGATACGAGTCACCCGGCACGGCGGCAACAATTAACCATAACCGAAGCGATACTGTTGCCTGTCGAAGCCGTCATGTTGCAGACCCCACCCCTTACCGCAGGGGAGCCCCAATGCATCTGGGTCTGTGTCTTTGTCCACTCAGCTGAACACACTGCTGATCGGGCAGCAGTTGACGTCCGTCGCGCCGGGCTTGTTGAACAGGCTGACAGTAATGGTGCCGTCGTGGAATGCACCCAGCTGCAGCAACGAGCCGCACTCTGAGGTCTTGACGATCAGGCAGATCTCCGTACCCTCAGCATCTTCAAAGCTCTTGTTGATGTTGACAACCTTAATGGCCGGGTAGGGGTTAAATTGGAAGAAGCGCGAGCGCTTGACGCCGTCCACTGTCATGTAGGCGAGGGAGCCAACGCAGGCGGGATCGGCTTCAAACTCGGCCTTGTACAGCTCGAACTGGCAGCACCGGGAGCGGGAGATGCATGCGTCCAAAGTTCCAACTGTGAAGCAGAGCTGGGTGAAGCCGCGCTCCTTCGCCGGGCTTGTCACCACGTCAGGGTAGACGAACATCTGCGAGCTGCGAGGCTCACGAATGCAGGAGCAGTTCGGGAAGCTGGAGCGGGGTGGGGGAGGTGGCAGCAGCGGCGGACTTGGAGATGGGGGCGGGGGACTAGGTGAAGGCGGGGAAGGGGTGAGAGGAGGGGGAGAGGGAGGAGGGGGAGAAAAAGGCAAGGGGGAGGGTGGGGGGGGAGAAGGTGGTGGAGGTAGGGGAGGCGGTGGGGAGGGGGGAGGGGGAGAGGGAGGCGGCGGGGACGGTGGAGGTGGAGACGGAGGTGGCGGGGAGGGGGGAGGGGGAGAGGGCGGTGGAGGAGACGGGGGAGGGGGAGAAGGGGGCGGGAAAGAAGGGGGCGGGGAGGAGGGCGGGTCAGGTGATGTCGGGAGCGAGGGCGGTGGGTCGAGCGGTGGTGGCATTACCGGTGCTGGCGGGGGAGAATGAGCTGCCGCGGGTTTGAGGTCCAAAGGCGGTGGCGGCACCAAACCCGTGATGCCCACTGGGCAGCAGTCCTTGTCCGCGTTGAATAGGGCGTACTTGCAGGCACCGCCGCCAATTGCGCAGAAAGTATCGAGTGTGTCGCATATTGAGTCATCTGCCAAGAACAGACAGAAGTTCGTGTTCAGGGCCGTAGTAGCATTAGCATTGATCTTCTTCAGGCGCAGGACGCCCAGCTGAGCGTTGAACTCGTAGGACGCGGGTTTGCCGTTTAGGGTTACCCTTAGCAAAGCTGGCCTGCAACTCGGCTCTGCGGGTGGGAGGATGGCAAAGAGAAAAAATGAAAGAGGCAAATTTGGAGGATGTTTTCAGCCTATGTTTTAAATAGTTAAACTTAGGGAATACGAAAATCACGGGGTACAATGTACCGCATCAATGGAAAGGCCTAGGAAAATGGACTTTTGGAGATTAAAATCCGATACGACGCGCTTGTTTGCAATATTTGACTAATGACAATAAGGTAATCGATATCCGACTGACAGTCTTGCATGAACGGGCAGGGCAGGAACATACGGGTCGGGGCACATACGCACGAGGAACGCGCCAGGAAAGTAATAGTTTCACGCACACTGCTTCATTGGCGGCCAGTATCATGTTCTTGACATTAAGTCTGTTTAAACGTTGGGAAACATGCGCTGGAGGCTGGCTCGTGGCCGATTCTCGTGACAAGACTGACTCACCAACGTCGATCTCAATTTTGGAGATAACCTGCTCGCCATTGCAGCACTTAAATTTAGCATCGCAAAAGGATGATTTTTCAATTCGGAAACAATAGCGCTGGGCACCGACCACCGATGATGCACTCGACGCTCGCAGCACGAAAGGCGCTGCGTTAAGGGACCGAATGCAGTTGCAAAGAGGTGGAAATTCATAAGTAGCCATCAATTTGCGACCAGAGCCGGAAACTGCGACGCTCGCAGGAATCGCAGAAAGCGCAGCGATTGCCAGCGCAGCGAAGCATACGCCCCATGATGGGCAAAAGCGCCCCCACATCCTCACTGCAGCCGACTCGAGCTGTTGACAATGTGCGGTCCTTTAAGAAGCGACACAAGGGCCGTATTGTTGACGAACAGAAACCCTGCGTACCCTGCGTACAAATGTGACCCAGGGCAGGGTAGGGTCAATAACGCCAGAAGGAACGAGAGGGCCAGATGAGCACTACATGCCAAAGGAAAATGTTCTCAGCACATTCAGGAAAGGTGCAGATACCGTCTACAAGGCGACTGTTGAGGGCACCAGTCTGGCGATGGGGAAGCACCGTGATTCTGAACGTGCGCGGCACAATCGGCCGAAATCCAAAGACGTAATTCCAAAAAGACAAACGAAACGATGACTTACAGACGTCAGAGGATTAGCTTATGCGTTTGCGTGCGGATTTGCCTCCGTGAACAGATCAGAGTTCCAAACTACCCGCCTATTGAGCCTGTGCGCTCCTGCACCACAGCAGACACGTCTCTCGGAATAAACGCGACAGGCTAAAATCATGTATCATGGCACACATTATATATTGAAATCTGTATGTGTACTGCAGCCTGGGACCATGCCTCGATGGACAGCCATTACGACCTTTTTTTACCATCTCCCTAGCCCATGCGGGGACTTAGATCTCAATTTTAAGGTAGAAATATGCACATGATAATAATGGAAAATAGCACATCTTCAAGATCGTAAACCTGAAACTAGCATCATCGATACTTGCGATCTCCACGGTTGTATAATACCTGTGCATTAAACTGCGTTTGGGGTATATCTGAAATGATAAATTTATTGATTACCTATACCTGTTGAGGTAGTAAGTGCTTACCACGTGCATGCATTTCGGCGCTCGTGTTATCATAAGTCACAGTCAGGTGAGGTAACACCTTAATATCAAATATGCTATTGAATATCTTAATTTGATTTGCCCTGCCGTCAGATTACGTGCACAGGGCAGCACGTACACACACCTGGCCTGTCGCCGCAGGGAGATTAGTATAATTACCATGAAAATGGCATGTTGACTTAGGTAATGGCACATCATAGTTTGCGGTCATACCGATCACGGTATCGTGATCTTCTTTCAAGGCGTCCATCCGTCTTCTGAATGTTGGTGGCGGTATGGGTAAATTTGCTAAATCAATATTATTTAGTATTGCTAAATTATTTGGATATTTGACAACTTTGCCACCGACCGTACCCTGTTCCCTGTGTTGCCTCTTATTGGTTGCTATTCTAATGGGTTGCAAAGCCTAGTTGAAATCCAATAGTATCAATGGCGCATTTCAGATCACCGTGTGTGTGGTCCCCTTATTGAAAGGAAAAGGGGGAGAAAGAGAGAGAGAGAGAGAGAGAGAGAGAGAGAGAGAGAGTCGAAAGTGAAACATGCATACCCAGAAGTCCATAGCAAGAATGTCCGAGCTGACCTGATCAAGCTGCGCCTGTAAAACAGATATCGTTCCCACCACGACTCCAGGGAGACCACATCATTACATCATGAAGCCTATTTGTTCATCACCCATCAACACACCTTCGCGATCCTATCCAGTCCTATCGGTGATCATAGGCCTCAGGATTGCGAGAAACCTAATGGTGGGATGGCATAAGGGGGGTTTGTCGCTGATTAACAGGTTCGCTCTGGTTCGGGCAGCGTGAGGAGCCGATTGAGAAGCGATTGGTGATTCACCGAATGGTGATCTCGCCACGTATGCTGTACATGCGTGCTGTAACCTGGCAAGCCAGCCGGCCGTACAAAATTGTTGGAATTATGCCACCGCAAGGGAAAAACGCACGGCTGCGTCGCTCGGGTGCCAAAACAAGCAACTACACGTAACAATGCATCCGTGCTTCACAGAGGTCAGTTTGTCTAAGAGAAAGAAGCCACAGATATGTTAGTTACCCAGGTTCAGATTCCGTCATGCCTGTCGTACTACTGCTGAGGTGCGGTGAACACGGCCTCGTGGATAGATGCCACATCAGCCATGCATGTACACACATACACACATACCTGCATATTTAAATAATTGAGCGGGCTTTAGATTTTACAGCTATGGGGCCGTGCCCAAGCCATAGGGACCCCTCCCCTTGGGCAGGTCCATCTGCACCCGTAACGGCTGTACAGCACGGTATCCCGTCACGAAATACGTCACCGTTTAGATTAAGAACTATAAAAAATATTTTCTATTCCTTATTATTATTGTTATTATTTATGTCGAGGGATTTGAGGTGCTTGTCCTGCAACTCAAATTGGTTATTCATAAGCTCAGTTATGAAAGTAAAAGATATCGTAAAAGAATGAAGCATTAATTAAACAACGTAGAATTGAGCGGGCTCTGGTTATGACTACTTAAGGCCGCTGAATGAGGCTGTGGATATTGCGTGGGCCCCATACCTCTAGCCGATTTTATCTTCTGACCATTCTCGTGCCAAAGCCACTACATACTGCTTGCAGTGTATGGGTGAATTCATTAAACCGCTCCAGAAGTCCGTCATGTCCGTACGTACGTATGGTTTTCGTATGTTTTATTTAGAACTCACCCGCCGTATTTTCTAGAGCGAGCCGAGTCCCTCTGGAAGGATGTGCCCGGGACATGTCTTGATTGCCCAGGACCTACCGTGACTGAGCATACGTACGTACATAAGGCCCCAGCGTGCGTTGCGTGGTGCGTCTAAAAACGTGCTAGACAAATATTGCGTGTGTGTGCGGCTTTGCCACTTTGCCTGGAGCTCCTGGAGCTCCAGAGTCAATAATAAACTTTATTGGATTCCTTACATACAGCTCCATACAGCGCACACTTATAATTTATAGCGCCAAAGAAAAGGGATACCGATGACCCACATCGGCTATGCATCCTCACCTAATAATAAACGGCGGCCAAATCGAGTCGGCCTCAGTACAGCTGGCTGGACGCAGAGGAGGTAAAAGCCCCGCCTAGGCACGCAGGCAGGGGCGCATGTCTGTGTAGCAGGAATTACCATCTGCGACCTGCTGCCCAGCCACCCCCGCCCCTTCCTTTTATCAAAAATCGTGCAACCAACAAAGTGTCCATTACGCTAACCAACCACATTACACACGCACTTCGGAAGTTCTGTCGTCAACTCTATATATACCGTGCGCGTACTGGTATTGGCAGTATTTGTTGTAGCGAACGACAAACGATGTGGTACGTACGAACGAAGGTCCCAAGCAAACCAGGGCTTGCTCGTTACGCAGTATTGCTCGCCGCCACATACAACGCTGATCGACGGCACACCGACCCCCGCAACCGATTCATGCATTCTGCAATTATGTCACCAATCAAAGTCAATCATTATCTGCGCGATATGCATGGGCTTCATTCGTCTCCTGCAGAATCCATTGTGCACATCCCACCAACCCCTTTGAAAGACGATTTCCGAAAGGAAGAGCGAATGAAGACTGCCCGCCGTTCCGCTGCGGTACAATTATCTATATATGGCTTGCTTCTGCGTGCTTAGCAACGTACAAATACCGATCAAGAAGAAACACAATTACGTAAGTCACAAGGCCTCAGCCCCTCTCATACTGCGCGTATATATTAGGCTGACCGATTACCTTCTCCCTCCAAGGACCAAGCAAATCAAAGCCAGGCCAACGAAAGCAGATCCTACCGCTTCAAAGACCCGTGAAAAGCAATCTATGGCAATATAATAGCTCTTAACTTCACACAGCCGATTGACAGCTAGGATATATCAAAAAGAACGCGAGCAACAGCGAAGGTCCTTATGGTAACGACGCGCGTTCTTTATGAGCAAGCAACGAGGCAAAATAGAGATTAACAACTTATATCTTTGGAACATTTAAGAGGAACACAAACAGTGTTCAGAGCTTAAGAACGGAACGGACGTGTTGGCTCAGAGTAGTCTTCTGAGAGTCCATGCTTGTAAACAATTGAGAGGCGACCTCGTGTTTAGATATCAACAAAGCTTACAAGCAGGTAAGCATACATTCGACTCGATAGGATTGTACGAACTTCCGTTGCATGCGACTTCCGAAGTACTCCGTTGTCAAGCAACCGAACACGACCGAACTATCAACCGCCATACCACATCACGTCCTTCCACCTGCGCACCTGACAACACACACACACACACACACACACACAAACACACAAACACACACACACACATACAACCTGATAGAATGATCTGATTGTATGTCTCTAGCATGAATTACAGCGATTCTTATGCCGCAGCTCGTGCTTGTCCTTGACCCCGGGTCTTGGACAATTATGAGGCCGGAAGTGCAAAAGAGATCTGGAAAAAAATTGAAACTAAGACTTCAACAGAAGTCGCGAGATAAATTTCCGTTTGAACACGTAATGGCTCTTCACGACGCGCTGAACGATACTCCTGCCGTACGGAAATCACAGGGTGCGCGACGAAAAACGAAACGGGCGACTACAGAGGGACTAGAGGGAGATAAGGGGGGAAGAGAGACGATAGAGGCACAGAGGGAGGGAGAAAGATAGTCCCTGATAGTCCCTGATAGTCCCTGATAGTCCCTGCCGACTTTGCTTGCACGGCAATGGCAGTCGCGCGTCTGAATTTGAAGCCATCGTTGGTTGGTCCACTAACGGTCACACAACACACGCGAATTTTCTAAAACTTCAGACTCCGTCACGCTGACTCACGGTCGCGTGGACAGTTCGCCACGCAGCCATGTAGGGACATTTTACCCTCCGTCAAATTGGCCCTCAACATTTCACGGCGATCCCAGGGTGCCAGGATTTTCCTTCAGAGCTTCATCAGGCAGCAAATGTATAGGCCACGTCATCCATCATCTGTAAAAACCCTAGCTCACCTCATTTCGTATTTTAGGCGGCTTAGTTTCATCCTAGCCAAATGATGCCTGTTTACGACAAGGGACGGTCATGGGCCTTTGGCACAACTAATTAACCGCACCGAACCAAATCCAACCGACACAACTGCGTGGAGCCGTACGTGGAGCCGCCACGCTACAGAGTGGTGGCCATTTTCACACGAACGGGTCAATTCTTTGACCCGATGTTGACCATCCAACTTCATCCAACCCTGTCAAGTGCTTTGCATTCTTTCTCCCGGCCTTTGCAGCCCCCAGTCAGTAAGGGCGACCAATCGAGAAGATGAAGTCCTGGAGATGAAGCGGATTCAACGGCATGCCCCAAAATGACTTCACAAAATGTTCCCGAACCACCAAGTGACACGCATTCGTGTCACCGTTCTCATTCTCCCTGAAACCTTTCCTGTCAGATGGCCACATGGTGCCTGACATGCCGACCCTCATTCATTAACGTACGACAAGGGGCAGCAAGTAGAAGGCTTCGACCCAGGCTTATTGAAAATGCCGAGAGTAATCGAACCATCGTGGAACTTTCCGAGCGCTGCTAGGGTGTTGCATTGCGGCTTCATGACGAGGCACACGTCCAAGTCCGCCGCTGCCGACATATCCAGATCGAGCCCTGTCACCTTCATAACAGGGTACGGGTTGTACTGGATGATTCGCGTGCGCCTGACGCCGCCCACTGTCGAGTAAGAGAAGGCTGGCATGCAGGCGGCATCCGCCTCGAACTCCAACTTGTATATGGTAAAGTTGCAGCATTGTGAGTTGGGTTTGGGACAAACCGACCGGACCCCGACGGTGAAGCAGAGACCGGTAAGGTTCCTCTCCATGGGCGTCACGGTCACGGTGGGTTTGACGTACAGACGGGATGCGAGCGGGTCACTCTCGCAGACACAGTTCGGGAATTCGGACCGCGGAGGTGCGGGGGGTGGGGGAGAGGGGGGCAGTGGGCGGGTATTGCCTGGTACGATTATCTGCGGTGGTGGCGGTGGCGGGAGGTTTGCGACCCCGACGGGGCAGCAATCGCGCTTAGTGTTGAAGAGGGCGTACTTGCAGGCGCCGTTGCCGTACGTGCACAGCTGCGCCAGGGAGGTGCAGGTGCTGTTGGATTTCAGGTGCAGGCAGATCTGAGTTCCGGAGGCGGTGGTCTGGGTCAAGTTGAGGCGGGTGACACGGAGGGTATTGAAAACCGTGTTGTACTCCCATGCGGTGTACGGAAAGCCGTTGACCGTGACGCGCTTCAGAGAGGTCTTGCAGGTGGGCACTGCATATGGGTGTATGTGTAAACATGTGTCAAGCAAGGGATGGAGGGCAGTGATATGAGAATTAGGAAAGTGGAGAAAGTTCGATTATCTTCGAAAGAAATGCATACGGAAAGTAAGCTTCCATTTGGAAAAATCACACATGCAACAAGGACATGATTTGGGTCACGGCGGAAGAGGGAAAGAGAAGGTGAAGGTGAATTTCCAAGGAATTTTCATAGAAGGTTAGGCAGTGCGCTTTGGGTTGGGGAGGCGGTGAGACATGATGGACAATGAAATCTCAGGTTGAGAAACGGATGAAAACTTTACATGCGAATGAGAAATAAGAGGCGACTGTTATGCATGTGTTTCCACTTTTCCAACAGGATGGGATGCCTTCAGGCACTGGTGGGATGTGGATCTATCTGTGGATGGTTGGAAAAGTAGTCGGACGAAATATTTGTCACCTGAAGAATATATGTATATACATACATATATACATATATATTGTATACACATACATGTATGGGATTCTAAACGTGTACGCTCTGTACGAAGGGACACTGCCGCGAAACGTACTTCCGCGATCCTTTGTTGATATTTGTTTTTCATCATAAAATATTCGTTTTTAAGATTAATATGCATATGTATTTATCCGGCCACCTTAGGCACTAAGGAGTGAGCACCTAGTGTTTGCCGATCATCTCATGTCATCACTTACAGACATCAAGCTCGACTTTGTAGACGCCCTGGGAGGGATCGCAGCAATTGCTGTTCTTGTTGCATTCAGCTTCCTCTATGTTGAAGCAATAGCGCCTGAAGCCGTAAATCGGAGTGGATGCGCTCTCATCGTACACCAACCGATATGCCCCGTTGTCGAGGGTGCGCTCGCAGATACAGCCCGGCGGAAACTCAGTCGGAGATTGCAGCAGGTGGCGAACATGATCCGATGCTGATATTATAGGAATGATGCACATCACGGATGCGGCCAGCAGGAGCGCAAGAGCGGCCCCACGCCTCGAGAGAGCATGGCGTTGCTGTAACGGCAGCATCTTGTGGAGCTACAACTCCGGCAACTGCTAGCTACCGAGATGACTGATGGAACCTCAATAACTGGAGTACTGGTAGAGCTCTGCAGGCATAAGAAATGCACGTATGCGCGCGGGCGCTTTAGCCCTTATGATAGTTTGAGATGGCTGGATGGGGATGGCTGGAGCTGCGAAGACTATCCTAGTTTCAACTGAAGAAACAAAGCAACTAACATCTTCACATTTAAGACAATATAGCTGCTTGTAACTATTGCAAGAATCATGTCAGATTGCTGGAAGCGCAAACTATACAAGCATGGCTCGCGCGGCGGTCGTCGGCCGCAAACATTATCCCATACAGGAACATTTAAAAATTCGGACCCACCTCACGTCTGTGACGTCTTCACGAAATGCGCAATTTAGAAAATCTGTAGATGATTGCGATTAGACTACCAGCCGTAGGCACCAACAGGTAGGAAGTTTTTGGAAAGTCTGTACCGGAGGCAGCTCCAAGACATCAACTCCTTCATGTAAATGAACTGGATACCTGAGAAAAGCTTTCTCTTATTTCGTGGAACATATGAGGCGGGCGCCACCACACCCGCCTGTCGTACAAATCGACGAGATTGATGCAACTGCATACAATGCTCCGGACATAAGACGATGCCCCTGAAATCATTTTTAAAAATATAACACGATATTTATACATGTATATCGAGGAATGTGATGCCAGATGGTGATGTGTAAAGTGTGCGGTTGTAACGGCAGTTCTTGAAAGGCAACCCATGACGGCAATCTGCTCAAGCTACATTGCCATAATTTTGGTTTAGGTGATTGTTAAATATCTGTTAAAACTCTATGCTGCTGGTACTACCAAAAGGTCTCCATTTCTCAAAGCACGTCGCTTCCAGCGGCGGCAGATACTAAACCGAGCATACACAGACTGCCAGTTACTGCGTATGCAAAATACATATTTGCTTGATTTTTACAACTATACGATTTCAGTTGTTTATTATAAGTACGCCTATGAAGTCTTGGCACCGGGCACCGGGGATGGGATGTGTCGTGTTTGCACGCGCCAAAGCCTTATGGCGGCTCATGGCAACCAATTTCTACCAATTACACCAACATAAGACTGACCTAAACCTCGTATATGCGATTTTATACCACTTTACGTTGGCATATCTTTGTTATGTATGTATCAGCTCGAAGATACTGGCTAAGGAAGACTACGCACGGCGCCGACCAGAGCCGAAGAGGCTACTACGCTCGAAGAGGCTCGAAGTCGGAAACGCCAGGTATCGCCAGCCCTCCATCTATCCGCCGCCGTTACGTGTGATCACGTAGTAACCAGGTTTATTTGATCACGTAGTAACCAGGTTACCTTATCAATTATAAACACACGCGGCTTCTTCCCTTGAATTACAGTAATGCCGCTACTGGTACTAAACTGACCTCATCAAGCGCTTTCACGGGCATGATAGATATACTTAAGATCGGCTCCATTGCCTTTTACATTCACACATGCACACACATACACGTACACATACAGAGGTTCGTCAAAATTTGGAGAGGTGCGGATTTCAATTTGAGGTTTGAAATTTGAAGAGAGTTGTTTTTGTAGCTTTTTATATTCCTTAAAAGCTTATTGTCCTTAAAGCTAAGACGGGTTGATTAATTAAATTGCAACGGCGGAAGATGTCTCTGCTGAGCATTGGGGATATTTTCGGGGTGTTAGCTTTTGGCGCAGCTTGAGCCATGGAGGAGCGAGATCCGTACGTATGCAGCATGATGAAGACCAAAACTTAAATCTCACAAGGCAAAGCACAGCATTGCAAAGCAGGCAGCGCACGCACCATACATAGTAGACGGAGGCAAAACACAGCCAGCCACGGTACAGCGCATGGGCTTAGACGCGATCGCATTCTCTCTTCATCTAAATCACCGCAGCACACACTGTAAATGAGACTCAAGGCAGGCACATGTACAAAAAAGCATCACGGGCATCGGCACAGAAACCACACCAAGTACGACCTGCCCGTCTGTGACGCGTCCGGGCGGATAGGGGGCGAGGGAGGGAGGGGAGGGAAGGGGGGGGAGGGGCCAAATCCCACATCACAGGTGTACGGGTATACGAAGAAGAAAACTTCGCTAGGGGCTGGGGATATAGGTGTGAATGCAAAAATCCCAAGAGACCGAGACCCGTAATCCAATAGACTCCGCTGCTGGGGGCTCGGTGGGTGAGTTCAGCTCAGTATCACCGAATCACGTAATGTGGGGCGGTACCGTTCGATGCGGTCTGGTGCTGTTATTTTGGAGGCTAGATGGCTTTCTGACGTAAGCTGAAGCTCACCACACCGCCCTTACCTTTGCGGCTCACCCAATGTGCAAACCACATCAGGTGGTATGTATTGGCGTTTAAGCATATCTTCCCCATTCAGATTAGACATTCAGATCGCACCTGTGGTACCCTGACTCGTCCTGATCGTGGCTTCCCCTTTCCCCCCCCACCTGGTAATGCATTGAATCACCTTCCTTTGAGAACCTGAACCCTGAAGCCAATATACACACAGGTGGTATGGTATGGCACACACACACGCATAGACATATTGACCGACTGACCGACCGATCGATCGACCGACCGAATAGATGCAAACACAACATCCTTTCCTAGCCTAGCGTAGTATTACTTTGTGGAAATCACACGAACGTCCGACTGACCGAGTAAGACCGTACCGATTGACCGCCTACCTTCTTGAGTACGCACGTGTGCACAAAACACATACGCGAGTATTTAGGACAGGTATTTACCGCGGGATGGCGCTTCAACAATGTGCTATTACTGCATAACCCAGCTGCAACCCCTAGCTTACTCAAGATACCATAACGCAAGTGGGCTCAGGAAAAGAACCCCCCCAAACCCTGAAAGCTGTGTATGTCCACCTGGGGACCTCCCTCTTTCCTCCCCCACCCCCTCCTCATCCAACAACGAGTTTCCGTACGCAATCATGTCTTCTCCTCCCCCACCCCGAAATTCCCACACACCATCTTCCAGCTGATCACGCTCCCCGGAGACAGTGTCCCGCCCCGCCCCGCCATGCCTTGACTGTGCTCGCTATTTCCTACACACAAACCCCCCTCCCCCTACGCTTCATCTGGATGTCTGCTCCTGCTGCCACTGCTGCTGCTCCTGCTGCTGCATCAGCAGCACATATACATGCCGACTTCTCAATGAGAAATAAGATCGCGTAAGCTATGAGTCAAATCATCGGGGTCCGGCTGCGTGTGCTCTTACACACATGGCCGATGATGCAAGAATACGCCTTGTACCGCGTGAACTGCGCCTCCGGTGTCTTCCGCCCCCCTTTCCGCCTCTGCAGGTCGCGACCTTCGTGCGGCAGCGCGTGCGGTAATGGACCCTTCAAGACCCACCATCACCACTCTCTTTTTTTCCACCATCGTCACCAGCACAGCCGCCGCACCCCGCACATCCACCCGTTGACAGGGGTTGTTGAATTTGCGACCTGCCTACCCACCATCCCATCTCCATCCCCTCCTCACCTGCTACCCCGGGAAAACTTCCTCTTGCAGCGACGTTGGCCACTGGCCGATCCTTACCTTGTGCCCCTTTTCACGTCCTCTCCATAAGGCAGGGGCTTATGCCATATCGAACCCAGCTGCCAGGCGGGCGCTGGATGTGACGAGGGTGGTCGGTTTGCTCCGAGACCCAATACCCAACACAACGGGTCCTAAAAGCGCAGCAAAGCCAACCCCATGTGTGTGTGTACGTGTGTGTTGGTATGTGCGAGTGTGTGAGGGTGGCTCCTGTGGGCCCATGAACCTTCGTTCCCTCCTTTCCGCCATAACAAATACTCATATATCTGTGTCTGTGTCTAGTTCCAAATCCGGATTTTAAGGCTCGCAATCCGCTCCGTAACCCTTCTGGGTTACACATCTTCATGGCACGCTTGGACCCTACCCACGGGTCAGATCACAAACAAACGCTTCCGATCCGCCCCATGATTCCTCCTCCCTCCTCCTACCTGAAGCAAGCAACGACGAGACGCAAGGCAGCCCCCTCCAGGACCCGGGGGCCTCAACCGTGCACATCCATATCCGCAAGCAGAGCAGCACAACATCACACAGCACCGCCTCCTCGCGGCGACCTGATCATTTCCCCACTTCCCAAGCCTCCCACTTCCCAAGTCGCAGGTTGGGTTTAACTTCTTGCCCCTCCTAAGCACCCCCTGCGTCGAGAGCAAATTCTCAGTGCACCAATCCTGTCCTACCTGGTCAACAGCCCGGCGACGACGACGACGACGACGATCATCGGTTCCACGGCTCTGAAACCCAACCTTCACAACCTAAACCTAAACCTAAACCTAACTTAAGCCAACGTCTCCGTCATGTCCATTGGATCACCGCCACCACAACTGCTACCGTCACTGCCACCATCACCCCCGCCACCAGTACCGTCATCACCCCTGGTGTCCGCCTCCGCCATTAGATGGTCGCCATCTTTCGCCGCCGTCGTTACGGCCACTACCAATGCATCATCCAAGGTCGCCGCTGCCGCTGCCGCTGCCGCCACCGCTCCGTTGCCGGCTCCTAACTCCTCAACCCCAGTCTGCTCAGCCCCCGACCCCGCCCCGGGGTTCCAAATGGTTGTTACTTGCCGCTCGGAAAATAAAACCATTTGCTGCTGCTCCGAAACCACTTGCGGTTGCGGGCACTCCACTATTACCTCCTCCACGATAACCGGCTCCGCCACTGTCGGGTCCCCCTCCTCGGGATCTTGATGCTGAACTGGGTATGGAAGATTCCCGACGGCACTGAGGGCCTCCGCCTGCATTTCTATCAAAGACGCCGAGGAATCAATGCCAATGTCAATACCGATGCCACCAATGGCGTTTAATGGCTGTTGCTGCTGTCCTTGCTGTTGCTGCTGAGGGTGGGGATGCGTTGGCTGCAACACCGTCGTGATGACTGAGGAGGAGAAGGAACTGTGGCTTCCCCGGGGAGGTGCGAGGATCACCGGCACGCCGCCGTGGTGAGCAGGCAGATGCTGCTGCTGTTGGGGGTGGTGCTGAGGAGGGTGGTGTTGTATAGGAAGAGCGGGGCCACCGGGCAGCGGTTGCTGTTCCGGCTCACCGAGGCCCCCAGGGGGTGTCGTCGCGGCCGCCATCGTCCCACTGACCGATGGGACACCGCCGCTCGGCGCCACGGCCGCCACGCTGTCGGGTCCCGTTGCAGAGCTGAACGCCACGGACAGCGGCGCCGCTGCAGTGGCAGCGGTTGTGCCACCGGCTGGCCCATTTACGGTAATTGCGACGCCACTCCCTCCACTCCCTCCACCACCGGCGGCGGCAGCAGGGTACGATGAGGGCACAGGGTACAGGACCTGCCAGGGGTGGGTTAAACAATTGATCGGTCCAAGTCGCAGCGAAAGGCAGAGCTCGCGTCAGTCGACGGTAAGACGCGCGTCCTGCTGCTGACCAACACCACTTTCAACTTTCTCATTACTTTTACTTTCAGGCAAAGCCCGATGTATGCATCGCAGCAATACAGCACAGACAGGAATGAATTATGCAATCCGTCGCAATACCCGTGTGTTAACTCTGATGTGTTGCTTAAAAAAACACCTTCCTCCGGGGCCAGCTTGCGGCGGCCCGGAAAAGGAAGGCCCGTCAGAGAAGCATTGAATGATATTAGACAGACCCGGGCGGATGAGCCTATGGGTGGCGGCGTCAGGGCACATTAGCCTGGACATTAGCCAGCCGCCTACCGACTCCACATCAGCGCACACATATGCCAAACCACATTTCATGGGCAATATTATATCAAAGCCGTAACGCCATAACGTCACCCGCGCACCTGGCCATTCGGAAATCCATGCTGGGCGACCATCGGCCCGTGTCCGACATTGCCAGCTGGGGGCCTCGCTCCCGCCATAAACGCACCACCGCCAGGCAGCGCTGATGCCCCGGCGCCCGTCGCCGCAGTAGCAAGATTTGCCACTGGCTGCTGCTGCTGCGGCTGGGATGGGGCACTAAGGACTTGCGGATAACCATAGGGCTGTTGCTGTTGCTGCTGCGGCGGCGGCGGCGCCGAGGGCTGCTGCTGTTGTTGCTGCTGGAGGTGCAATGACGGAGGGGCCGGCAGGAGGCCGGCTTGCATCGGGGTGCTCGTGGCGACTGAAGCGTTGTGCTGTTGCAGTTTCTTAGCGGCGGTGTCACTGATTTTGTTCATGATGGAGAGGAATTCCTCCAATACGACACGCTCCTTCCGAGCATATAAGAGACCCGGCCCCCGATGCTGCCGCGAAGACTGCTGCTGGTGCTGGTGCTGCTGGGACTGAGGCTGCTGGGGCTGCTGCGTATGGGGTTGCAAGGGCAGGAGTTGGGACTGCGACTGGGGTAGGTGTGTGAAGCCCAGGTCACCTGACCTCTGAGTTCCTCCACTGTGTCCTCCTCGTCTGCTGTCTGTCGCGCCGTCGCCATCTACCATGTGAGAGGAAGGCGCGGGATCGGAGGACCAGAATGGACGAGGGGTGGGAAGAAGGGGTGGAGGGGTGGGAAGAAGGGGTGGAGGGGTGGGAAGAAGGGGTGGAGGGGTGGGAAGTTAAGTACACGAGGCCCGATAGGCTCTGCCGCTGAGAACAGAGGGTGGAAAGATGGAAGAGTGGAGGTGCGAACGAGGCGATGGGGACTTAAAGACGTCCCTATCTAAGTCCCCATCTTAGTTAAGGACTTAATGGTAGGAGACACTCACTAATTGTAGGAGAGAAGGGGAACATAAGGGCTTTCCATCGTGAGTGCTAAGGGGAGAAAGAGCTTTGGTAAGACCAAGACCAAGACCAAGAGCGAGAGCGAGAGAGCGAGAGAGCAAGAGGAAAAAGAGGACGCGACAGATGGCGGAGTCGAGGACGAGTCAAGGAGAGTGAATGAAGTGACTCGCCGCCCGTTCCTTTTGGGACCGCACGCATTGCGACTAATGGCGCGGTCTTACCCTCCCCCTGCGTGCGGTCCACCGCCTCTGCCGCCAGCGCCAGCGCCGCCTCCGCCGTCACCTCCGGCTCCCCATCACCTCGTCCGCCAGCACCCCCCGAGTGCGAATGCCCCAGGGGTTGGATAGGGAGCTGAAAGTTCAAGGCGGCCCCCCTTCCCGCATCCCTCACATCAAACTCCAACTTTATCATTGTCCCTACGCTGCCGCCGCCGTCTCCGGCGCCGCTGTTGCCGACAAGGCCATCATACGCCATTGCCTCGTCGCCGTCAGCATTAACTGCAGCCGCTGCCGCCATTGCCTCCTCGCATTGTCTCACGAGAACATCGCTGGCTTGCCCCGCGGCGACGGTTTCCGTGATGCTTGGGGCCTGGCCTGAGGACATATGGCTAGTACCGCTCCCAGCACCGCCGTTGCATACCACCACTTGCCCCGCAAGTTGCTGTGGTGGCAGTGGCGGCGGATTTAAATTGTCCAGCAATGGAGTGCCACCGCCGCCGGCTGCCGCGACGGCGGCAGCGCTAACGCCGACTGTCGTAACCCGTGCTGACGCCGCCTCGTCATCGGCCACCATCCACAAGAGGCGACAGAGCTCCTCAATGACACTGCGTTTAACCATCCCATTCACCACCTGCGCCGAGTAATGAAGTACAAACAGAAAACGCCAACGAAAACAACGGAGGGCATACGGCGTACGGCACAGGATACGAACCATTAGCCGTTAGTCCATATTTGGTAAATTGCCATTCGAGTTCCATTCGAGAATATTCCATAAAAATTCTCAAAGATATTGAAAATAAAAAATTCAAAAATAAAATCAAAATACGCAAAAAAGCAAAAATTAAAATAAAAAACAACGATCAGCTCATGAAAAATTACCTCAAATCCACGTCCAGAAACAGAACGGCACCACTACAGACACTCCCGCGCGACCCAAACCTGGAAAAAGCTCTCAAGGCACAAAAAGGGCAGCCGACCGACCCACCTCATGCTATGGACAGCTGCGGCGCTGGGTACCTTCCCGGTCCGTACACGGTACTACGATGTACGTCCCGATCAGTACCTTTACAGTAACACTACTTCTTCATTTGACGTACGAGCTATTGTGGTGGTGAAGGTACTGGTCAGTGAGCCAAGAGGTGAAATCCCCGGTGATGGTGGTAGTGATGGTGGCCGTTATCGGTTCGTCATTGCAATAACGCACCTCATCAACTCCCAACCGCGGACCAGCGTCCCCACGCGCACGGATCATCGGCACCTCCCGTACCTCCTGCATTTTCGCACGCAATGGCAGCTGGGTCTGCACGGCCGCCGCCGCCGCCGCCGCTACCGCCGCTGCTGCCAACGGCTGCGGTGCCGGCGCCACGACCAGCGATGGCCCTGACTGGCCGCCTGGCGCTGTGGACTGTAATGACAGTAGTTGTGGCGCCGACCCCGACGCCGCGGCCAGCGCCAGAGATAAGGCCTGCGGAAGGCTCGCCATGCCGCCAGGCCCGAGCCCCGCCAAGTTGCCGATGACACCTTGTGCGGCACCACCGGGCCGCGGCCCACCACCAGGCCCGGCCGCACCAGCTGCAGCAGCCGCTGCCGCGACGGCGCCAGCCAACCCCATCTGGAGGCTGCCGATGCCCGCAGCAGCAACCGCTGCCGCGGCTGCAGCTTGCTGCTGTTGATGTTGGACTAATGCTCCGAAACCACCAGTCTGGAGCAGCCCCGATCGAATCGCCCCCAGAGGTACACCCTGGGCGGCAGCTGCAGCCGCTAACCCAAGCGATGACCCTGGGACAGGCGGCGGCGGCGCACTACCGTACCGAAGCCGCTTCGAGCCGTTGCCGCCAGGGCCTCCAACGCCAGCATTGGCATCCTGCGTGAGTGGATGGGTGGGTGAGTGGGCCGGGCCGGAGGGACTCGGATACAGACGAATTAAAAGAACTGAGACCTCCGCGTTGATATGGATGGGTAGATGGAGAGGTAAGCGAGCAAATGACATGTACGCTGTAGAGTAAGACGGGGTGTTGGGCGGTTCCCGCTCACGGAGCTAGCCTCACCCTTCAATGCTCCAGAACCAGATGTGCTGACCATATCGTAAGCTTAATACCGAACAACCCCCCCTTTTTTGGCACTTCCTACCTTTCCCACCCCCGTTCGTCCAATCCCGGCGCCCCCCCTTCATCCCATCTGCCACCGACTCCTGTATAGTTCTACTGCTATTACAAGACTCCACTTCCAGTTAGGGTTTATCGCAGCGCACACTTCCGCCTGCCCCAATTTCCCCGTGTCCTCCCCGGCTCCCCCCTCTACCAGGGCACGTTTCTTCGTCTTCACACAAACTCTCTCCCCCCTCCATTCTGCTGACTGAGAGCTCCCACCTCGAAGTTTTTGCACTCCACGCACTTGCAATTGTCAGAGCAGTAAATACCCGCCTGTGTTAGGGAGGGGAGAAAGGGAGGGAGGGAGGGCGAATACACGAAATCTGGTGCTGGTGCTGACGGGTGGAGGGAGGGGAGATTCAGAACCGAGATTCGTGAGCAGGACCTTCAAGTCACGTTTGGGAGGGAGGGGTGGGGGTACCGAGAGACAGAAGCTCCACCTGCACATTGTAAGGAAGAGTAAGCTGACCGGGTCCACGACGAAGGAAACGGGTGATGGTGATGATGGTGATGATGGTGATGATGTTGGTGATGGTGATGGTGGTGGTGATGATGGAGGTGGTGATGGTGATGGTGATGGTGGTGGTAGAGAGGGGAAACAGAATCCATACGCCATTTGTGTTCCCCCCCACACACACCCCACACACATCCAAAATGATCCATTAACTCCATCGGTCGATATCAACATTTCGACATACGTCTTATCCCTATTGCCTCCCATTCTTTCCCATCCGCGCTTCACTACCAACCCCTTCAGCACACACACACATACATACACACGCACATACATACATATTCACAAAGGGCTACACCAAAAACATACACAGACAGCGAGTATACACACAAGGAAAGGGAGGCACACACACAGACCTGAAAGCACTCGCAGTATTTTTTAAGACACGAAGACTTCTTGCAGTTGCAGCCCTTAAGATGGCGCCCCGGCACCGCCGCATTCGCCACGACGGCGCTCGCCGCGGTGGGGGTTGGGTCGATGGGTTGTGGGGCAGACTGGTCGGCAGCAGGAGGGGGTGGGGAAGCGCAGACGTGCCAAAAGTAAGAATGTGCCAAAATAAAAAAATGATAATGATACCAATAATAGTAGGGATGTGGAGAGAGCGAACATTAAGCTGAAGCTCCTCATCCTTCTTTCCTTAAAAAGTTTCCAACACCAGAGTTCCATTTCCCATTTCCCTCGTCTTCTGGTTGCTATGCAACGTGGTTTCTCAAATTAAAAAAACCCCAAGTCAATACTTCCAATCCATGCGGCGCTTCTTTGCTAGAGGTCGAATGTGAGCCCAAATCCTCATCGGCCCCATCGTTCCCATTCGGGCTGGCTGGCTCCCGGTAGTCCCGATTTGTCCTCCGCTGACATCCGTTCAGATCAACACACACACACACACACACACACCACCACACCTGGATCTTGGGACGGAACGCATTTGGATTCCGCTCCAGAATTGCCTCCACGGCGCTTTGTCGGGTGGCTTCG
Organism: Volvox reticuliferus; assembly: GCA_019650235.1. NCBI lineage: Eukaryota > Viridiplantae > Chlorophyta > Chlorophyceae > Chlamydomonadales > Volvocaceae > Volvox > Volvox reticuliferus. Next base: position 1,090,395 of record BNCP01000042.1, read on the forward strand.
TGCTCCCGGTTGTTGAAGCACTGGACGCAGTTGCAGTTTTCGCAGTAGCGGCCCGAGGCAAAGCATTCGCAGTAGCTGTTGTAGGACGGGAAAAAGAAGGGAAGGGGAAAGGGAGTCGAAGCGCAAGCGAAAAGCTGTAGGAGGCGAAAAGAGGTTACCAAGAGGAGGAACCGAAATAGCACACGAAGCCGTTACGGAGGAGGCTGGAGGAGGGCTTCCACCCGCAACTTGTACCTGCGTGCGTGCGCGTCTCGGAAGCCCTCTCCTCCCCCACCCCCACTACCCGGTCCTCCCTGCCCCCAAGCTGATGCTCAACCACCTGGTGTTGGGGGATCCGCAGCTTCACCGATCTGCACCCGGCCCTTGAAGCCCCCTGACGGCCGTCATCCTTATGACGTTAAATGACGTCGAATGACGTTAAATGAACGTCATTCGTTCATTTAACCACGAGTGAAAGAATCAGGGAGAAGGCATCGACCCCTAACAGACCCATTATATCCCCACACGTTCTTCCTCACTACCTAGCCAAACCCCAGACCCCACCCCGAAGCTGAAGCTCTGCAGCTCTCATCTCTTTCCGTTCTTTTCGCGGTTCGTTCATTTCGTTGCTATTATATCGCCAAGCTCTTCCGACCTAACTAAAGCCGTTTATAGGGTTGCAACGGTCCCCGAATTGAGTGAAATTTGGCCCATTTCAACACCAGCCCCGTTCCCAGTTCCAACCCTCAAAAAGCCCCCGACCTCGACCCCCATGACCCCAACTCACAGTTTCAGGCATCTGGAGTTCTTACAGTTGCACTGCTTTCTGGCAGACCCCGCCATGGGAGCCGCTTTACTGCGATCCGCCGCAGCTTTCCGAGGGCCCGTGTTCGGAGGAAGGCTGTGTGGAGTGAAAACATGGAGGCGGGGAGGGGAGAGGCCGGGGTAAGAGATAGGGATACGATTGTGAGTGGTTTTAATGAACCAAATAACCTTAACTTACCCTTTTACGGGTTTGGGTTTTAGGGTTTTATAAGGTTAGAAGGTTTTTAACCTAAAAATTTAAAAAGAACGAACACACATCAGAGTTGATGCTGTGGCGCAGGGATGAGGGGTGAACAACTGACACCGGTTCCAGTAAACGTGTCACAGAGGGAGGGGGTGGAAGATGAGAGGAAACCGGGGACATAAACACACACACACACATATACACAACACACAGCGGTCCCTGTTCCTGTCCCAGACGTGAGGCCCGTCAGTTTCGTTCCCAAAGATATCATTCGGGACGCTACTTTTTGTTGTTTATAATCCCAAACCACCAAAACGTAGTGCCGGCATCGGAACAGGGATGAAGGCGAACACACAAGACCAGGTACCGCTGTTGGGAAGCTGCTGAAGAGGACAGCCCGGGCTCCGATGACTGGGTCCGGTGTTCGGTGTCCGGTTTTTGTTCCTCACCCTTCCCCATCGAGGTGTCCAGCTGGCGGTTCGACATCATACGAAACAAACGACATCGCGACCGTACCCTCGGCCCTAAGTGTACAAAGAAACGCTGAACGAAGCTGGTGCCGTCTCGATGAGCAATTGGCAAACTGCATCTGTGTAGTAGGTTCGGTGCAGTCTCGCGTACCACCAAAAAATTACTTAAAATTGCAAGTGCGACCCATATGCATGCACTCAGAGTGAAGTGACTCTCTGCTTACGCCGGGCGTCGACGTCGCCACGCTGTCACGCGACCATGCCGTCACGTCTCACCCTATCCCGCATTCATGTTGTGCGAAATTCCACTCTTAGTGTGAATTAGTTAGCTCCCACAGGAGGTAACGCACCACCCTCAATAGACAGGTTGTTCCGGTTCCGACAACCGTCTTTGTGGGAAGGCGTGACGAACAGGTACTCGCCGGCCTGCTTATCCCACCTTTTGGCCGCCCTACCTTTGTGCTGCCATGGGCGGTGGCTGCGCCTGAAATATAGACATGCCGCTCGCCGCTGCTGCCTGGGCGAACTGCGCAGGTCTGAAGCCTGCAGCAGCCAGCCCTTGCAACCCAAGCTGCGGCCCCAACGACTGCTGAAACATCGGCTGGCCCAAAGGACGCACACCCGGCGGAGGAGCGACAGTCCTGTGCAGGGCAGGATAAATAGCCAGATGAAGGGCGGTGTTACTGCGGTGAAAGGTCGAAAACTTTGCGCCCATGGCTGGCGAGCTGGCGAGCTCCACCGCTCACGCAGGCTGAAACTTTAGCAGGAAATCACAGCCATGTCTTGACTTCGTGCCTAAAATGACTTACGGAGCGGCAATTAATCTGCTGTCAACAGGCGGTCCGTTACTGGCGTCCATTCTGTCGCGGCCACTCTAGGATTGTGCTGCTTGCCCTGAAAGCCAACCAAAACGTTGACTTGCGGCAATTCTTACTGCCAGATAGCTCTTTTGCGGGCTGGGTCATATCGCAAGCCCAAGGTATGATGCGGGCATCTTCGTGAACTGTTGTTCCTTCTGGGCATGCCTGGAACCTTGAGCAAAGCTCAGGTTCAAGTAAGCGTGTGATTACGTGTCATACAAGTTGGTTGCAGGGCTTAAGAGGCAAAAGCGCCAGCGGCTGCTGTGAGAACCAACAGCTTCAATAAAAGCCCTGAAGGTATAAGCAAAATCTGATCCTCATCGTAGTTAAACTCAGTTAAGTGAATACACGGGATGCGATCGACCCCGGTGGAGCAGCTGCATCGTTGAATTTCATGTTTGTACTACCACAGGTCAATTTTTTAATGTCCGCCTCCAACACTTTTACAAGTATTTCTGCATTGATAGGTAATGCTCTGGTCTGCATCTGTGATGTTGAGCTAGCTGTGGGAAAGGGCTGCCTGAAACGCGCACTGATGCTTAGGTGCAGGTTTAGACCGAAGCCCGCCATAATAATTCTCTTTGGCTTGTTATTCTCTATTCCTAGGACTTTACATCACAATGATTGCATATGCCGGCTGCTTTCCTTTGGGACATTACAATGTGCTGTCGCATGTGCGCTATTCCTACGTTATTCCACGGGAGAATACGAAAGGGAAGAGTACATTACTTTACTGGATATCTTTGAGGCTTGGTCAGCGTGCTGGATTGACCCGGGACATTTGATTTCTGAATCGATAAAGCCTCCATGCGCAGCCCACAGCATCGACATAGGCTGTTCAATGGCTCTTTGGATAATCAGAAAAGAGAGAGCAATCAAGGGCTTGGCGTTTCCGTTCCCACAGGTTAAAGTGTCGATGTTGGCCGCCAATAGTGCTCAGCGTAAATCCACGAGTTTTACGGCGATTGGAGTTTCTAAAGGCTGGACAGGGACCGTTCCATTTGAACTCAAGTATTTTGCAAACGAAAATCCACATGAAACACACACTGGATGACCAAACACGCACACCCGCACACCGAAAACAGCCATCATCGATTGTGCTTGACCAAAGACAAGCTGTGATATAATATCTCTAATGCTTGAAGCTTGCAAATAAGCGGGTGTGCTACGCTCCACCTTTTAACCCAAGTCAACTTGCATGTCAGATTTCACTCGTCGTACTTCCGGCCTCACCGTCCACCTCACGCCTGAGCTCATCCTTACGGGAGCGGTCCCCGGCGTCCCTACAGACATCGCCTCTTGTGGTTTTCGAAGGAACGTCCAATAAGGCTGAAGCCCGGCAACTGCCACTTCAGATGCCAGTGTCGGTATCGATGTCGGCAATGATATCGGTGTCAGCATTGCTGCTCCGACATCACCAGCCGACAGCGGCCCCATTGACCCATGGTGTTGATGCGTCATAACGGCAACTGCCATAGACCCGGCGCAGTGCACAGCCGCTAACTCCACCTCCACCGCCGTCAGTCCAACACGGGGCACTGCCTCAGCTGCTGGCGGCAGCGGCATAGCCGCCGCTGCCGCTGCCGCTGCCGCTGCCCAGTCTGCTCCAGAACCAGGCCCCAATGATAACCTTTGGGCGATGTGTTGATCCCGTTCCCCTACCGCCGCCGCCGCCGCTGCAGCTACTGCTCTCAGTGGCATTGCCGCCGGCGACAGCTCCTGACCAAGGTGGTTAGGTGTTTCGTGGTCGTTGCCCCCAACCATTCTAACGATCACTCTAACCGCCAACACGCCGCTTTCTCGCGGCGCGGGCTGGCTTTCCACCACAGTACGTTTGAGAACCTCTGCGAGCGCCTGGTGCCGTAGAGTGCCGTACGGTGGCATGGTCGGAGATTGTGATGGATGTGATCGAGGTCAGGAAGGCAAAAAAGAGGACAGCTTGAGCATAAGATTGGTAATAGACCAACCATGATGCGGCAATGTTGTACGTGCATGAACACCCTTACACATACACATACACACACACCCATACACACAATCCTCCCCCTCGTCGTCAACTCTTACCAACCCCCTTCCAGTTCCCACCCCCCCGAAAACACCCGAACATACTCTCTCCCCCCGCCCGCACCTCATCCAGCATGACGGCCTCGGCACCATTGCCCTCGTCCTCCGCGAAGTCGTGCGCACTGTTCTCGATCCCACGCTCCCTGCTACCGGCTCCGAAGCCGCCGCCGCCGCCGCCGCCGCTGGAGGCCCCGCTACCATTACCGTTGCCGTAATCGGCGGCGCCGGCGTAACCCGTCTTGCTGCTACCGCCGGCACCCACGGCATTAGCAGCTGCCGCACACTGTCGTGCAAGATCAGCTCGGATTATCGCCTCACCAACGCCGGTCACACTGGCGGCGAAGCCAGGGAGGCAGCAGCACCGGCTGCTACAGCTGCCACTGCTACTGCGGATGCTACTGCCGTTGGCGGCTGCAGAAGGCTGCAGCAGCGGCGGGAGTAAATGCCGCGGCGGTCGCGGAGGAAGAAACGGCGCCGATGACACGCCGGCGCCGGCACCACCACTGGCGGCAGCGGTATTAGCACAGGCGTCACAGACCCACGGGTCTCGTGCCCAGCAGCCACTTCCGTACATCGCTGCCTCACCGACACGTCCCGGAAACTTGACGGCGATGCCACCGGAGGAGACACCGGAGGCAACGCAGCCTGGAGGGAGGGTTAAGGGTTGGTGGTTAGGAGTTGGGGGCCGGGGGTTGACCGTTGATGGTTACGGATTGAGTTTCTGAAAGGTTTGGCGGTTTCGCCATCCGTCCTTTCTCCAGGAATACTTCGCACGCGTTTCCCGAATCCGTTAACCGTTACCGTTGCCCCAAGAAGACCCACGAGTTGGGGTACGGGCCTTACCCCGAAAATCAACGCAAACAGCTCCAACGGTGTCGTACATGACTTCATCTTCATCGCCATAATGATAGGCTCCCGAACCAGTGCCGTACGCCTGGCCAGCCTCGTGATCGCCTCCGTCTGCATTGCCGCTGCTGCCAGCAGCTGTAGCGGCAGCATCACTCCCAGGCGCTGCCGTACAACCGCCATTTCCTGACTGGCGACGTGATCGTTTGATTTTCTGTACGGCCTCTTCGATAATACAACTAGGATTACCACCCTCATGAAGATCTGGATCTGGATTTGGGTTGAAGTCCAGATCTAGATCTAGATCCAGATTCAGATCTCCATTTGATTGCCGCTCCTGATCTTTTGATTCACTTGGAAGGGTCGTTATCTCAACAACCGGAAGCCGCAGCGGTTGCTGAAACGGTTGTTGGGACCTGGCTTCCTCCGAGGATGGGGCAGTGGTGGGCGGTGGACATGTGGCGGCAGCGGCAGCGGCGTTGTCGGACAAGTGTCTGTTCGGTGCATGCAGCGGCGGAGCCGCTGCCGCCGCTGCCGTCGGTGTCATCGCCGCCGCCGCCACCCGCAAGTGAGATGTAGCGGCCGCTACAACCGCTGCAGCCGCCGTTGCTTTTGCCGTTTGTTCGGTTGCAGCGGTTTCCGCTAACTGAATCATGTCCGTGTACCTCCTCCAGGCGGCAAGCGTGGCAGGTGTAACTTGGAACTGTCGAACAAATCCGCAGATTAGTACAAACGAAAATCGTACAGATCGGTAAAAAAACGGTTCGAAGAAGGTTAGACAACTGAAAGACGGTTGCGACGGTTGTTGCATCCGTTAGAGCCTTTTATCCCATACTTCATGTCCTAATGCCGTACGCGTCTTTTCATCTTCCGTTATCTTGATAACACATCTGTGCAGAGCGCACGTTTTAGACTTTATAGATACCCATTTAGCTCTTGTGTGTTTTAGTTCCCCCCTTTCCCCCTTCCTTCCCCCTCTGTCCCCTCCCCCTTCCTTCCCCCTCTCCCCACCCGCCCTAACCTCCCCTCCTCCCCCTTATCTCACCCCCGGTGGTACCGGATGCTCCAGAGGAACTGCGGCCAGTCCAGATGCATGGGCGTAGCTCCGAGCGCCCTCCCCCACCAACATCCTAAGACAGCAAAGCGCACACATACACATATACACACACACCAACAATTCGTTCCTTTTCATGTGCAGCAAGAAGAAACACACAACGTAGAAAGTACTTTCATGTTCAGTACTTTCTTGTATGATCCTCTTGTACGACGTGCCCGTACGACAAACACACATGAACTTGGACATTTTAGCGTTTTGCATATTCGTTGTTAACAGTGTACCATGTCCTTAAAAGTTATTGCGCAATGATGGGAAGGCAGTTCAAAGTGCCTTAGGAACAGAGCGCATGTGTACGAAAACCTCCCTCTTGAGCCTTCCGTACGGATGCCGTACCCACATGGGTCGTACTCGACCACAGCTGAGGGGTGTTTCGGAGTCCCTGGCTAACGTCGCGGCCACCAAAATGGGGTTTTGCACACCTGTGCAGGCATATGGCGTGTGGGACGGGAAGTTGGGGGGGGACCAGGGAGAGCGGGGGGCAGGGATGTGTATGTATATCTGTATGTGTATGTGTATGTGCATGTGGGGGGCTGGGAGCTGGGACGAGGGGGCTGGGAAGTTGGGATCTTGGGAACTAAAACTTTTCGGGTCAGGGTTTGGGTTTGGGCCTTATCGGGAATGTGTGTGTGTGTGTTTTAGGGGATGTACGGGAAACATCCTCATGACTGGACAATGCGAGACGAGACAGACTGACAGACAGATGACTGTGGGACATCATTAGCAGCAGAGCATGTGTTTTCCGTCCTCATCTCCCCCCGTCCCGCACCGCTCTCCACCTCCTCCCTTTTCCCCATCCCACTCCCCGTCCCCCTCTCTCCCTCCGTCCTCCTTTTCATTCCCTCCCTCAGTCTGTCCTCCCTCCCTTCCCCCTCCCTTCCCCCTCCCCTTCCCCCTCCCACCTGAAACGGCCCCCACTGCTCCAAAATGTCCGTCTCCCGCCATCAGTGCCGCGTCGCACTCCACCCGCCCCTTCAGGTTCAGACTGGAGCCAGTACCCGCATTCGTGAAAGGACAATCCTGAACGATTAACAGTTAGCGGTTAACGGTTAGCAGTTAGGAGTTAATTAACGAGTTTTGGATTAAAGAGAAAACAAAAGGTTTTCCCCTTTAATGTTACATTTGAATGAAGGCACAAGGGATGCTGCCCGCACCTCCAACACTCGTATTGCCGCCGCCACACCCTCCTTCGCCGCCCCGCCGCCCGCCAGCACCGCCGCCGCAGCCCGACACGCCGCCGCCATAGCCTGCCTACAAGTGCGGGGTGGTGTTGAAAAGATTACCACTTCCCCCCCACGGTTTGAGAGCCCTTCTAACTTTTAATTCGTGGAGGAACAGAAAATAAAAACATTAAAATCCGGCAAACGACAAATTAAGCAAGTAAGAAAATAGTTCCGAACGGTGCTCCGAAACCGTTTCAAATAGTTTTTGACGTAAATTGACGAGTTCCGGATATTTCGAATGTCGAGATCGTCATTTGTCATTGTCGTAAACCTTAGTACCTGTATGCGGGCTCCTTGGCGGGCGCGTGAAATCCGGCGCCGCAATGTACGGCAACAAGAAAGGGGTACGACATGGCGGTGATGGTGGTGGTGGTGGTAGCGGTGGAGGAGGAGGGTCCTCTGGGGGCGGGCTTTGGCCCAGGCAGTAGGCAGTACGCACAGTGCTGACCGTTGCCACCGCCGGTTGCCCGGAAGTTGATAGGTAGTTCTCGTTTAAGTGGTTGATTTGAGGGCACTGCTGAACATTACGAGATCGCTGCGTGTTGAGGGTAAGGTCCGGCGATGTGATTTAGATAGCCATTTACGGGGCGCCTGGAGCATCTGTGGACAACAGACACAATAATAATGGATTCGAGAATTAGGGCGCGGATGACTTAAATGAAGCCAAGGTGATGGAGCTAAGGTGATTTTCTGTCCGTGGATAAAGTTGAGGCAAAGGTGAAAAGCAGGAGAGCAGTGATCAAATTCATTCACGTCTTAAAAGAGCAAGTAAAAAAGCACAATGTTCAACAATGACATCGCTCCAATCAATCCAAGGATCCATTGTGCTTTTTCGTTCAAGAGTTCGTTAAGCGTTCAAGAGTTCGTTCCACTGTCCGTGAAAAGCGGTTGGCACGACATCGAACAAAGTGAGATTGTATCAGACGCCATTCCAATACGTCTTCTGTGTCTCTATAAGCTTACTTCATATCATCGAACTCATATATTATGCAAATCAAATTGGTACTGAATTTTATGTCGCGCAGTTTTGTTTAAATAACTTCATACAAGTTCAATCTGGTTTTCGTTCTTGTAGCTCGCTGTTTCTTTACCTAACGCTCCCTGTGATTCAAATTACTTTAAAAATCAAAATTCCTAAATTGCCTTATATTAACCTTCACAGAGCATTGAATTGGTAGCCGCCACGCCGACAATATCTCGACCCGAAAATGCGTCGAAAGAAACATAAGCAGACGCGAAGGGCAACAAACTATTATCGTATCAATTATGGATTTCACGAACCTTACAAAGTGCTCCTGGACGGCAATTTCATCCATGCCATGAAGGCAATGAAGTACGTCCTGTGCGCGAGTTCCCTTTTATTTATGTTTTTTTAAATTGTGACGCTACCATGGTCACACTGTGTGATGTAGTATTAAGGCAAAATGGATGCTTGCTGGGCCGGGGGCTTTCTCTCGGATCGCTGAACGTCTTCGGGGGGTTTAAGTCTCCACTCTCCCCTGCCCCCCTCCTTTCTCTCTCTCTCTTCCCCTCCTCTCTCTCTCTTACACACACACACACACACACGCACACACACACACACACACACAAGCATATACACACAAGCATACACCTCCGGCAGGCCTCCCACATGCTGCTTTGGTGGCCTGTTGTGGTGTTGATGTCGTAGTTCCCACCAAAGTAACCCTAACGACATCGCCGGAGCACAAGCGCCACTTGATGTCGTACTTCCTTTTTAAGCCTTAACCTTTCATGCAGACTAGCAGACCATTCACTCACCTGCCCTCCCGCTCGGCTCCCCTCCCCCCGACGTCTGGACTCGCTGCCCCCAACGTGCAGTTTATCTGACTTGGACGTGCATCTGCCCAAGCTGTTGGGGGCCACCTGCAAACTCTACACCACCAAGTCAGTGGGGGGGAAGCTGGGGAGGGGGAGGGGGAGGGGGAGGGGGAGAGAGGAGAGGGAGAAGGAGAAGGAGTATGTGCACAAATGATTTGGGTATTGTCGTACCCACCCCCGGGGGCTTCTCGCCCACTCGACTCCCCCGCATTCTTAGAGTCAGCTCTCTCTTTCCGTACCTTCCCTCCGCCATCAAACCCTTTCCCTTCACCACCCCGTGGTTTTCCCGCCCCTTTCCCAACACGCGCATACACGTACACACACACACACACACGTACACACACACATACACACACACACGCACCTCAGATGTGTCACTCGGGAGCTGAGGTCCCTCGGCCGGGAGTTCTCAGCTGCCGCCGCAGCCGCCCGATCCTTCACCCTCCACAAGTGTGACCATGAGCAATGCGGAGGAGGAGGGGCAGGGAGTGGTGGAGAGAAGGGAGAAGGGAAGAAAAGAAGGGGGGGGCAGAAGGGGGAGGCGGAGGAGGAGGAGGGGCAGGTGGAAGACGGGGAACAAGAGGCTGGGAAGGAGGGGACAACGGAGGAGGCGGTCGGCGACGGACCCATCTCAGCCGCGGATTGTATTCTGTCAGTCATCGGTGAGCTGTCCGTGGTGGGGGTGTGTGGGGGGGGGAGAGAGGGGGAGGAGGGGGACGGGGACGGAGACGGGGGGAGGGCGGCGACTTTGCAATAAGATGACGTACCACCAGTACATTGAAGATTGTGGAGTTGGAATTTGTAGTGTTGGTTTGGAGAAGTACGGGATGGAAAGGTGGTTGGTGAAAGGAGACTGGGTCGGTTTCCTCCAGAATTTGCGAAACAGCACATCGCGCTCCCTTCCCCCAACCCCTTTCCCCTCCCCCCCCCACCCGCACCCGCACCCCGCATACACATACACATACACACACGCAGGTCGCAGCAACGAGCAACACTGGTTCGTTGCCACGCAGGATGCGGCCCTTAGACAGAAGCTTGGAGAGGTGCGACCGTTTTAGTGGATCGCATTGCGAACAGAAAGGTCTCAATGCGGGAAGGGGGGACATAACCACCACGACCGTTGCGACCGTTACCGTCCGTAACACCCCCATCCGGAATACGTCTCCGTACTCAGACGGGCCATGATCAAAACCACCACGGCCACGATGACGGTGATGATGATGATAATGAGGATGATCAAACAATTGCTGTTTCCGTTGCCGTACAGATTCCTGGTTGTCCTTTAGTCTTCGCAACCGTCAACGGTGTGCACCTGGACACCCCCTCCGAGGTAACGAGGCAAAAGGCAAAAGAGGTACGACTGGTAGGAGGTACGACTGGTAGGAAGTACGACTGTATGACATCGTCTGGCTGGATGAGATGAGCCTCGTAGAAGGGCGGCGGGTTTTGATCGGCCCCTCCCGCGAGCGTCTTGGGTCGCAAGAAATGGCGGAAAATGGGGGATGCCGGGGATGAAGAATAAAATGTGTTTGCATGTGTGTGCATGTGTTTGTGTTTATTTGGGGGGGTGCCCAGGGGAGGGGAAGGATGGCGCCGGGTGTGTAGCAAATCTGATGCAGTAAAACCCGGTGGGGGGAGAGAAAGGGTAAAGGGAGGGGGAAGGGGAAGGGCGTGTCGCAAACCCGACATTGTCGACGTATGGAGAACGTCAACCTGTTGTTGTCATGCTCGTGAACCACAGCGCAGAAAAACAAAAAACACAACTTCAATTGGGGACAATGGAAGGGGAACGCGCCGTCTCATGGAAAGAATATCGACACCATATGACGTGGCGAAAAATTTCCGTGTCGTTCCGCATCGTACAACACGGTGGCCGTACTGTGTCGTACGGATGCTATAGTTTTGTTTATGATTTCGGCGCAGGCTGAGGCGGCCACTCGCGCTCTGGGGGTTCACGAGCGTGCGGCGGAGCCTCTTCTGCGCGAGGAGCATTTGGCGGTGTTAAGGAGGGAGGAGAGGGAGCGACAGCGGCGGCGGGTGCTGCAGGCGCTGGGGGGGACGGGGGGAGGGGGAGTGCCGCCCGCCACCACCAGCGCCAGGTTTCGGAGGAACAAGGCCAAGGTAGGAACTTGGAGGTATAGGTTTTTATGTTTGACTCCATGGCATGTGTGTTTTCTTACTTTTCCCTACCCCTTCTCTTCAGGCGGGGTCTGGGGGCCACTGTTGTTGTCTGGAAGCAGAAATAAATAGAATAGAATTACTTAAAATGTCAAAATTCGTTTGTTTTTTTGTTTTTTAACTTTTGTATTTAACTTTTTTCTTCTGTCCTTGCCTATTTTGGCAGGGTCCAAACCCTCTGGCGAACAAAAAGAAGGCCAAAAAGCCTGTTGTACTGCAGCAACAGAAACGTAAGGCCCAGGACGCAGCCGTGATGGCGGTTGATGAGGGTGCCATCGGTAACGGCCAGCAAGAACAACGGCAGCAACTGCCCCAACCGGCCAAACGTAGGAGGAAGCGGTCGAAGCAGTTGGGGTCCGGGGCGACAGAGGGCGCTGGACAGGGTGAGAGTAGGTAGTTATTAGTTGGTTAATGAATTTGGTTATTCGTTAGTCCGTTGCATTGGATGGCGGTCCTTTCGGTCTGGCTGGTCGAAGCGTGTGTGTATGTGCATGTGTACAAGTGGAGTGTTGAGCGTGGAGTGGGACATTGTACGTGCTGCTGCTGCTGCTGCACGTACTCATGTACGGCAAAAGACAGATCACGTACGCACACATGCCACGGTTGGTGGCGAGGGTCGGTCTAAAAACCCCAAGTACTGCAATAATGTACGACAATCTATCAGGAATGCAATCGTACAAGAAACGTTGTGTTGTTTGTTGTGCTGAGATGAGACAGAGACAGACAGACAGACAGACAGACAAATACAGACGACGAAACCTCATGACGGCATCTGCTGATTCCGAGTCCCAGCCAAATCTAATTATTGCGTGTTGGCAAGAACGACAAGGCCAGAAATCAAAAGGTTAGGGTTCCGCAATTATGTGTGTGTACGTATGTGTACGAGTGTGTTCGTACAACATATCTATCCATAGCCTCGATTTATCAGAATGCTTAATTAGGCCTGCAGTTGCTTGCAGGATTTTGCCGTATAAAATTCAAAATGGTTTTGTTAATTTCTTAAAACATCGAAATATAAGTTCCTTAAATCTAAATCGATTAAATATTTTGAACAATCATATAGCCGGCCCTATTATAGCCATTATATTACCGGCACCTTTTTGTCGCATTACGGTTTCGATGATAAAGTAATATCCCTTTATGCTAGAGGTATGAGCATGTATAAAACCTCAACCAGCTCCGGAGGTTTTACCAAAGCCGGAAAATAGCAGTTCGGTCCTCCACAGCTCTGCGGCCGCTCAACGAACACCGGCAAGTTGTCCAGAGCCTCTACTCCTGGTCAGTGATCACATGTACGAGCAGAATCCAGATCCTAGTTTCCTCTTATGTTCGTCCTACGACATGATACGTACGACAACCATTAAATACAATTAGTACAGCAGTACGCCCGAGTCATGAAAACATGATCGCTAACGGAATTTTCCTGACTAGGGTCTGCTTATCCAATGTCCACCAAGTACAAATATCGTATATATCCGAGTTAGTTAATTCAGTTGGTTCAGTTATCAATAGTTCGTCATGGTCCCATTTTTCCCAAGGTAGATCCTCCAAGATACAGTACGACATAGGGTCTAGGGTGCTAGGGTCCGACATGTGGCATGTTAGCAAAACTGCCAACTACCTTGATCCTAACCGATGATCAAAGCGCACTCAGCACGATGCCGCCAAAGTTCGTACACCTGGCCCCCAGATCCTCAGGGTTGCTCCGGGACCCTCAGGGTTGCTCCGGGACCAAACTCCCACAACCCACCTGCTTCCCCCTTAGGTTCCCCCTCCCTCCCCCTTCATTCCCCCTCTCTCCGTACCACGGTCCCCAACCGTCATACCGGTATCGTAACCGACCAACGCAAGGGGTCACTCGTATAAGGCCCTGCATCCCCGCATTGCACCAACCAGGTAAGAAGCGTCATAGGGCCCCATAATCCAGACTGGCCCCCGTCGCGCCTTTTGTTGCCTGTGGATAGCCTTGCGGTTAGCAACTAACCAACTAACAACAGACACAGAGATGTGCCCACAACATGTCGGGATGGCCCGGCAGCCCCCATGGGAAGGGGTGCATTGAGACCGAGTTATGTCTGCTGCCCAATAAGGCCCTTTACAGCTCCGGACGTGGTCGCGGCATCACCCCCTCCCCTCTCCCCCACATGTGCCCCCCCTGTGCTGTGCTGTGCTGTGCTCTGCTACCTCTCATCAATGAATTAGGTGCCGCGAACCGACATTGCGATGACGTCACGGTCCAGTCTCGTCCGATTTAGTCCAGGGAGAGTGCTCTTTGTCGGTTGGTCGGTTGGTCGGTTCGTTAGGCTGCTGTCAACTCTCCCCCCCCCACCCCTCGCCCCTCTGCTCCCCCCCACTACCGAGTACCCGGGTCAGAGCCCCCGGGGAACGTATCGCAGGCGTCCAGCTTGCCTCGGAAATAGCTGCGGAGGGCCGGCAGGCCCGGGAAGAGGACACACCCAAGAGCGTGTGTATAGGGGGTTAGGGGAGAGAGGGGGAAAGAGGGGGGCTGCCGGATCCGAGCGACTTGAGGGCCCCCATGTACGTATGAGCTTACATTACGGCATGTGTGTGTGTTTATGTGTGTATTTCATGGGGCATTCGGGTCCCTCCGTTCCCCCTCCCCAAACACAAATACACACACACACACGTGTGTGTGTGTCGTCTTCCCCTCCACTCACCGGTCCATAATGCACAGCATCCGGGCGTGTTTATCCGGGTGGTAGTTGAAGTGCACCATCACGGGGGTGGGAGCCGAGGAGGAGGCGCCCGGGAGGTAGGCATCGCGGCGAGTCCTGATGGAGGGGGCACCCGGGGGGCATGGCACGAATCCGTACGGTGGGGTATGCGGTGGGGTTGCGGGGGATGGCAGGGGGGGAAGTTGAGACGCGTTGGAACGATCTGAGGGGAGTTGAGGACGTAAAGGGGGAGGATCAATATCCAAATGCTAAAAAGCAATCAGATGGGTAAGTAAAAGCCGGTGTCCCCCCCCTGGACCCGGCCCTCCATTTGGAAGCACCCTGGGGACGAAAAATTGGGGGCCGGGGTAATGAGGGCTTGTACGCATACACACACACACGCATACACACACACATGCACACACGGGGTCAGGAGAAAGCTCAGCACCTGAAGTATCGTTTTGAGTTAACGAACTTGTCAATGTCCATCACCCGCAGAGTGGCGTACGGCGATGCGTACTCCCCGTGGGATTGCGTCAGCAGGTGTGTATTGAAGACCTGTTGGTCCCACCCCGGCTGAGCCGCCAGTTCGTCCGCCGCCCGCTTCACCACCGCGAAGGCTCGGTGAGTGGCGCGGATGTAGGCGCAGCCCACATTGATACTGGGGGAGGGGAGAGGGGACGGTGATGACGTGTTGTGCCGCATGAAGTGGTCAGGATAATAATAATAATAATAATAATAATAATAATAATAATAATAATAATAATAATAATAATAATAAATAAATAATAATAATAAATATTCTACTTCAGTAGAAGAACTATGATGGGAATAATAATAAATAATAATAATTATTATTATTATATTGACGATGCTGATGAACAACATCAACGTCAACAACAACAACAATACTAAGACTACTAACTCTAATATCAAGTTATGACATTGCAGCTCCAATTTCAGCCCGTACTGTACTGTACCGTACGACATACACGCTCGTACGCCATGCACCGTACAAACTCACGTGAAGGTCTCCATGAACAAGCCGCCTCCGCCCCAGCCCATGGTAGGATCATGAACCGAGTTTATGCGGCCGTACGCCATCGTATCAAACCCATCTGATGACGACTCGATGTCGGCATCCCGGTGAAGCTCGTTGAAGGGGTTTGAGATGTAAACTAAATCCTGTAAGTGTACGACAATGCGGAATGTGACAACACGTAGCAATGTCAACAAACAGCAGTCCATTGCGAAGAAATGGGCCCGCGCTATGTACACGTCGCACAAACACACACAAACACAGACAATGATAATGTCTTATCATGTAATTATCAAAACTATTCTTTTTTACTTGTGTGTGTCACGTATTGTTGTCTATTTTAAGATAAGGATATAAGGATAAAGTTGAATGCAGCTCCTTCTTCCCATCCTACTATCTTTCACTTTTTTTCTAATATAATGTCTCCTTAAGAATGAAAATTTTTTATTGGTTCAGGCCCCTCTTTCCCTCGTTGTCAGTCAGTAGGTCTCGTGTTCCAATCTCAGCACCCACACACCA
Organism: Volvox reticuliferus; assembly: GCA_019650235.1. NCBI lineage: Eukaryota > Viridiplantae > Chlorophyta > Chlorophyceae > Chlamydomonadales > Volvocaceae > Volvox > Volvox reticuliferus. The sequence goes on from BNCP01000042.1 coordinate 1,106,210, forward strand.
TGTCGGTGATGAGCGTGTGATAGCCCAGCTGCAGAGACGTCTGCAACAAACTGAACTTCAAAGATGATACCCGGTTAGCTTCCCGGGTGTTGGCCTGTACGTCCGGAATCCGTACATTGGGTCGAAACCAATTTATCTTGAAAGCGGTTGGGCCGCGATCGGCGGCTCGATCTGATAAGTACCTGTGGAGCGGGGTGGCACAGGGGAGGGGGGCGGGCGACACATGGGATTTTTGATTTGCGTGGTGTGTGTGTATGTGTATGTGTGTGTATATGTGTGTGTGTATGTGTGTGTGATTGTGTGTGTTTTGGGGGAGAGGATGGCTGTGGGGGGGTGGGGGGGAGTATGAAGGTGTGGGGCCCGGAGGATTGATTGTACCCCAGGGCAGGGGTGAAGAAGGAAAATGTACGAATGCATCATTCGTACATTAATGTCATGGATTGTACGCAGGGGGTTGTGTTTACATACTACGCGGGAAAGTAGGCGGAAATGATGAAGGACTGTACATCCGGCGTGTACGGCTTACTTGGCTGCTTGGTCGTCTGTGACACCGATGAGATGGTTAGTGATGTTGGAGCGCTCCAGAATTTCAAGGAAGGACTCCAAGATATTTCCGCCGTTCCACCAGCACAGAGTCGTGTTCTTACAAATCATAACGGCGTTCGTCAGTCCTAGCATAATCTCGCGCTTGTCATTGGCATACGTCGCGAGCAGTTGCGCAAACTCGGGATTCTCGGCCTCGACCTCCGCGGCAGGACGCATAAGGTACTTGGGGTTCAAGGGGGCAACGGCTGTGATCGGGTGACCATTCGGGTTACATGTAGCTGCAGCGTCGACGACATCTTCGCTCGCGATGGCTCCGGTGCCGGTGCTGGTAATGCCGTTAGTCAGCGCGCCTGAACCGGGTCCTAAGATGTCGTTCGGATCTAGGGCCACAGCCGTTGCGCGACGTCGCCAGCTTTCCAGGCGATTCTTCAAGTCAGCACCCTCGAGTCGCAGCGCATCCCGGTCGGTTGCATGTTCACTCCATTGCTGCGGATGCGCTGACGGCCGACTTCGAATCAGCATGATGATAGCTACCGCGACTATCGCTTGTCCAAATAACAGGGCCAGCCAGATTGTCCGTTGCGAGTTCCGTGCAGGCCCACCGCGCTTTGAACTTTCCATTGTGCTCATAATATCATATGATGTTCTTCATAACGTAATAAAAAAGGTATGAATGCAATAAAACGCCTGTTTGCTGGCAGTTTGGAGCAATTTGGCTTTAAGCACAGTGCGATCGTTGGACGAGCAGAGTCAAGTTGCCGTTGGCGCACAACGGCTTCAGGTTTGCCCATTAGGCTGTAATGCCTCAGACAAAAAGATACAACATAACCACCCTGTTGGATTCAAGGATATGTTAAAGGAACAACACATATGATCGTGATTCCTACCTTTTGCGTTTATTCGATGACGTAGGTCGCCTTAAAACATACCGCCGCTTTCGCCGGCAGCGGCATGGACCGTTTCACAAACGCCTTTGAGGTTGGTAGATTTTGGGATCCAAAAGTACAAAGCTACCCCAATACGCGCATATTTTATTATTACCTCCGTGACGCCCATCTTAACGCTTGTTATTGTCAAACTCTCAGTCGCCAACGTTCTCGCAGGCCCTGCTTGCGGCTTTGGCAGATGCAGTTAAGCAACTGGGTGAAGGCAGCCAGCAGCCTTGGGCTCGCACGCGAGTCGAAGAGGCCAAGCAGGACTTCGTCAACTGCTGCGATGTCATGTGAGCCCTCCTGGGAAGGGAGGCCCTCCTAGCATAGCTCCTTGGGTTGGCAGGAAAGCTAAGGTTGGGACAGAGGCAGTGCAACGATAGCGAGTATGGACGAGGGACGACAAAAGGGGGCCTGCGTAGCGCCGTGGCGAGTATGTACGGGTGAAGGGGAGCTGAGGAAAAGAGGGCGGGATGGGGACAGGCGGGAGTGGAGAAGAGGAGTGGGGAAGGCATGATGGGTAGAAGGGGGTGGAGGTGGGGAAGAGGGGGACGGGGGGGGGGAGAGGGGTCTCGACTCCCCGGGGCGGCGGGGGGCCGAGCTGCCGAATCCAGGATCTGCCCGCGTGCCCCCTTTGGATGCATTCGCTGACCCGTTTCGCAGACACACACACATAGGAACACACACACACACACATAGGAACACACACACACACATAGGAACACACACATAGGAACACACACATAGGAACACACACATAGGAACACACACATAGGAACACACACATAGGAACACACACATAGGAACACACACATAGGAACACACACATAGGAACACACACATAGGAACACACACATAGACACACACACACACATAGACACACACACACACATAGACACACACACATAGACACACACACATAGACACACACACACTCACTCTCTCTCTCTCTCTCTCACTCTCCATCGATATTGTTATCTAGGCATTTGTTCATCTGCCGCCATGGAGCCCCGTCTTTGCACCCCTTACTGTTAGCGCCGCCGCCAATGCCGTACCGTCAGCACAACTCGTAAAGCAGCGGCGAATCCCCAGAAGGTGAAGGCATTTATTTTGTACGACATACGATCTTTACAACCTATATATTGGATATTTTGAGGCCCCCGAAAGATGAATTATTGTGCTGGTGTGTTCGTGTTTAAATTTTTGCGTTTATTCCGTACTTCCCCGTACGCAGGTGTTTCCAGTTGGTACGGGGGAGTACGGAAGGGTGCCTCGCAGCAGTATGGAGGCGATAGCGGGGCCGGGGGGGAGAGGAGACTTGGAGGGGGGGAAGAAAATGGGGTGTACGGGATAATGGTGATGGCACATCACAGTTGACAGTTACACGATGCAGGTGTTGGGATGTGTGCGAGCAGGTGTGTCGCTCACCAGGGGCTGTAGTCGATAAGGGAGAGGGGCGGTGGCCAGCAAAAGGAAGGGAAAACGCGCGCGTGTGTCTGTGTATGTGTGTGTGTATTATTAAGGTACGGAAACTAAGCGGTGTGTTGAGGAAGGCGCTTAGAAGGAATTGTAGTTGATAGGAATACATAAATTTGCTGTTCATTGCAATCGTGGGCTGGGAGAGAGGAGAGAGGAGAGGAGGGGCGGGGCGGGGCCGACAACAACAGCGGGATGCTGCGCGCATGTGATGGGACTAAGGGATAGGGAGGGGAGGGAGGGGGAGCCGAACCGTGAGCCAAGGTACGTGTTTGAGGAAAGGTACGTGGAGGAGGGGGAAAAGGCAGGCGACCCCAACAAGAAGTACATGAGACCACACCCACACCAATATGGACAATTATTTGTACAAAGATTCCCACCACAGGGTTTGTCGCTTTTACTTAGGGTTTCGTGTTTCGCATGTTCCTGTTTGCCTGTTGGTCTGTCCGCCTTCCTGTCTGACTGTTGTCGTATTTGTCAGCTTCTCATTTTTTTATAACTCCTAAAATGTCGTTATCGCAGAAGCAGGCGATGGAAATGATCCGTCAGGAGATGCTGCAGCATGTGCCATCCGCGGGGCTGCCTCAGGGTGGGACCATGGGTTGGGGGAAGGGGGGGAGGGGGAGTAGGGAAGGGGGGGGAGGGGGAGTAGGGAAGGGGGGGGGGAGGGGGAGTCGGGAAAGGGGGGGGAGGGGGAGTAGGGAAAGGGGGGGGAGGGGGAGTAGGGAAGGGGGAAGGCGGCGGCGGATGGGAAACAAGATACGCGGTCTCTTGCCGGGCGGCGTGTGGCGGTTTGGGGGTCAGGGCGGGATGGTCAGATTCGTGAATGACTCATGATGCGAATGATGCATGAAGGCGGAGTCGGAATACTCCATCAACTCGGCTTATTCATTTATTCACATACAAATATTATAAAATATTAAAAATCTACAAAAATAAAATTTCAAAATAATATTTTTGTTTCATTATTCGAATGCATATATTTTTATGGTGGCGACGAAGTTTTAAGGTGAGGTCCCGGTTTCTTCAAACACTCCGCAACCCGTCGGTTGGACGTTTACAGCTCCTGTGCTGGATTCGGAGCGAGTTCGAAAAGTCCTGGACGCAGCGGAGGCGTTCGTGGCGCAGCTTAGAGACCCTGCTGTCGTCGGTGCCGCTTACACCGGGGGGGGTGTAATGCCCCCAGCAGTTGCCGCCAACCCAGCGGCACCGACGATGGCGACGGCGACGGCAGCGGTGGCGGCGGCGGGGGGATCCGGGAGCGTTGCCATGTTCTCCGGGATGTACTCCGGGACGGCGCCACCGGCCGCCGCCGCCCCCGTGGCTGCTGTTACGCCGCCCCCGTCGGCGCCATCAACGGCGCAGAACTCTGCCGCCGCCGCCGCCACCACCGCCGCCGCCGCTGGCACCTTGGGTTATCCAACACAGCAGCAACAGTACCAGCAAGGCATGGGCGGTTACGGGCATTATGTGTAATTATGTCACTTGTGGAGATAAGGCCCCAAAAGCCTGTTTTAGGGTTTCCAATTTAGGCATGTCGAGCCTCGTTAATGGGGCGTCTGGTGTACGGGATGCGTCTGGGATTTGAGCAGAGGGTAGAACCAGAAGCAGCGGCAGCAAGTACTTTCCGTTTTCGACTGTTACAACGATGTGTTGATGTCGTCATCGGTACGACACTTTCACGTGGTTGATTTTTCTGTGCACCAGTGCTGAGGTCGAGGTCGAATGCTATGTTAGAATGCAAGTGGGCGGTAGGGTTGTGTTTTCGGAGGGGGCTTTACTTAATGGCGAGTGCCAAGGAGATCGGGAACGGAGATGTGAAGGCTCCAGGGAGCGGTTTGCGGGAAGGGGGGAGGAGGGGCGAGTCTTTCCCGCCCGCCCGCTTTCTTCCGTACCTTACTCGGGCGGGCGGGCGGCTGGGGATGATGCGGTTGATGTCACCCCCTTGACCAAAGCATTCGGTTGATGCTCTGATAGCGAGCACAGGTGGACGGACAGGTGGACAGAGACTGGACCGTTTTGGGTGTCGTACACAATGCTGGTGAGTGGTTTGGCGGCCCGGCGAGGTGGTGAAAGGGGTTGGCTGGTGATGAATCTCGGCACGAATAGGCTGTCATGAATAGCCGTACTCGGAATGGACCTAACTAAATGAAGGCGACCCCGAGTTAAACTTTTCGAGACACTCTTTGATACCTTCTCCTTCACAAATACTAATACTATTAATTATAATCGCATGTAAGGGGGGTGTTACACTGTGGCCGACTCGCCCTATAAAGACGAGCACCGGGGGGTCCTGACCATAATACATGCATATCCCGACCATTACAGCAATGTTTATGGGGGGCATGTTCGTCCCCAAGAAGAGTAAGGAGGTGGAACCACACAACTGCAGGAAGCAGCCATGACACTGCGTATGTATGTGTGTGTGTGTGTTGGGGGGGGGGGGAAATGGGAAGGGAGGGGTCCACTGAGGGCCCTAACAGGTCCGCTGTCGCTTTACATTTTTATATATGTACACGCCCGTGTTGCGTTGCGATCTACCAACCCCATTGAGAAATGCTGAGATCCGCATCATCAGCGGGATCCATCATCACATCACGATTAGGAGGAGCGCATCCACCAACCCTATACGCTCAAACACGCACACGTGCGTGTGTGTGTTTGAGCGACCGGGAAGTCAAATAGAGCGGCACATGTTTACGACATAGCGTGTGAACGCCGTTCGCAATCGGCACATGGTTGCACATGTTGGCAAAAGAATTGTGTAGGGGCATATGATGGCTGGTGATGGTGTGACACTGACCACACTGACGCCGACACATTGCATGCGCCATGCATTCCAACTAGGGTACCGGAAACAGCACAGAAGCACACAGGTGCGGCATCTCGCCGCCCTCGACCCTTCTTTACCAACAGGTCAAAAACATTATTCGAGAGGAGACATTAGTCAAGTCTTTAAGGCAAGGCGCTTCCTCGAGATCAGGGGGACCAGGGAGAAGCTGTCCGACGGGGGTCGGTACACGGTCATGGGGCAGAGCAGCTTTTCCGCCGTCTTTTATGCATCGTCGTCCGGAACAAGACGGACCGAGCTAAGCCACGCAGCGCCCACGATGCACCCTTCTCACCCTTCTTCAGCGAGATAACATCAGAGCACAAAGGCCTTATTACGAGGAAGTTATCCTCCCGCTGTAGCATTATACTCCGTGCTATACACACACACACACACACACGCACAGATGCAAAAGCCACAAGGTAAAACGCATCCCATGTCATCTTCTCTCACAGAACGGCAATGGCGCAGGGCTTCCCCCCCCGCATTTAGGGCCGATTTCTCTCGAGCTCCAAGAGATCGGATTGGGGCAACGATCGGTCTTCGTTAGTGCTAGGTACGGAGGTAGTCAGTACGGAAAAGTCAAAACTCATAATGCGCGCACAGACGCACACATAAGCAGCGAAAACGGACATCAGAAAGCCTTTCCAAGTATTGTGTGTGAACACACGACTTCTCCAGTCAGTCCGTCGGTCAGTTGGTCAGTCCGTCAGTAGGTCGGTTGGTCAGTCCGTCAGTAGGTCGGTTGGTCAGTCCGTCGGTCAGTCAGTCCGTCAGTCAGCTGCAGCATTCACAGCTGCCATTGGCAAGGCATACGAGCAGAAAACTCTATTGAGGATCCTTAGAACGACGTTTGTCGTACCGTTAGCGAAGAACAGTCTTGGTCATATGGGACAAGCCATGAAAAAACAGTCACGAAGTAAAATGAGATCCTCCAATTCAATTCAACTCCTCCGAATCCACTGCCGCAATGAGTCTCAGCCAAACCTCAAGCAGAGCACGCGACATGACACACCCAAACCGCCGATGACCTGCACCTAAATCACAAAGGGCGGAGCCCCACCTTTGCGCACAGGTGGCGACGATGTCCTTGGGTGGCATGGTCCCCTGGAATTCCCTTTTTTCTCCCCCACCCCCCGTAGGGGAACGAATTTTGTCCACTTCCATATGAGAGCCAATGCCACAGCACGGCGTGCCACCACAGATGCCAGCACACAGATCCAAATCCGTCAAGATCCAACGGATCAGAGGGACAGGGAGAAAAGTTCTTCCGCAACTCGGTGCGCCAGTTGTATTATAATCGTGCGCCGCCTGCGCATATGCCCTGCTGCGCCGATGCTCAGCGTGGCGCGGCGGAGCACACCAGTGTATGTGTGTGTGTGTGTTGTGTGGAAGGTCTTTAATTCGCCATCAAGTGCGTTCCCACAGCGGCTCCTCAATCATTACTGCACACGATCTACCACCAAGACCAACACCAACACTGCAACCCCATCAATCACTCTCGCTCTTTCAGGCTCTTTACAAAAAGCCTGAAAGAGCCTGAAGTATTGGGGTTAGGGCCCGCCGCTGCACCGCTGACCCACATCATGCTATGTATATATACCCCCCCCCCCCACACACACACATGCGCGACCTCCACTATTGTCAGTGTGCAGCACAACCGCTGCGAATGGCCCTAAGGGTTCAGCCCTAAGTGTGTGAGCACACCAACCCCCATCTCACCACCTCTCCGGAAGAAGAGACTGACTGACGACAAATAATCCACAGGTAAACTCGCAGTGAAGTGGCCCCTAAGCCCGCTCCCCTCAACCCTCCCCCCCTCAGCCCGCCAAGCTGGTACGCTGAGCGAGGACCCTCCCTCCTCCTATTGTTTACTCCATTAATCTTACAGGAGGAGGACGAAGTGGGGGATGGCGTCGCGACCACTGGAGCTGACCGCTGGAAATAGCAAACCAAGGCGAATAGATCCATCCGCTGCCTCCTAGCCTCTTATTCGTCCTCCTCGGAGTTATCCTCCTCCTCAGCCGCTTTCTCTTTCTCCTTGCTCTTCTCCTTGTTGTAGGCTGCTGACTCCTTATTGTAGCGTTCCTTGTCCTCCTCGGCCTGCTTGAGGTACCTGAAGGGGCGCGGCGAGGAGGGACGGAACAGAGTATGGACGCACCCCGTAGGAACATCGAAATCAAACTAAAAAACTTTACCAAATTCAATGTAACGGTAGACGTAGAGCAAGGTACAGTAAGGCAGGGATAACATTTACTGCGCACAAGCGGGGGGGAGCTCACAAGCGCTACACAAGGTCCTCGCCGTACGTCTCGCCCAACCCCACATATCCCCCTCCCTCTCCTCTCTCTTGACGACCATTCGAGACCTTGCTACGTGCCACTCCTACTCCTACCCGCCAACCCTAAGCCCTGCCTTCCACCACTCACTTTTTCTTGTCCTCCTCGCTGACCTCCTTCCACAGCTCCCCTAGCCGCTTGCCGATTTCCGTGACGGACATGCCGGGGTTCTCCTTCTTGACACTCTCACGCATATCTTTGCAGAACCACATGTAGGCGCCCAGTGGCTTCTTGGGGGCATTGGGATCCTTAACCTGCTTTGCGATGTGGGAATGCGAGCAGGCGCGGATCAGCAGCCGACCTAAGAGTACACACAAATGCACAACGGATAGGAAGGCAGACAGGCGCGCGAGAATACGCAGCCAAACACCTCACAATGCACATATGCTACGTGCATCGGCCATGTTTACACCAGGCCTTCTCCCCTTCCCTCTTCAGGCTCCCGATGTCAAGCTGTGGTGGTTGGCGCATTAAGCTGACCTTCTTCTCCTTCTTCGCCGCAGCGGGCTTCTCCTTGGCGGCCCGAGGCATGGTAAATAATAGACCTGTAGATTTCGGCAAAACCACGAGTTATAAGTGGCGCAAGGTGAGGTTTCGCGAACAAGGGTTACTATCCCGAGGCCGTACAATTGGGCTAGTCGGAACATCAAGCTGTGCTATTGCACATCGTCTGGCCTGATCTGAATCGATTTAACGGTTTGGGACCGCAACGCGGAAACTATCACATTACCCGAACCATCCTTTCTGGACACTTATCTCGCCAAACAAGGACAAATAGATTACGGTTTCATATAATGGAAGATTTTACGTAGCATTGGAAACGAGCAGTGTCTTTGATTGCGATAGTCAAACATAATGGAGCTGCCCAAAGTGACCATTACCTGATGTTTCCGAGGCTGCAGAAGTTGTCAGAGCAAACTGCGCAGGAGCCAAATAGGTCAAGCAGGAGTTGTTGGTGAAGTTGATAATGGGAGGCGACGGTCCACGGGTCTTTAGCAAAACTGTAAAAAAAAGCCTTACGCACCGGCAGGAAGAGCTTGTCGGTTACGTAGAAGCGACTAGGAAAGTGGGCGTTGCACTGTCGCGATGTCTTACGACTGGGACTTGGATAGTTACTTATGACCAACAGCTGTCCGCAGGAATGGGGCCTCCGGGCGGCCCTGGCACTGCGGCCGGCCTTGGGACCAAGGCCCTTCCTGGACCGGGAGAGATTTAAAAATATGGCCCTTTCGAGCTATGATACGGATTTTTTAAGTACCTTAATTTGATGTTAAATGGTCTACAATGTGCAATTGGTAATCCCTCGGTTCTCCCTTCTCGACAGCACGGAGCTGCCTATGCGAGGGCACGCAAAGATACGTCCTAACATGCCAGCATTTCTTTTTATTTCTGTTAATTGCTTTGTGTTTCTGTTCTCGCATTGCTGTTAGCAATTAGCTACTTAAAGCACTGTTGTTCCGCCGAGGCGGGCCGTAACGGTGGGCAGCTACATACGAAATGGCCGCAGCCATATCATGCGTGTAGGTGTCATGATTACCGTACAATACTTGAAATATTAAGATTTGGTGTAGTCTGTGTCGTGTCCAGCCATCTGTGCCATCTGTTGCTCTGATGATGCTGGATGATGCAGTGATGTGCAGTGGTATGCCGGTAGCTAATGTACAACACGGCCCACGGCACGGCTACAGTAAATCCGCATTACTGGTCATTATTGTACGAACAGATTTTCGCAGACTATTTTGCCGTTGCTGCTGCAACGATGAAGGCGTCAAATGAATGACCCTGACGTCAGGGACCTCTATCTGGACGTTTGTTGGAGTTCTTTAGCAGTTGCTGCCAACTGACTAGTAATCCACGTGCGACGACCCGAAGCACCCTCACTTCCTGACCCATCTGATGGTTCCTCTCTCTCTCCCCCTACATGTAGTTGCATGTCGTCCAATACTGCACCATATTACCACCAAGCCTATGCTGTTACCACATGGCGACCCTCATCGTGGGACGGTCGATCTTCCCACGCTCTGTGCACGTGTCGGCTCTCATGCCTACGGTTAATGCAGGCTCTGCCAGAGGGACCACACGCGCAAATCCATCCTAATAGGAACCATTGGTGCCATTGGAATGGCAATTCCTACCCTCCTGGCCAATTCCTACGCTCCTCACCTGTCATGTCCATATCAGGCACTTTTCTTTCATGGGGGCTTACTTTCATGGGAGCCTCGAGGGTGCACCGGACAAACATTCTCGCTCCCCTTCTGTTTCGTTCGTCAGAGAAAATTCATAACCCTCCTCACTCCTCAAGGGAGTAGGGTTTACTACGCCTTCGGATAGAGGTAGTAGAGCTAACGGAGCATATATCATGTCCTTCTTCCTTCGTCTATCATTTGGCCACAACACGCGAGCCTTTACATTTTTGGAGTTTTCCAAGGAAGCGGGTGAACTAGCCTACCGAACATCTAGGCTTCATCCTAATTGTTGTCAACGCCATATGCGATAGAAGCAGGCAAGGAGGCCATGAATAGAAAGCAAGGGAAACACGGGCGTGTCGCATTACCGTGTAACTCCTTCACTAGATCTGAACCGAATTAAGCACGCAGTACCCCTCAGCACCTTTCATAGGCCGCCACATCCGGGCTCCTGTAGTCGCTAAAACGGCTCAACTGCTCATGGGCAGGGAGGAGGAAACCTCGCTCAGCACTCCCCAAGGAGTTCCATCGGGTCAGAAGCTCGGAAGGCCTAAGAAAGGGGCTGTCTAGCATTACAAGCGCGCATTTCCCACCGTCGCCATGCCTAATTAGGACGCCACCATATCGAGACACCTTCAGCTGGTACCAGCAGTTATGAAAATGGGGTGCTTGCACAAGTAGAATCGTGACTGAACTATCCTCGCTCACTTCCCGGCAGCCCTGCCTAGATAGCACTAAGGGCAGGTGCAGCTGTCTACGCTAGCCGTAGGTGCGATGGGATGCGTGTATTGTCCGGACGGAGGTGCACGCACTCAAGGTGGACAAGAATTGGATCGCCGATATGGCAACGTGGCGGCGCACTTCTGGGCATTGTACATCTGGGAGTGTAAGCCTCCATCAGAGAACTTCGGCAACGTCATTTGTGGGCACGTTCGAGTACGCGGGCTTCCTTACCAGGACCGGGCAGCTTTGCGATGCAGCGGAAGGGGTGAAGGCCTTCCGCAGTCAGGAGGGGATGGACAGCCATGTTTTAGCTTAGAGGAAATTTATTGTGATTTAAATTGCTCATATGCGGTTGCGTGCTCATGGACTACGTTAATGCTAGATTCTTAAGGTTGCTTATCTCTTGTAATGTTCGGTATACGCAATATGTAGAGTCTCAAAGATGCGATCGTTCTTAAGAATAGTCTAGAGCGATGGGCTTGGTGGAATAAGGCAGGAGGAACATTTCGCGCTTGGTACGGCGGTCATAGTCCCTTACAGGACTGCAATTATTGCCACCCAAATTGGAAATTTTCTTATCGGGTAATATTACATGGGCAGCTATGATTTTACGAATTGTCATAATTTTTTAACGCGATGATGCTATGGATATAAAATCAAAGTTGCTGCCGCTCGCACGCTGGGTGGCGACTTACAAACGGAGTCATGGCAAGGCACCCGCCGAAGCGGACGTCCCAGCCGAACTTGGTGAGCAAAAACCTCTGCTTGCATTACATGGAAGAATTCTTTTAGACAGATTGGAATAGGCTCTAATCAAATTCATAATAGCTGCCTTTGACCGCTCGCCGACCACGCGCAATGAAATGCTCATAAAATGTGACTCCCTTCCTCTACGTCTTCCCTTCCCGCTCCCTCTTTTGCAAATATTCCCCGAATCCCATCATCACACTTCCCCACTCCCCGTCTCCCCTATTTCTTCCGCGATCCGTCTCCCTGTCTCCAGCTCCCCTATGGAGAGAGTTCCAAGCGTCTAAGGCTACGTTCGCGGCTTCCGTAGCGGCTTCCAGACCTCCGGACCAGCAGCAACAACGATATCACCACCAACAACAGCAACAGCAACAGGAGCAGAAGCAACGGAAGCAATTTCACGCGGATGACGCACACGACCCACATCATCCACGACTGCAGGCAAACGGGGGTGATGACATCGGAGCTCCGGCCCCCTCCCAACCCACATGGACAAAACACGACAGCAGCAGCAGCCCCGCGCGCGCCGGCGTATCAGCACAAGGTGTTCTCTCTCCCAGCCGCAGAGCGGCCAGGCCGGTAGTCGCGCGGGCCCTGCGTCACACGTATACTAGCGGTGCTGCCGCTGCCGCCGCCGCCGCCGCCGCCGCGGCAGCGACGGAGGAACGCGCTTACGTTGAAGCTCCCGACCGTGATGCTGCCGGCGGCGCCGGCGGGGAGGTGACACTTGAGGGTAAGGAGAACTACCGCATGGCGTCAGCGACAGCGGTGGCTATGCCGCCGCCGCTGCCGCCGGCGGCGCCATCATACGGCACGCCGGCACGAGCTAGTGCGCAACGCTATGATTGGGAGGCGGCTGGTGGTGGTGGTGGTGGTGGCCTGTTTGGCACGCCGGGACGGGGCTGTGGATTAGGTAAGGAGTTTTGGCGGGAGGACTGGGATTGCATTACGAGGAGGGTGCGGCAACATGTCTTTTGGAATCTCCGGAATGTATTCGAGGCGAATATTTATTTGGATCCAGCGCAGCCGCACGCCTTGCACAGAAAGCGTGCACAGGTGTACGTCGCATGGAAAGTTTGGCTTTTTGGTTATATTCGGTATACGTTCGGTACTTCAGTTATATGCGTTCTGTAGGGATGGAAAGGAAGACACTACTCCAGGGGGGGCGGGGGTGGTTCCGGGAAATGCTCCGGGATGGCTCATGGCTGTTGCGGGGATGGCTCCGGAACCATGCTCCTTCGTGACTCCGGAACCATATTCGTACGCCCTTGAACGTAATGGCCCTGAGCCACTCCCCATCAGCCAAATCATCGTTAAAAGAATGCTTTGCTTTACATTCACCTTCGTGGCATGTTAGGGGCTGTTGGTCGTGGCGACTGCGGCAGCGGCGGCGACGATGGTCATAATGATGATGACCTAGAGGAGGTGCCGCCGACACCGTTGTCACAGATAAGGAAATCAGGACCTGGCGGCGGCGGCGGCCGTGATAGCGTACGGCGACAGGGCGGTCACGGTGGCGGCGGCTTGTTTTCGCCGCCACGGCCTGGCGGCGGCGTCATGTCTGCTGTTAAAGAGACGCCACCAGAGAGCCTCCGCCGCAGGAGCCGACGCTTGGGGGATGATGGCGGCGGCGGAGCGGCCGCCGGCGACGGTGGAGGACGTGGCGGCTTCCCCCTATCTCCTGTTCCGTGTCGACTTTCCGACAGAGGCGGCGACGGATTGTTTGGAGGCGGATTGTTTGACGCTTACACCTCCAGCGTTGGGGGTCGGGGGCTCTTCAGTGGGACGCCGCCGCCGCCAAAGCGCGCTGCCGCCGCCGCTGCCAGCCCGGGCCAGGCCTTGGCACGGCAGCTTATGCAACGTCGGTCTATTGGTGGCGCTGCCGCCGCAGCCGCCGCTCCATCATCGGCGGCGGCGGCACTTGCCAAAAATCCGTACAGTCGCGTGGCTAACATGCGGGCGGCGGCGCGGCGGGAGAGTGAGGCCGCCGCGGCGGCGGTGGCGGCGGTGGCGGCAATGCAGGCGGAGGAGGCCGCGGAGGCTGAGGCAAGGATACGGGTGAGCCTACCACCCAGCTGTCGTCCCGTCAGCCGTACCTCCATGTCTCCGGTTTTTTTAATTTGTTCCAATTCACTGCCTTGTATTCTTATTTATATTATTGTGTTAATTAAAATATAATTCAATTTATTTTACACCAGTTTATGAAAACTCTCAGCGAAACAGTAAAATCAAAACCACAAATGACGCACAAAGTAAATGGTGTAAGATGCAGCACCACATCATCGTTTAATTGTTCGCGTTAAGGTGGTACTGATGGAGATGTTTATAATGTAATTATTGATGGATGAAAATGACTACCCCCCACAGAATGCTTCGGCAAAGCGAGCAGCAGCAGCAGCAGCAGCAGCGGCGGCAGTAGCAGCAGCCCCGGGGGCGCCATCGCCTTCTTCAGCCGGTTCCCGTCGAGCTTCCGGCGTCCCCGCGAGGGATGACCGCTCGGCTTTCGCGGCGGCGGCGGCGGCGACGGCTCCGCTACCGCCGCCCGTCGCCATTGCGGCCAGTGCCACCACTGCCGCTGCAGCGGCAACGGCAACGGCGGCGGCGGCGGGCTCGTCCACTCCATTGCGGCTTCTCCGTCGGGCCCAGCAAGAACAGCAGCAGGCGACGGCGGCGGCGACGGGCAGTTGTCCGCCGGGGTCGCCCTTCAGCCCGATACCCATGCGCCGACGCCAAGTGCTGACGGGGCCGATGGCGGCGGCGGCGGCGGCGGCTGTCACGGCGCAGGAGATCATCGATGCGAATGCGGTAATCCAACATCGGAGGGTGAAAACGGGGTTAAGGGGGGGAGGAGGGGGGGACCGGGGCCTTTATATCTTGAGCCCTCATTATGAAACACACATCTAAGTTGCGGAGGTATGGAAATAAGAAAATAAGGCCATGAGCTATAAGAATTAGCGTCAATTGGAGGGGTTATCTATCTCGCGGCCGCAATGACCACGACATTGGGACTCTTTTGAAAATGAACGACATACGCACGTTGATATTTACCCCTTCAGGGAAATGAGAAAGGAGTCATAAGTACGACAGGGGGTGGGCCGCGGGGCGCTTTCCTTTCCACCAGACCCATGTCGGATGCAACAATGCGGCATTATATAATACAATAATTTAGTTAATTATTTTTAAATAAATTTATTTATTAAAGGATTATATAAGTTGTCATCCGCAATAATAATCTCAGTTGCGTGGGGGGTTTTAAGTCTAAGGGGGAGATTGACAGATACTTAATATTCACCCCGCCGTACACTCTCAGGCTTCCGCTGCCGGCGTCTTCTTTGCTGCTCGCGGCGCCGCCACCGCTGTAGCGCTGCCGTCGGAGGCGACAGCGGCTGCTGCTGCTTGGAAGCTTACTGGCGGCGCCGAGCCCGACGCCGACGATGTGGTATTGCGGCGGCGTGCCGAGGGGTACGACGCCCTCGCCGCCGACGCTGATGCAGCGTTGCTGCTCGGTGGCGGCAGCAACAGCGCCGAGGGGATGGGTACGGCAGTAGCGGGGGCTAGCAGGAAGGGAGCGTTGTACGGCGACGCGCAGGCAGAGATGCGACGGCTTTTGATCGAGCAGGCGTCAGAGGTAAGAGTCATCCCAGGGAGGGGTCGGAGGGGGAGACGTGTATGTGTGTGTGTGTGTGTTTTATCCTAACGTCAACGGACTGCGTTACATTGCCTTATTAAGACACAACCGTTGCAGGCAGTCGATCTGGACAAGTTGGCGTTGCTGGGTCCCAAGGGCGCGGCAGCCGCGGGCATTCGCTCTCCCGGTGCCGCAGACACCGTTGCCGTACACGTCGCAGAGCGTGATGCTGACGGCAGGCCAAGCCGGGTTTCGGAACCTTTGGATCCAGATAAGGGGCCTGGCAGCGACGATGAGGAGGAATGTGACGTTGCGGAGGAGTTGCTTCCAGCTGCCGTACGTGAGCAGATCCGGCTACGCCGCCAGGTGTTGCGGCGTCAGCGGCGGGCAGCGCCGCCGCCGTCGTCACTGGCGATGGAACCGGCAGATGGACCGGTGGCTGCGGCGTCAGGCCCAACAAGCCGCCGGGAGGCGCTCTTACAGCAGCTCTTGGGCCATAGGGCAGCGGCGGAGGCGGGCAGCGGTGGCGGCGCCGTCAGTGTACGTAACCGCCGTACTGCGCATTCAAATGCCGATACTGTCGGCGACGTCGCTAGCGCAGCAGGGGGTGTTGCAAGTCGGGATCTCGGAGGAAATACGGCACCATTACCATTGGGAGCTTCAAGTGGGCCGGCGGCGCCGGCGGTGATGCGTGGTGACGGCGGCGGCGACGGTGACGGAGGCGAAGGCACAGAAGCCACTGACGGACGCGATATCGCCGTACTGGCTAATAATGACGACATACCTGCGCCTGATTCCAAAGCTGCTACTGCCGCCGATGACGTGGCGTGTGTAGCACCAGACGGAGGTGGCGGAGGTGGCTTCCGGAAGGCGGGATCTGCCTGCTATAGGCGGCGGGGCGGCGGCGGCGGTGGGGACTGCAAGGGCGCACCGGCGGCTACGACGGCCGCCGGCAGGGGCCGTGGTCGCGGCCATGGCGGCAGCGGTGCCGCCGCCTCCACCGCCGCAACAGCTCGGCGGCGTGCTCGTACTTTAGCCGCCTCATCCGATGATGATGCTGCGGATGCCATTGCGGCTGGCACCGCTGGTGACGGCAGTGCGGCTGCCGTATCAGTGCTGCCAGCCGCAAGGCCCCGGCGTGCCGCCGCGGCGGCCGCCGCGGCGGCGGCGGCGGCGGCCGCGATCGTTGGCCGGCGGAGCACGCGTACGTGGGGTCCATGTAGGGATCATGACGACGATGGCGGCGGCGACAGTAGCGGCGAAGAGGAGACCGCCACCGATGGCGGCGGCGACAGCAGTGAATCCGGTGCAGATCTGGAATCCGCGAGCGAAGCTTCTGGATCTGGTTCCGAATTTGAATCTGGATCTGGAAGTGGACTTGACAAGACCGCACGTATGGATGTCGATCGCGCAGACCTGCAGTCCGATCCAGACAGCGATTCAGACGACGACGCAGTACTTGTACGGCCTGTACGGCGCCAACGGGCAAGTCGTGGGACGAAAAAGGGGACGACGGAAGGGATTGAGGACTCGGCAGCGGCTGAGGAGGTTGCTGTACGGCCAGCGGCGACGCGACGGCGGCGAACGGCAGTGCGTCGTGAAGGGCACCGTGGTGAACCGATGGCTGCCGGGGAGGGGGATCTGACGGAGCCGCCGGCGGTTGGCAAACCCAAGAGGGCACCTAGAAAGTAAGTCTCCATCGAACAACAACAGTGGTCGTACACATACCTTATCGTACAGTTGTACAGCGACCAGGTTTACCATAATTATTCATTCGGCCTTGATGGATAATGACGTACATGTTTTCGTATGATTATTGCAGAGCTGCTGCGGCAGCTGATGACAGTGTTGCACCGAAAAAGCGACGGCGTACGACAACAGCAGATATGGCAGATATGATTTCAGCGGGCGCTGATGGCACTGTGCCGCTGACGGTACGGCCGGCAAAACGGGCGCGGCGCACGTCAACGCTATCCGCTTCTGCCGACGGCATTACCACTGCACGCGGTGCGCACGGTGGTGGTGGCTGCGGCGCCACCGCCCCTGTCGTCGTTGCCGCTCCATCAGCGGCGGCGGCGGCGGCAACTGGCGGCGCTCCTTCCGCTCCTTCCCGTCGTCCCATCCACACCGTTCGTGATGGTCGGGGTAATTTCGTCAAAATCGCGAATTCCGGATCGCGGCCGAAACACAGCTTCCGCTTCGAGGGACGATCGGCGGCGGCTGATCGGGCACTCAAGGTGTGTAATTCATTTCTCCCTATTATTTATTTATTTTTATTTTCCCCCATATTATTTTTTGTTAATTTATTTTTTGTTATTTTGTGTATTTATTTTTATTTATTTATTTTGTTTTATTCTTTGTTGGTAGGAAGGAAAAGGGTTTAGGTGAGGAAAGGGAAGGGCAAATTCGTACGGAAGGCTGTACGACGAGGAGGAGGCGGCGTTTTGGAGACCGGTGGCTTCTCTTCCAAATGCTCGTGGAGCTCCGTTACCCGCCATGCTTCCCGTACCCAGCGCTAACTTCCCGCACCTGCGAACACACACATACACATACACATACACATATACATACACATACACACACACACACGACACACACGTACCTCCCGGTCACAGTTGCCTCCCCTCCTTTCCCCTCCCCTCCCCCCACTCCAACCGCCGGGCAGGCCTCGCAAACCCGCAGGCGCCGCATCATTAACGGAAAGGTGGTTATTACCGGTGGCAGGGTACCCCATGCTGCCGGTCAGGGGGCGGAGTTCCTAGAGGGCTTTGGACAAGGCAGCCGCTGCTTCAAGTGAGTCCAGGGGGGGAAAGGACTGGGGGTGGGGAAATACGAGTACGAATGTGTCCAGGGAGGGGATAGCTAACGGAAACAAACACACATAAAAATAAAGAAAGGTTTCAGTCACCGTTTTACGGAGGAAGAGAATTAAAGTGAGAGCAGATGGCGTCACGTGCATGCACTTGTAAGGCCCATATAAGACCCATCTGCGGAAGCCTATATGGGCTTAAAGAGCTTGTTCATAACGCTTTATTCCTTTCCACCCCTGCACATACACACACGCATCCGTATTTCTCCTTTTTGCCGTACACACAGGTGTGGCGCTACGGGCCATTGGGCTCGAGACTGTCCCGGCACTCATGGCTTAGATAGCCCCTCAAAGAGGGCGGAGAAACAAATGCAGCAACAGCAAGGGCAGCAGCAGCAAGGGCAGCAGCAGCAAGGGCAGCAGCAGCAAGGGCAGCAGCAGCAAGGGCAGGGAGGGCGGCAGGGATCGGAAGCGGTGGCGACCGCCGGTGAACGTGCCGGCGGCGGTGCCGGCGGGGGCGGCGGGGAAGGTTTGGGTTTTGGCGGCGGCGGCAACTTTGTAATGAAGGCCCGAGGAGGCAACGGCGTTGTGACGGCACACCCTCAGGAGCCGTTACAGGTGGTTGCGGTTGGTTGTTATGGATCTGATCCGTTGTGAATTCGTTTTGGATCTGTGTTTTTGGGGGGGCGCGTGGTTTGGGTCATCCGGGGAGGTTGAGGATGAGGGCTATTACTTGGAAGTCCCATCCCCGCTGCCCTCCCTGGCCCCTTCCTCCGTGCTTGCCTGGCGTTCCCGCTTCCCCCTCCCCCGTCCCCTCCCCCCCGCCCTCCCTCCCTCCGCCCTCTCCTTAACCACCTTTCCCCCTCCCACCCGGCCCCCCGTTCCCGCTACATTGGGTTCGCAGTTGTGCCAGCTGGTTCCCGGCATGCCATCCCCCGATCAGATCGCCATTGACCCACGGGTCGTTTCCGATGATCAGTTGGCGGTCTTACTGCGGACGGTTTGGGGGCATCACGGGTTTCGGGGCCGACAGTTGGAGCTCGTACGTGCCGTACTGGAAGGCAGGAGCATGTTGGCCGTACTACCCACCGGTGCCGGCAAGTCCCTCACGTACCAACTACCTGCCATCCTCCTGCCGGGTACGACGCATGTTGTGCATGTCAAATATGCACCGTACACATGTACGGCGAACTAACTCCTAGCTAGTCCTCAGCCAAGGATATGGAGAATTGGATATCGCGACTCCTCATTCCGTGGACGCAGTGCTGGCTTTTCCCAACAACAGTAGTGCATGGCAGCAAAGCGCATCTAAGGCTGCTGCTGCTGTGTACATCATGTACGACATATTCCTCTACATGTCTTTTTTGGCGGCCGTGTGACTAACTCCGTGTGTTTTGCTTCCCATCCCCGTCTATCGGAAAATATTTTCCTTATTGGATTACCCCTTGAGTTGGTTCGAGCTCAAAAGAATAAACCCGACAACTGACCCCCCCCTCTTCCCCTCTCCTCCTCCTCCCCCCCCCTCTTCCCCTCTCCTCCTCCTCCCCCCCCCCCTCTTCCCCTCTCCTCCTCCTCCCCCCCCCTCTCCCCCCCTCCTCTTCCCCCCTCCTCTCCCCCCTCCTCCTCCTACCCCCTCCACGTCCACACAACCACCCACCCCAGGTGTCACGCTGGTGGTGTCCCCTCTGCTAGCCCTCATGGACGACCAGCTCGCCAACCTGCCCGCTTGCCTCCAGGGGAGAGGGGCGTGTCTGTCGGGTGGCCAAACCAAGGAGCAGGTGGGGCTGCGGGGTCCAGACTTAGCGTGGATACAGGGCGGGTGCGAGTGGGGGTTGGGGCTTGGCATTGCATCTGGTGTGTGTGTGTGTGTGTGCGTGTGTGCGTGTGTGTATTGGGGTCTGGGGCGTACGGAGGGATAGGGGGTTCCGTTTTTTGTTCCATACCCTAATTCGTCTTTCCCAAAAAGCTGAAGAGCGCACGCATTCGGCTTTTAAGACGTCTGCTGATCTCGTACATTCGTACAGGAGTATTTTTATGTTTTCCCGACCCCTTTTCCCCATCCCTGGACCTGTGGCCTCCCTCTTTTCTCCCCTTACCTTGCCTCCTGGACTGCGTGCAGGTTGATGCCGCGCTGGCAGGTGCGACCCGTGGGTCAGTGAAGTTGCTGTACGTCGCGCCAGAGAAGCTGCTGACCCCCTGGCTGCTGGCGGCGTTACGGCGTCTGAACATCAGCTTGGTGAGGGAGCCGGATGAGGGGTGTACGGTCGGGGAGAGGGACGGAAAGGCTATTGCAGGTGGTTACTGCTGTTAAGGTGGTTGGGGCGGTTAGGGTGGGGGGGAGGAACAGGGGAGAGGCCGTCGACTCCAATCTGTCTTTTCATTGCCAATGGCATTCTGTTGTGTGTGCGGGATTTTGCTCATAACTGACAACCGCCGAGGTGGGGTTTAAGATACACGGAGCGCACTCATGTAGCTAACCGCCTTCATCTCCCCCCTTTCCCCTCCTTCCCCGGCCCTCCCGTTGCGTCCACTTTTCTCATATCCGTACTATCCAAAACCCATTTCAAAACCCATTCACTTCTTCTCCAGAGGATCGTTCGTACATATGATCCGGAACCCCCGTCCACCCCCATCACCCCCCAGCGTGGGTCCTTTGACCCATGGGTCAGCTGTGTATCAAATGCTCCATTCCCCGGCCCCGGTCCCTGGGTCCCTTTCCCCCCTCCCCCTACTTTAGATCGCTGTGGACGAGGCACACTGTGTTTCGGAATGGGGCCACTCCTTCCGTCCCGCCTACCTACGGTTAGGCCACGTGCTGCGTTGCGTGCTGCAGCCACGTTGTGTGTTGGGCCTTACTGCTACAGCCACCACCCCCACTGCGGACGAGGTGGCATCCGTGCTGGGATTGGCTCCAGGGGCGGTAATGCGGGAGTCGCCGCTGCGGCAGAACCTGCGACTCAAAGTAAGGAAGAGAGTGAGAGGGGGGGAAGATATTGGGAAAACGGTTTGTTGGTTGGGTTTGACAACGGTTTTTTCCCGGAAAATTGCACCGAGGATACAATCCGGTTGATTTATTTTTATGGAACCTGATAAAGAATAAGGGATGATAGTTTTGATAGATTAGTTTTGGTTTTTCGTTACTTCCTGCCGTACAGGTGCTCCACATGCAGCCCGGCGCCTCTGAGTCTGGGGCCTCCCGCACGGCGCTGTTACAGCTGTTGCGGTCCCAAGAGCTGGCTGCAGTACAGTCCGTACTGGTGTACGTCGCGATGCAATGGCAAGCGGATGAAGTGGCAGGGTGGCTGCAGAGCACGCACGGCATATCTGCCAGCTCGTACCATGCAGGTACTGCATGGAAATAAATATTATTGTTATTTATTATTATTGGGTCATTTTATTAATACATATTCGTACAACTATTTTAATCATTGTGTAAATATTAAAATATTACGTATTAGTGGATTCCTTAAAAGAAGGCATATTGGATATATATTTTATATATATACATATATATTGTTTTTAATCCATGTGTTATCATAAAGGAAAGTCGGAATTCGTGGGTATATTGTGACCCGCGGGTCTGTTCCTTTCTCCTCTCTCCTTGTTTCATTGAAATTGTTTTGCTGTGCGTGCGTTTGTCAGTATATGTTTCAAATATAAATTTCCTAACCCCCTTTCCTTTTTCTTCCGGAAGAATGTTAACCTCCTT
Source organism: Volvox reticuliferus (assembly GCA_019650235.1). NCBI lineage: Eukaryota > Viridiplantae > Chlorophyta > Chlorophyceae > Chlamydomonadales > Volvocaceae > Volvox > Volvox reticuliferus. The sequence goes on from BNCP01000042.1 coordinate 1,128,132, forward strand.
ACCCCCCTTACTATACACACACACGCACACGCGCCGTCCCCAGGCCGCCCTATATCGGAGCGCAGTGCAGTTGCCTTGTCTTTCCGTACTGGTCGTACTCGGGTTGTTGTTGCGACTGTGGCTTTCGGAATGGGAGTGGACCACCCCTCCATCGGGGCGGTTGTACACCTGCAGATGCCCAGGTCGTTGGAGGACTACGTTCAACAGGTGTGGCGGAGGGGGGGAGCGGGACATATATTATGTAAGTTAACGAACGATTGGAAAATATAAATGATGAAATAATTATAATTATGCGAATTGAATTTTATTTAAATAAATTTATTTCGAATATGTGCACGAAATATAAAGGTTTTAGTGTGTTTTGATAAAATTCGTTGTCTTTTGAATTCTTATCATTTTAGACGAACCGGCCGAATATACCCCTCCCACTGGGATCTCCGCATTGACTGTGATTGCTTAATCAGGCCGGGCGAGCGGGTCGTGATGGTCGCGAGGCGAAATGCTATCTGTTCTTGGATGACCAGGTACGACATCCGTACGTCTTGTTCATATGTACGGAATGGAAGGGTCGATAAAGAGAGTTCGCTTGGTTTGCTACAAACTCCTTCGGACATTGCAAGCGTGTTGAGGTTCGATAATAATAACAATATATAACATCTGTAATTTGTTATATTTCACGAGATAACTAACGAACTATATTTTATTTTTGCTTAATTTATTTTAATACGGAGCTGAAATCTTGTTAATTCCGGTCCCGGTTTTCAGGACTACAAGCGCTACCGCTCTCTCTTATATTCGGGCTCGTCGGAGCTCTCCGCCGTTGAGGCGTTCCTCAAGAGGGTATTCGCGCCGCAGCCGCTGCTGCCGCCGCCCTCAGCGACAGCGGCTGACGGCGGCGAGGGCAGCGGCGGCGGCGGCGGCGGTGGCAGTAGCTTCGGCGTGCTACAGCTTAACACTACTGCCTCCGAACTCGATCTTGGAGAGGAGGTCATGGAGACCATTATGTCGTACCTTCAGCAGGATGAGCCAGCGGCGCCACCGGCGGCGGCGGCTGCCGTCAGGGATGGCGGTGGCGGCGGCGGCGGCGGCGGCTATGTGAGTGTACTGCCGAGTTGCGCCGCCAGATTGCACGTGTACTTCCACCGCGCGGCGCCAGCAGCGTTAGCGGGGAAGTGGCCGGTGGTGGCGGCGATGTTGAACTGTCGGCCGCCGCTGAAGGTCCATCGGGGCTGCTACAAAGTGGATATGGAGGCGCTGGTGGCGGCAGGAGCTGGTGGCGGCATCAGCTCCTCGCAGGTACGTGTGGATGTGTATGTATATGTGCCTATGTATATGTGCCTATGTGTATGTGTATTTGTTTGACCGCTTTGACTGATAAAAACAGTTCAACTGAAACCGTTATAACAATTGTAACCGCCGTAACTTCCTCCGTTCCTCCACTTCCTCGCAACAGGCGCTGCGGCAGTTATCTCAGTTAGCGGGATTGGGTCAGATCCATTTCGAACCCGTACAGAAATTGAAAGCTATCAGTTGGCAGTTGCTGCGAAGGCCATCGCCGCCGCCGGAATGGGCGCCAGTGGGGGGTGGCGGCGGCGGCGGCGGCGGCGCAGTGGCGGCGGGCGTTTCGGCGCTGGCGGCCAGGATTCACGGTCGGCTGGAGGCCCAGACGGCGGGGGCCGCGGCGCGGCTGGATATGGTTTGGGGCCTTATGGCCGGAGCTTTCCTAGCAGGTGGGTAGGCGGAGTCTGGGGGGGATGAAGTCTCATTGAGCCCGTTTCACAACAAATATACCATATGTATCATAATACATATTAATATATCATTAGTAATGATGAGTCAATTACGGAACTGTTCGTACTTCGTATGTTCTCGTCTTCTTCCGAACAGGTGCCAGCTGCCAGGAGCAAGAGGCTTTTCTCCGCCCGCGAATCACGTCGTACTTCGACTCACCGTACGACCAAAGACAACAGCCGGCGCCGGCGCTGGCGGCGCCGGCGTTGCCTCGCTCGCCACCGGGCTGTCCGCCGCTTCCCCTGGCACCCCGCTCGTCCAGTTTGGTTTTGGAAGTTGAAGCGTTCCTGACGGGCAGTAAGGCCCGGGCGGCAGCCATGGTAAGTATAAGGCCCAATCGCTGCCCTTCCCCTCTCCCGCACCCGGGATCTCCGTACCTGAGTAAATATCTACCATGAAAAATAGCCTTAGTCCTGAAAGATAAATTGCTGTTTCACGTAAGGCCCTTGAATTTAAGGAGCGCAAACCAAACCCGTGAATCTCTTCCCCCAATGCATGCACCGCCCGCACGGGTGCACACGAACACACACACACACACACAACTTGCCCCCTCTCCCTCCCCTCCTGTCCCCTTCCCCCCCCCGTTGGCGGTCTAACGCAGTCGGTGCCGCTTACTCCGGTAGCAGTGGCGCGAATCCTACACGGCCTGGCCGGGCCCGCATTTCCCCCTGACGCGTGGCGCAAATGCCACGAGTGGGGCAGGTACGTCAGGATACGGCATGTACGGCCGTCGCTAACCCCATTTGTATCGTGGGTTATATTTCTTCCGCAATTGGCCCGAACTAAAAACTATGTTGGCCGTTAACCGATGGGTTGCTCTTTTGACAACCGGACCCGTGGTCTTCCTAACGACTTTGTAACTAACTTACTCGAGTCGACGTACAACAGTACGAAAATCGATCATTCGGTTTGTCTCTTCCTTCTGTGTGATAGGTTCAAGGCTGTTGATTTCGCCTACGTGCGGGCGGTGGCGGCAATGGTACTTGCCCGGAGAGCGGCGGCGGCGGTGGGGGGAATTGGCGGCGGCGGCAACGGCTGTCGCAAGCGGCGATTGCGAGGAGGAGGCCGAGAAGAAGAAGAAGAGGAAGAGGGGGAGAAGGGAGAATGGGAGACCGGTCGTGGAGCCGTCGCGGACAGGGCGGCGGCGGCTTCGGCGGGGGCGGCGGAAGAGGAACAGGATGTGTACGTACTATGAGCTGAGGGGGAGGGGGGCGCGGATCTTGGATCTTGGGGTCATGTGAGGGCAGGATTGCGTGTGCCTGTGTTTCATGCCGTACATTTTCCGGGAAGGTTTTTTTTGTACCTTTTGTACTCCTATCTGCTCGTGTCCACACACACACACACACACGCGCGCGCGCGCGTAAGAGACAACAAAGTAAGTACCTACGTGTCACGAGGTCAAGTGGTCACGATGTGGGTACTCGTTTGACAGTTTGTGACCACGACTGGCCCGAAGCTGGCGATGAGGTGAGAGCGCCGATCGATACCTTCAACTGCACCTTTAATGGTATGTGTCTGTCTTTCTGTCTGTCTTAAGGTTAGTCAATCTGTCTGTCATCGGACCTTAGGACCTCGTTGAGAGCTGCCCGACTGATGCGGTGTGCTGCCCGTTGACAGTGGATCACGACTATTATTATTTTTTATTTTAGGATGAGATGAATGAAGTGTGCACTCTGCGTGTTAGGTTTGCTTTAAATCCCAAACCGCAAAAAGGGAGCACCAAAAAAGGATTTGTAGATAGATAAATAGATAGATAGATATTGAGGAACGTTGTTGCTGTTTACAAAAGCCTGATATACGTTGGAATGACAGAGAGTGTGATCGCAATTTAGCACAACCAGCAGGAGTACTAAATTAGAGTCCACCCAAACTACCAACGAACAACGACTGCCAAGGAGTCCTCGGACGTGTCGATCCGAGCCTAAGTCCCCACTCCTTAACCAACCAACCATCACATACTCCTTTTGCTTTTCGCCGCTTTTCAAGAGCCTATTGGGTGATGTGTACGTACGACGTACTGCATCCGCAGTTTCGTGCCTCTCGCTAAGCTTACACTAACGGTCAACCGCTACGACCAACCAACCAGTTAACCAACCATCCAAGTTAAGGCATCAACCGCATGCGCGCGGCCGATTCCATACGATAACTAGAGAAGTTTAAAATCTAAGAGATCAATCTAACGTCCAGAGAAGCCCGGTGCACCGAAGCTTATCGGTGTGGCTCTGATCTATCACACGACTAAGAGAACGGCTTGCTATTCCTTCCACAACCCGCTAAAGGCTAAAAGGTCGGATGGCCATTGATTTAAAAGAAGCGACCAACCTTCTAAAATGTGCCGTTATGCTAAACGAGCTCTCTCGCGATCATGAATTAATAATTTTATGCTATAAGAAATCTAAAATTTAATTTGACCGTCATCATCATTGCTAAAATAAACCTTTTGCTATATGCCACACGCAAACAGTTTGCATAAATCGGCCCAATCATGACGCAGCCATGACTCATATGTTTGTTGTACATGAATCGTACAGCAGTTTGCGCGGGAAAGAGACATGCTCTCTCGCCCATGCGTTGGACCCTCGCCTTGCCTTGCCTTGCCTTGCCTTGCTCTGATTTGCTTTGTCTTCTTCTTCTTGTTGTTCTTCTTGTTCTTGGCTACTTGACGAGGAGGTTATGTTTCCATTCAGGCCTTCTTTCGCCTTCCTTCGTTATCGGCGAGCAGTGTGTGCATCTTCGCCGTTTCTGTGACGACGACGACGACGAGGCACTTAAAAGATGTATTCTGTTGGACAGCAGTCGTTGTTGCTGTTAATTATCGCAACTTGACAGTGGCCGTTGAGGCAGAAGTTAGCTGGCGTGGAGCAGTTGCCGGTCCGCACGACCCAGCACAGCGTGGCGCCTCGAGGATTTGGAACCGTCCTGTAGAAGAGGAGGAGGGGTCCGGATTGCAAGAAATGATGAACAAAATATAATAATAATAATTGATATTAGATGATGAATAAAAAGATCTTAATCTTAATTTTAATTCTCTTATGTGCACCCACATGTATAAATGCACCCAAGAGCCGAAGAAGAACATTTCCAGGTTACGAGGCGGTGGCGCGGGGAGAGCCGCAAGATGCAGAACTCGTCCCCTTTTTTGCATTTCATTACCCCCCTGGCCCCCCCCTTCCGCACCAAACAGCAATCGTGTAATCGTGCAATAAAAATACACCGCAGCTTTATAAAAACAATTGCCACAAAAAAGAAGTATGCATATCTGAATAAATGTAATGCTCCACTCCAAATAAAGGAACTTAAAAATCCATACATTCATAAGATGATTTTATTTTATTGAAGTTCACTTACGTGACAAGATTTGTGAACTTGACGGTGACGAGCGAGTCGGGGTACAGGCCCAAGGTGTAGTTAAGGGGCGTGCCGTTGACGCTCAGACGGCGAAGGTCGTTCTTGCAGGCATTGTTGACCGGGACCTCGACCTTCGAGAAGTCCATATTGCTGGGGAAAGAGAGGAAAAAAAGCAGAAATTCATATTTTAATAATTAAAAATATAAAAATATATATGTTTATTTATATTTATATAAGACAAGGAAACAAATGAAAAAAGAGAAAACGAAGGGAAAGTGGTCAGATGGAGAGTAATGAGCGATAAAAGTCTAAAAAAAGGAAGAGCTCTGAAGGAAGGTGGTGGTTCGTCGGCACGTCTTCGCACTCACCAGCACGCTCCACTGCTGCAGCTCTGAGACGTAATGTTGGTGCACATCGCGACCGCAGCGTCCCCGTTCTGATCCTTAGTGGCTGTGGTGTACAACGGTCCAGCACCGTACGGCACATTCGTCGTCTCTGTACGGCAAACTTGCGTCTGGATGATGAAGGGGAACACCGGCGCCGGCGACGGCGGCGTCGGTGGTGGTGGCGACGGCGACGGTGGCGGCCGAGGCGGCGGCAACGGTGGCGGTGAGGGTGGCGGCGGTGGCGGTGAGGGTGGCAGGGGCGACGGTAGCGGCGGAGGTGACGCGGGCACGGCCGGCGTCAACGGCGCTATGAACGGTGGTGGCCGCTTTTTTAGCCGTGGCGGCGGCGGCGGCACGTTGTAGCCTGCCGAGCAGTCTTGGATATAACTGCCCGATAAGCAAGATGCGCCGTTACGGCCACCCACGCTAACGAGAACCGTATAACCGTCGACACCGATACATTTCGGCCCACCGAAAATCGACAAAATCCACGCCTGCATGCCGTTGGGCCCATTTAGCCAATCCTGCAGTTTCGCACCATCGTCGTTCGACAGCAAGGCTCCTTGAACAATCATGGTCGAGCTGCAAGACGCCAGGTTGAATCCAGAGACGATAGTGGCGCCGTACGTCGGCGCCGCCGCCACGAAGCTGTTGCCAATGCGCAACGCCATTGACGTGCATTGCGACAGGTTGAAGGCCGGCGGCGCGGAGCTCGTCATTGAGGCGAGTGTGATGCTAACCAGCACGTCGCATGGCGGCGGCGGCGCTGGTGGCCTGGGGGATGGCGGCGCTGGAGGTGACGGTGGAGCTGGCGGCGGCCGTGGTGACGGTGGCGGACGTGGCGGCGGCAGGAAGCAGTCCTGGCCGTACTCCGCCACGAGACATGACGGCCCGGCGCCGTCGACGCCAACTACCTCACCCAGGATGTAGTAACCAACCAAGTACGGAAAGCATTGCTCGCCACCGACAAGGGCTTGGACCCAAGTACGGAGACCCTTGGGTCCTTCAATGTACGATTGCAGTAACGCGCCATTATCCGCAGAACGGAACGCGCCGCACACCGTGACGTACGGCAGTGCGGGCGGTACGACAGATCCATCGAATGTTTTGGAGCAGTTGGATAAGGCGAATGGGGCGGTGACGACAGCGCCAACGGTGGCGGCATTGGCAGCGATGTCGGCAGAGATGAGAGATTGCAGCTGTGCGCACATGTCATCAGTGAAGGTAAACAATGGGCCCACAAGCGTGCTGGGAGGAGTGATGGAGATCTTAACGCAGGAGAGGCAGGGGGGGGCGGGGCTTGGAGGGGTTGGCGCGGGGGAAGGTGGCGGGCTTGGCGAATCGGGGATGGGCGGCATCGGCGAGGGGGGTGGAGGAGATGGCGGCAGCGGGGAGGGTGGCGGAGGAGATGGCGGAGGGGGATAGGGCGGTGCCGGAGAAGGAGGTGATGGGTATGGAGGCGCCGGAGGCGGCGGGGAAGGTGGTGGAGGCAGCGGCGGCGGTGGTGACGGTGGCGGAGGTGAGGGTGGTGGCGGCGAGGGTGGAGGGGGAGATGGCGGCAAGGGTGGCGCGGGTGACGGCGGTGGCGACGGAGGCAGCGGTGATGGCGGCGGCGGTGAAGGTGATGGTGGTGGCGGCGACGGCGGCAATGGTGACGGCGGGAGAGGCGAAGGCGGCGGCGGTGATGGCGGCGGCGGCGGGCAGTCTTGCGACCACTCGCCTGACAGACACGAAAACCCGCCGTCGGGACCGATGACGGTTGCGAATACTTCGTATCCGTACAGGCTTGGCGTGCAGCTAGGCCCTCCCGTGATGACCGTCACCCAGGACTGCATTCCGGCGGGACTGTTGATCCAGGGTTCGAGAAGCTTCCCGTCGTAAGGCCCACGAAACGCGCCACTGACGCGGACGTACATTGGATCGCACGTCGCCAGATCAAATGAATCGAGGATGACGGAGCCGACGGCCGCCGCCTGCGCATTGAGATCCGATGAGATCTGCTTCGCCAAGACCGCGCAAATAGCGTCATTAAAGGAATACGAACCGCCGCCGCCTTCGAACGGGGGAAGCAGTTGAAGGAAAATGTCGGCGCCGCACGGTGGTGGCGGGGATGGTGGCGGCGGTGACGGCGGCGGGGAGGGCGGCGGCGGGGAGGGATTCGCGGGCGGCGGCCGCTTCTTTGCCTTGGGTGGTGGCGTCGGCGGCGACGGCGGAGGCGGCTGAGGCGACGGCGGGGGACGTGGCTGCGGTGATAGTGTGTTCGTGCAGGTGGGGCACCAATTTGTGTCGCCGGAGTCAGCTAAGGAGTATCGACACGTCTTCGTTCGATTGTTAAAGCACCAGTCGCTGGATGAGGAGCAGGGGGAGCGAGTGCTGATGCAAATTACTGATCCCGGGAAGTTGCTGATGTTGCGTCCCATATTGTAGATTTTGAAGTCGTACCCTGCGTACGGCAGCAAATAGGTTAGGAGACCCCAAAACGGAAATATGTGTAACGGGAAAAAAAAATATATATATTATTATATTCATATGTGTGTGTGTTTTGAGGGGAAATAGGAAAGGATGGGGGAAGGAAAGGGAGACGGGTGGTGACCGCTAAGGCAAGAGGAGCGGAGATATACACATAAACACACACACATACACATACACATACACACACACATATTCCCGCCCGAGCAACGGAAGCTCCCATTTCTACCGTCAGCCAAGCCCCGCATTACAGCATGCGTCCCTCTCCCCAACCCCACCTCCCTTCATACCCTCCTTCTTCATACACACACACGGTGTAGCACCCACCCGGGTTCCTTGGTATGACGTCCCAAGATTGATATCTTTTCCCGTCGATGGTCACATTGAGGATTGCGGACTTGTTCCCGCACTTCGACGTGCTCTCAAACTGTCAAAAGACGGCAGATGGCGGACAGGCAGACAGATTGATGGACTGGTTGACAGGCAGACAGACAGATGGACAGGAAAAGACGAGGAAGGACGAGAAAATTATTATGAAACGCGTTAAATGGAACCAATTGGATAATTTTACAACTAACGCTTTCTTCTTTCAGCAAAATGTTGCACCTAAGATGTCGCATATTACGGCGGCAAATCTAGCATTATAAAACTATCAGCATAAGCAACAAAAACATGAAAGGAGATAAGGTTTACGCACACAACCAACCAACCAGCCCCTCTAAAAAGGTAAGATCGACTCACCGAAATCTTGTCGACGGCTGCCCGCATGCCACGACAGCAGGTCAAAGAGAGGTCGCAACCGATTTCGTAAACGGAGAGACATGTTGTGGTTGCGGTGCCCACCTAGACAAGACGGAACAGGATAGGACGGAACAGGATAGGATGGAACAGGATAGGACGGGAGCCGGTCAGATGGCTAAGACGAGGAATTTGAACCAGATCTGCCCGGGCAATTACTGCGCGGCGGCGGTGCACACATCCATCAGCTTGCAATTGACTTGTTTAAAAGGCACACAGGGTGGTGAAATCGGAATGATCCAAAGATTATTTTTGGCGCTCTGCCAAACTATCATGCATGCAAATCTGTAGGAGGATGAAATTGACTAATCGGGCCGGCCGCAATGTATCCTGATTGGGTAGATCCAGCCATGTGACTCCGTTCAGCCTTATGATGCGAGCTACGGTGGGCAAGAGAAGAACCTAAAAAAGCGGCATTCATCGTGAATTGCTAAAAAATTGCCAATGCCCAGAGACCCTCAAAAGCGCAACCAAGCAACACCGGTACTTCAGTCAACCGTGACCAACGATTTCTTACTGTTGTCGTCCGGATAATCTCCAGTTTATAAGGGCTGCACGCGCAGTCATAGGTCGTGCACTGGCACCAAGGGAACGTGAGCAGCCCAGCGACATCCGCTGTGTCCTGAGCCTGAGCGACTAAGCCTGCAAGTGCCCATGAACACAATTAACACACGTCAAGCTAAATTGCGACATTTACGAAAACTACTACCCTAAGGGAGCCTTTTGAAAAGGCGTCTCGCTACAGCATGGACAGAACCTCAGCCAGCATAAGCCCGGCAACCTAAAATCAGGTACAAGAAGTTATTAAGGATTTATTGAAAAGGACTAAGTTCCCTCACTTGTTGACAGAAGGACGACCGCGGCCCAAAGCACCATGTGAGGCAGCCTTGAGCGCGCCATCCCCTGATGCGTTGTGGCTGCGGTCAAAAGAAGATGTTCTAGAACAAAATTCGATATGATAAACAAACAACCCACTTGCGCACACGTCGCGTAACTGACCTTTCGCCACGAAGATGTCGGGAGGTACCAAATGAGAAACAGTGCCGGTTATTTGGTGCAATCGAATATCCCTGCAAAACTCATCACATTGTCTCAATTTGCATTGTCACCAAAGTCGGCAATTTGGGTCGGGAGTCCGAACTAGGCGGAAGCCGACTGTTCTGTGCCGATCGCGAGCACTGACCTTCTTTGAGTTAATATTTAGGAACGAGTCTGTGCCACTCCAGTATTTCAAACGCCTAGAAGCTCTGTCGCAAAGCAAGTTAGGATATAGGATAAGTGAGTATGGCTAGAAACGCTAGAAAGGACGACTCGCTGTGCGAAATCTAGCCTTTTTTGCGGGACTTTGCAACTGAAAAATGTAGCGTCATATAATTGAAATAAATATTAATTGTAGGTTACGTTCCTATGGAAGCCGGCATATGTGTAGAACTGCGACATACGGGATGCGCTACAGAGCTATACTCAACGGCACAACAGCTGGTGGGCTGCCCCAAACACAATTATTTCTTCAAACTGTTATCCTTGTAAATATTCTGAGGTAACGTTTACGTAATTTAGCAATCAATTAGCCCCTGGCTTCATTATCACGCATTCTGTACCGCACGGCGGCAAATGCGGAGTACCTTACTTAATCTGTCATAAACCAATAATCAATTTGTATCTATCCGTTAGATTTATAATGCTAACTTTTTTTAAATACGTGATTAGCATGAAATTTTGCTACACCTCTGTTTGGATCGGAATGTTGACATATCCCTTGGCACTCGGGGGGGGGGACGCAAATGGTGGGCGGAAACCTACAAAGGCTGAACGGGTAGAGGCGCTGCCTGTGCACTATCTCGTTTGCCCCTCGACCAGCTGTTGTACTCGATAAACTCTTACTTTGCGTATGCAAAGCGACGCAGCGTGAAAGTCAGCAGGAAGGCCTTACCTGGCCTTACACATGCAACGAGTCGTATGGCATTATTATCTCGCGGACCGTGCGGCACGATGTTTGCTCTAACTTGACTTCACCTATCACCACCATCATTATTGCCATTGTCGCAACCAAGTGATCAATGGTATGGCCAATTACGACCTAGCTAACACAACGCCAAGCAAGGTCATCACAGCCTTTCCCGCGTCAATCCCTGTTTTCGTTCCCCCTCCTGTGGCAAGGCTCGCTGATGTCCCCTAGGGCCCAGGCCCGTCCCATGAATCCATCTTCTTATTTGTTATATAATAAAACGTTTTATAACGTTTTAACACTAACGGAAATAACAGCATCCAACCAATGACACCGACATGTCACCAACAAAAAAATTCCGTCTTGGGTGTGTCGTGGATGTTGCTCCGAATCCATCCGTGGTACCTTACGGCCTGATGATACCATCGTTTGGGTCGTACACTCCCTCGTGAGCGCAGTGGGGCCTTATTTTCTGCCGTCGCTGACATCCTCATCTCGCCACGTCCACTGTAATGCCTAGGAAGCGTGCTTTAACGTGCTTTGGTGATGTTGGTGACGTTATATTTAGGTTATGGTGACGATAGATGTGGCAGTAGCCGTGGCAGTTCATATAGCTAAGAGCTCGGCCAAACATCAGTTACCTACATGTACGATAGGTTGCAGGTAACCGCCAACAGAAACAGTACCAACGGCCTCAGCGCTAACCGTTAGTAATAAGGTTGTTTCAACCCCAAAGCTCCCAATACGCCCTTAGGTACTACCGGAACATGTACGACAACTACAACTACCATGAACGGTATCACACCGGTAAGACTCTTGGCAACAGCAACCCATGCAAATGGCACGGTGTGTATGCAGTCGGCCGGCCGTACACCGTAGATAAATGATGGTTTTAGATGCCAAAACCCTACCGGTCAAAACCGTTATTGGCTTAACGGCTCAGGCATCTCTGTTGTTAAAAATAAATATTATCTCCGTTACCGCTTGCCATTACATAGATAGCTACAAGCCATTGGAGCGTCTTCCGATCGGACGTCATGCTGACGCCGCGGTTAACTTTTCTTTGACTGCTAGTTTTCGTTAGTTGAGGTCAGTTGACCACAACCAAGGTTAGTTAATGTCAGTTGGCATCAAAGAATCCTTCTTGATCCCTGATCTGCCTAAGAAAGCAACTACCTCAGTCACACTATGAAGCATCCTAATGAAGACATTTAGAAACGGATTGCGTCCGTTTCTTAAGATATGAATCATCAAGATCCAGATCCACATCTTTCCAGATCAAACAGGCGTCCCTTGTGGGCCGCATTTCTTAGCCGCCTTTGAACAGAAATCTTACGTTTGCATTTACAATGCCCTTGCCCTCGAACGCTTCGGCGGCGGCTTTCGACGCTTCGGCAGCGGCAAGGTATCCAACCCTCCCGCCGCCGCCGTACATGCCGTACTAAACGCCACCCTATTAAATGTCGTTGCCCCTACCGCCGGATTCGCTCCAACAACACTCGCCATCACCACATAGTCCTTCGTTTTGTCCATGGAAGGACAGTCTTGCCCACCAGTGATGCCGTACACCCACGACGACAGTACGGCGGGTTTTGAAACCCAGGGTTGCAGCAGCGCCGCGTCGGCGGCACTTCGAAACATGCCGCGCATGACGACGCTGTCTTGACGACACGCCTCCAGCGTTACGTTTTGAAGCAGTACGGCACCGACGGCGGCGGCGTTGTCGGCGAAAGCTTTGCTGATAAGTGTGGTAAGGCGGGTGCACTTCTCTAGATTTAAAGCATCCAGAGCAGTGGTGGGCGTTGGAGTCACGTTAAGGGCGACGAGGATGTCGAAAGACGACGACGGTGGTGGCGGTGATGATGAACCCCGTGCGGGTGGCGGCAGCGGTGGAGCTGGTGGCCTAGGGTGCGATAGGGAGGAACTTGGGGGACGCCTAGGCGGTGGCGATGGCGGCGGCGGCTTAGGTGGCGGTGGTGACGGAGGAGGAGGGGAGGGTGGCGGCGGCGACGGAGGAAAAGGTGACGGTGGGGGTGGCGACGGTGGGGGTGGCGACGGCGGCGGCGGTGAGGGCGGCGATAGCAATGCGGGAGAAAGTAGCGGGGACGACGAAGCCAGGGGAGGAGATAGTGGCGGCGGTGACGGAGGAGGTGGTGGCGGGGGTGGAGGTGGGGGTGGCGGCGGCGGCGGTGACGGCGATGACGGGACCGGGTGTGTTGGTGGGCTGTAGGACATCGACGGCGCCAGTGGCAGAGGCGCACTGCATTCCATACTGTACTGCCCGTACAAGCATCCACCTCCGCGTGCACCAGTTGTACCGCCCACAGTGCCTAGCAGCGTATAGCCGTACAAGTCCGCGATGCAGCTGCCGTCTCCATTGCCGCCATCGGCAACAGCGGAAATCCAGTACGCCAGGCCATTGGGCCCATCTAGCCAAGGTTTTAACAAGCTGCCGTCGGCGGCGGACCGGAATATTCCGTTGACTGAAACTGACATGTCAGTGCACTCTTGCAACTGAAACGGTTGGTTCACGACAGCACCCGTCACCGCCGCTTGTGACGAGATACTCAGGGAAATCAGGGCCGTTAGTCGATCGCACGTCACGGCGTCGAAAGTGTACGACTCCACCCCATTTAGCGGTGGAAGGGCGTACAGATAGATCTCCGTATGGCATCGCGGCGACGGCGGCGGCGTTGGTCGAGGCAGCGGGGGACGTGGAGGCCTTGGTGGCGGCGGCGCTGGCGGCGGCGGGAAGGGCGACGGCGGCGGAGGAGACCTGCTCACCTTCGGCGACGGGACCGGCGGCGGCAGCATCAGCACTTGGGGTCGCGGTGGCGGCAGCGGCTTCGGGGGTGGGTTGGCTTGCAGCGGCGGCGGCGGCGGCGGCGGAGCCGTCGCTTGCGCTTGCGGCGCCGACGGCAACATAATCGTACAGAGCGGGCAAAACACCCCAGCGACGAAGGAATACTGACAAGTCCTCGTCATTATGTTGTAGCACAAATCCGACCATGACCAGCAGGGCCGCTGAGATGTGATGCATATTATTGCCCCAGGCAAGCCGCCGCTGATTCGAGAAAGACCCGCTATCGATATTTCAGATCCTGCGAGTGAAGCAAATGGATTTGGGAACTCCAATAAGTTCAAATTGACCGTACGAAGACACCGTACGACATCCATGGCATGTTGGGAACACAGTCTAGACGAATGGAATGAGAAAGGTCCTTTTAAGTTGCCTAGTCAGGATCCCGGAGCTCTTGGAAAGATTGATATTGACATATTGATAATCCTCTGTGAGTTCGTACCTGAACCCTTAAGAGTTGATGCTTATGAGAGTAAGAACGTAAGAATTAAAATTGTGCTAACACCTCGTATGGGGTTGCATCTTATGTTTGCTAAAAATAAGGAAACGAAAAAGATATGAGTGCGTCATTCGATTTACCTTGAGATGTGAATGAGGGTAAAGCTACATTGGATCCCAAATCCAAAACAATGAGTCACTGAAGGATCCGAACCTTGCCCACAATCCACATATGATATGATATGATATGATATGATATGATATGATATGATATGATATGATATGATATGATATGATATGATATGATATGATATGATATGATATGATATGATATGATATGATATGATATGATATGATATGATATGATATGATATGATATGATATGATATGATATGATATGATATGATATGATATGATATGATGTGATATGATGTGATATGATATGATGTGATGTGATATGATATGATATGATATGATATGATATGGGCCCATCCCTCATCTCCCCCTTTTTCAACAAGGCCGCTCTCTTGCGACCTCCTGTCCTCTCATAAGTAGGAAAATCGCAATCTAGGACTATTTAATGTCAATTTCCCAAAAAGCAGATACCATCCACTTACCTAACGGGGTGACGGTGGTAGTCCAGGACGTGTGCGGGGCCCCATTGACCGTGACGTTGGCGATGTTATCCGACGAACATGCCGACGTACCCTCGATCTGCATACGGCACGCGGTGTTTCGTCACGCCAACGTCACGGTGAGCAGAAAAGAGGGCCACCCTTAGCGGGGGTATGATTCCTATGATTGTGTGAGGGGAACATGAAAGATGTACGGACAGGAATTACATGACATCGTTCGCAACCGTACGGCGTTGTCGTACCGTTAGCTTTTCCGTAGCGACCATGACGGTAGAGCAGCAAGGCAGAGAAATATCACACCCAATAGAGATCACTTGAAAGCAAGTCCGTACGACGTTGCGAACCTGCATGGTAAGGTTAAACGGACTCGCGTGTATTAAAGAAGGCGTTGAGGGTGAGGGCGATGTTATACCTTATGTTATACGGCTGTTGTGGATTCGTATCTTGACTGCTTCCAGATCGAATGGGAGAGACATTTCGGAAGAGGTGGGTCGAGTGGGCATGGACACAGAACGAGGAGAGAGACGAAGAGAAATAAGAAGAGAAGGTAGGGGCGATGGGGGGATGAGAGAGAGAGAGAGAGAGAGAGAGAGAGAGAGAGAGAGAGAGAGAGAGGAATGGATGGATGGATGGATGGACGTTCGGGCGAACGTAGACCGACACACCGTAACATTTCCCGTAGGTGGCACGTGCAGCCTGCGGCTAGCTAATCACAATGACTGTTGAACTCATTCGCACTTTTATGCGGTTCGTTTCATGTGATATTCCCTTTTAAAAAGTAAAGAGATGCACTTTAGAAGAAAGGTAATGCCGCAAAGGGTAATCAATGATAATGTCACACTAATCCCGGCTGCATGGGCTGCATGGGTACGATGCGCGCGTTTCCCCGTTCTAAATCTATCATCTAAGGTTCTTACCTCGGCCCTTTCCATCGGCTGGATTCTGTAAGGGCTGCAGGAGCATTCATTGGGCCCCAGCGCACAAAATGAAAATCCAGACGCAATGTTGACGGAAGCTGGGGCCTGCGCTACTGTGATGGGAAATATGTGTTAGGGCGGACTGTTCCATCTCCGTAAGAGTTCCTGTTGCCTATCTCATGCACTTAGGAACAAAAAGGGCGGAGTGATGACTTTCAGGGAAGGACGTACCAGCTGAACGCAAGGCCAGTAAAGCCCCCCAAATTATTAAGTGCCATGGATATCGGATCATTGCGACTTTGCTAATTTGAAAGAACTGGTCATGCGTATAATAACTGGAACATAGCTGACAGATTCTAAGGAAGATTTTCAGCTTCTTATTATCGCAACGTTGGTTGTTATTTGTGTATTATGGATCATGTAGAAATGAAAGGTTAGCTTTGGTGTGACGCGCATTTGCCCACCCGAGGAGGCTCGACGTCACGGTGCAGCAATACCATAATTTAAATTTGACTTTTATAGGATTTTACGGCGAAGTTAATAATGTTTTTTTATTTTTCTTTGTTTGATCTTATTTCTTGGTGAATGTGCACTACAGTCCCGGCCCCACAGGAAAGCGCAACTGACGACTCAAACGCACCAGAACCGATGCCGTTATACAACTGTAATGGACGGGATTTTCGAAAATATGCTGAAGCAACCTGTCTTGTCAATTTTTAATGTGTGGATAGGTGGTGTCATTAACCGGGATGGGCTGGTTGCCGGCGTAATCTAATGCCGGGCTTGACGGGGGGTCGGGTCTAAAGGCCCCCCACCCAGCCATGAGATAGTGATACCAAAAGTTGCCTACGCAAGAGCCTTGCATAATACATGTTATTAAAATTAGTAAAATATTCACTGTTTCGATGTAGCCGCGTTGTGCGCCTGTCACATACGGCTCGGCCCTGCTCGCCGCCCGACAGTTAGACGGACGGTTTCGGCTTCGCATGGACGCGCACGCCAACGGTAGTTGAAACGGTTCGCAGATGACCCACATTAATGCCTTTCATCATTAACACATACAACTATTTTTCATTTTCCATGGATGTAAGATTGCGCATTTGTCCGCATTGAAGCATCGCCATGCTGACCCTCTCAGCTGGATGGATGGCTCGTTGTCGTCTCTTCTTTGCCTATCTATATGATTCAGCCTACAAGCTCCCAAAGGTCCGCAAACGACAAATTAATACTAATTCAAAATCATCGTCACGGCGTCATTAGAAAATAACACATCCATATTTAAGGACATTTCATTAATCGCACACTGGAACGAACGAGAACAGATTGTACTGCATAGATTGAGGATGTGTGAACAGATTGAGGATTGCGGTAGTATGAATCACTTTCTTGAGTTGGTAAGAAACATATTAATGTCTTCCAGTACCCGTACCGTATTGTTACATACGCTGCCGAGGTCGTATTGTCTTTATAACCTATATAATCTTCGCAATTACGGTTTTCTTTACGCTCATCATAGAAGATGACATCATGAAGCTAACGATGAAGGTGGCAGCCCACGTAATTTTATTGCCTCGAGTTGACCAGTCCAGGCAGGTAGGATGAGGTCGCGGCGGCACCAGAGCTGGAAAAGGAAGGGAAGGACTCTCCTGGCGGACAGTCACAGGTCAGCCTGGCCAGCAACCAAGGGTTAGCAAGGCTCTCACAAAGGCCGTCGGTCACTGAGGTTTGACAAAACAGTAAATACATTGCGTGATGTGGGTCAGGGGGGTTGGGGGAACAGGGGGCTGTGTATTTGGGTAAGGGCATCCCTTATCCGGCGTGCGCCATATCACATTAAGAAACTGAGATCGAAAAAGCCCACGGCATGGAAGTATTATTAATACAGCCAAATCACGTGATTTTAACTCTCCAATATGTCCAGTAATCCCATTATTGGTCCGATGGAAGGATGTCTAAAGAGGTTCACAAGAGAATTCGGAGAATGAAAATAATAAGGAATACGGAGAGGGAAGATATCACACAAATTAAAGAAACGTGACCTCTGAACCGAAGAACCCATATGGATATCTACGTTCGTCAACATATATGTCCATTTGTATGCCCCTTGGCCGTGGCAGTTGGGTCGTACTTAGTACGCTTCGTGCGGCTGCGCGTACAATGTACCAGAGATGTACCGCAACAACGCCCCATCACAGGCCGTCCTTGCCATCAGGTTTGCATAATACACTAAGTACAGCATCGTTCCACGGTGTGTGTGCACGGTATTACGCAGAAATAATTTTTTTGCGCTATCATGGCACCATATTTCACTGAGATGAGACCCTCAAGAAGTCCGTCCGTCCGTCCATCCGTCCGTCCGTCAGCCAGGAAGCCACCGGGCGAGCCCTTGGCTTTTCAGCACCTCAGCATTTTAAGAACTTCCGCATAGCAGGCGACCGATAAAACCGAACACCGCCACGGCGGAGGCGCGAGGAGGTGCGAGGAGGTGCGAAGGGCTAGAAGCGAGGAGGAGTGAGGCGGAGGAGCGAGGAGCGAGGGAGGGGACTGACAAGAAAATCACACTACTGACACTGATCCCGGACGACGTTCCCCATACCTTCCTCCCCTAATTTCCCTCCCACAGCGGCCCGACAGTTCGTCGTGGCTCCTCTGCCATATCGTCGAACAATAAAGAACAATAAAAAGTGACCTTATGTGCGTTCTGCTATTCGTCCACTCCTATGTCCAGTCCTCCACCTCCTCCTCCTCCTCCTCCCATACGATGATGAGAATGGGGACTGGGTTGATGCAGCCCCGCAGCCCCACAGTATGACCAGCAGTACACAGTCAGTAGGATCCTTGAACCTTCAGGCCATGACGGTAGCGATCACCGCCGGCGCGGGCTTGGGCTTTTCCCACCCGTGTTGATTAAAATCCATTCCGCATCCCGATATCCGCCACATGGTTAAGCTAACCCACCTACTAGTGTAGCCATGGGCGAGTTGGATTCTTCACATAACCTATCAGGCCCCATCTGTGCACCTTTTCAGTGACAGTGGCAGCAACCATGACCGTGATAATGACAGTGACACCATGGCACTTAAAAGGCACCTAT
Organism: Volvox reticuliferus; assembly: GCA_019650235.1. NCBI lineage: Eukaryota > Viridiplantae > Chlorophyta > Chlorophyceae > Chlamydomonadales > Volvocaceae > Volvox > Volvox reticuliferus. The sequence goes on from BNCP01000042.1 coordinate 1,146,816, forward strand.
GCAAGTGCTTGCCGTCCGCTTAGAACCGGATTGATTTGTGCGATGGCGAGACCAGAAGCAGCAGCACAGGGCCTCCCACTGAACGTACGTTTTTCGTACTCTGCAGCGTTAGTTTGTGTGTCGCGGCTTACAGCTTAGTAGTAGTAGTAGTCCTATCAGTCGTTGTTGTTGTTGTTCTCATTAACACCATTTATCGATTCCGACGAAAGATCATCACGGCCGCCGGATGGCCGGGCCGCTGCCCGTAACGGCCGCCACGGCCTCCAGCTTTCCTTGGAGCGCCACGTGCCGCTGTAGCAACTTCTGCACCCGTCTCATGGCCTCGACAGCTCCAGGGGCACCCGCTTCTTGTGCTTGACTGTGATTCGGTTTGGAAAGCACGACAGGGCAGGGCAGGGTTGGGTTGGGTTGGGTTGGGTTGGGTTGGGTTGCATGGTGATGATGGTGGCAGTGAGGAACTAGGACGCTCAGGCAGGAACATCATCAACTTGGAAGACACAGCTAGGTACGAGCCTGCACTGCGAGGTCCATCGGATAACGTGAGGCGGTGCCCTAGGGCGTCTAGTCCTAGCACGTCCTAGGAAGTCTCAGGAAAGAAATTCTGAAGGGACCCGTGGCTGCTGCGGTACGGGTAGGGATAGGTTTAGGGATGTAAATCGTAATCGAAAAAACCGCATATTTGTGCAGCAAGTATATTTGCCACATGCATTTCCTCTTGGTCAAGTGCGGATGTGGACTCACAGGTAATATCGCGCCGCATTCGCAAGGTCCGCGTTGCCGCCGCCGCCACCTGAAGTGCCCTCCGCCGCCGCTACGAGCTGTCCCGACTCCGCCATCTGGCCCAGTACCATCAATGAGGCGCCGTGGCCCCGTCGTCCCGCCGCCTCCCATAACGCCACCGCCGCGGTCCGTTGACCCATGGACCACCGCCAGCCCGCCAACCAGTGCTGCGCCGCCGCATATCCGAGCGCTGCCGCTGCCGCCATTAGCTCCGCGGCAGCGCGGCGGGCGAGACGCGCCCGCTCCGCGGGCTGCTGGAGCTCCAACTCCAGTCGGGCCAGCGCTGTTGCCATTGGCGCAGCGGCACCAGCGCCGCTGCTGGCGCCTTCGGCGGCAGTGGAGGAAGCCTCACTGAGTGAGCCAGGAGTGGCCGAAATGATGGCAGCGACTGCGGCGGAGGCAGTGTCCGATGCTGCCGCTTCCTCCACCAGGACTTCTCGCGCCTGGTGTCGCAGTCGCCGCAGGCCACGGATGGGTACGGCAGACGCCGATGAAGCTGCCGTTGAACGGTTGTCGCTACTGTTGGCAGCGGCGCGTGGAGGTGTAGTGAAGGGCAGATGACCCGCGGGTCGGCGGCAGCAGCTGAAGTCCAGCCGGCATATTTCCTTGGCGAAGCGCACTGCCGCCGCTGCGGCGGGGTCCTCCACGCCGTCGGCGGCGCTATGGCTGCCGGCCGCCGTCGCCGCCGCTGCCATGCCAGCGATAGCAGCGGCACCATCGGGGCCCCGGATATTTGACGAACCAGCGAGCGTTGCAAGCAGCTGGCCAACCTGGGTGGCAGTAGATAGAAGACAGACAGACAGACAGACAGACAGGAAAAAGCAGACAGACGGGCATGATGAGCAGACAGACGGGCATAATAGAGCCCTGTTGGAGCACTTAGACGGACGGGTGTGCCGCAGGCGGTGGCAATTGTAATATTAAAAGCCATTGTCAAACGCGGCGGCGGTGCGGCGCACACATAAAGAGGAAAAACACTCGTCAGGGATAAGTTCAGGTGGCGCTCCTTCACGGCTAGAAATGGATTGTTGAATGGACTGGCTTGCTTCGCTCCTTGTGATTGGACCCAATATCAGATCCACAAGTCCCAACCGAATATAACCGAATGAATCCATGGCGGGTTGACGGCTCTACCCCGGCATTTCCTCCTCCCGTCCATTTCAGGTAAGTTAACCTTAATAGAAGGCCTCACACAGCCCCCCGCAGGCCTTACCGCGCGATTCTCCGTTCCCCCAGTGTGGGTGCTGCTGGCGTCGCCGTCACCACTGCCGCCATCGTTGCCGACGCCGTCGCCATCAGGCCGGTGGTTACCGGCAGATGGCGTGGCGCCAATACCGCCGCCGTCACTGTCGGCACCGTCTCCGCGGTCACTGCTGCGGAAGCTGCCTCCCTCGCCATCAGATCCCTCCGCAGTCTCATCGCCGCTGCCGTGACTGCCACTGGGCCTGGCGCCGTCACCCTGCCTGCCGATTGAGGTTGTTTGCCCCGCAGCCTCTACCGGCAGCGGCGGCGTCGTTCCCGCAGCCTTCCGTACCTCTAAAACAGCGGCCTGGCGCTCCGCCAGCTGCGCCAAGCACCATAAAGCCTCCGCCTCCACGCTGATGCCGGCCGCCAGCGCCACCGCCATCCCTGGGCCGGAGGCCGCAGCCGGCCCGTCACCGCCGGCATCCACAGGCGACGCTCGTGACGCCACGGCATTCAGTGCAGCTGCACAGAAGGCCTCCACTGCCGCCGCGGCGGCGCTGCGTTGTAGATAAAGGTAGCCCGCGCGGAGTGCCGCTCGCGCGTGCCCCCGCTTAGCGGCCTCCGCGAAGCACTGCAGCGCTTCCATCTCAATATCATCACGTATCGCTGCCGCTAGCGGCGCACCGCCACCGACAACGGCGCCGCCGGCGCCGACAGCTACCCCCTTTTGCTTGACCTGCTGCAAATGGCACACCCCTAAATTGTACCACGCCGACGCCGATCCCGCATACGCGGCACGCTTGAGGAGCGCCTTAGCTAGCGTCGCCGGTGACGCAACATCGCCGGCACCAGCACCGCCGCTCCCGCCAGCAGCTGCCTCCTTGCCTTTCCCGCTGGCAGCGACCGCAGCAGCAACAGCCGCCGTCGCCGCCGCCGTGGCTCCGCGGCCATCCAAGATCATTTTGGCGAGGTTGTTGGATGCGGTTGGGCAGTTTCGTTGCGCTGCAGCAGCGTAGAGCTGTGCAGCACGAGCCTCATCTTGTTGTATGCCAAGGCCGTGCTCCTGGGAGGGTTACGGTACGAGGAGAAAGCATCGAGTAAGAGAAAACACCAACTCATAAAAACATATAATTAGTTCTTAATATTATAAACGCATAATATTTTATAATACATATTATTTACAATTTTCGATACGAAGTGGCCCGACCAGGGCTTGCTCCTTACACCCACCAGCAGGTAAGCAAGGGCGGTCGTGGCGTCCCGGTGTCCGCCGGCCGCGGCTGCGCCATAGTGCCTCGCCGCCACCACCAGATCCGGTCTGGCCCCAGGGAGACCCTCACCGCGCTCCGCCATGTGGCCAAGAGCTGCGTGCGCTTCCGCAGAGCCGCCTGCCGAGACGCGGAACGCAGGACAAGGTTTATGATCCCGAGGAGATGACAGGTAAGTCCAGATTCAGGACAGATCAGAGAGCAGGAATTCAGCCTTCATTATGTACGTTAAGTGCTTCCTTTCGGCCTGACTCCAATTGTATGGATCAAAAAAACTTAGAACAGGCGGGAAGAATGGGATGGTGGGGACAGGCGCGGGAACAATAGACGGCGATAAGGGAGCTTCAGACCTCAGATGTAACAAGGTGTGTAATACATCCGTCATCATGAAAGGGTCATGAAAGGGCCTTTCGAAGACCTCGTCAAGATAGCAAACAGAACGGGCGGAAGGACGGGCGACACGACGACATTGCGGCATGATGAGGTGCGTTGAGCTGAAGGGCAAGGATCCCATGAGCCTTTCTTGTGCTATGCTGTGCCATGCTATCCTGTGCCGTACTACGCTGTGCCGTGCTGCGATTTAGCGATTTCTAATATACGTCGCGATACCTTCGCTGTGCTGTGCTATTCTATGGTTTGCTTTGGGGAACAGTCCGTGTTGCTGTGCTGTGTTCGATTTCGGGATGGATGCTGTTCGATTGCCCGATGTACCGATTTGTGTGAACCCATGTTGGCGGCAGCGTCTGCAGCTACACCCTGCACGACCAGCTCACCACGAAGCGCCGCCTGCAACAAAAGACCCCGCGCCACTGCGCCGTCACGAGCATCACCCCACCAGCCGGTCCGCACGAGCCCCGCCAGCTCCACCGCCGCAACCCAGTCGCCGCCCTCCACCGCCTCCGACAGCAGCTCAGCGCGCCGCAGAGACGATTCCGACGGCGCGAGCTGAATGGCACGGGGACCCGTGGATCGGGCCGGCGATGCAGCAGCCGCTACCAGATTATTCGCTTTTCGCTGCGACGCTAGGCCAGCGGCTGCGCCAGAACCAAGGACCTCCGGATCCAAGCCTGCTAATGACGCCAGTCGCTTGTACGTCAGCGGAGGCGTAGTACGACCAGAATTCGACTGATTTAACCGACGGCGCCCAGTTGCCGCCGTTGTCGCCAATGCCAACGGAGCGTCCGCGATTTCGGCATCTCGGGACAGGAGGACGCCGCCCCGCAAGGCTGGCTGACGCGGCAGCGATGACGAACGCTGTCGCCGCGCCGTCGCCGTCGGCACGTCCTCATCGTCCCATAACGACCTTCCTCTGTAATGATTAACCAACTCTTTTGCATTGCCGCCGCTGCGGTCGCGCCGTCGGCTGCCGCTGCCAGTTCCGCCATCACTGAAACGCCTATCCATACGACCACTGCCGTACGGCTCGAGGACGTCTGGGAGGTTGTACCCATCATCTCCACCGCTACCGTACGGCGAAAAGTACGACGGTACGGCATGGTGGTTGCGCCGTTGTGGTCCATACGTATACGTATGGTGGGAGCCATTCGTACCGCTGCTTTCACGCGCGAGCTCCTCAATGCCCTCATTATCATAATCATCGTCTCCGCTTGCCCTGTCACCTTTGCTATTGTCGACCGAAGGGCCTCCGCTGCCTCCGAAGCCGTTGTGATCCAAGAATCTAACCCTTCCCGAAGGGGGCCCGCGGACGCCGTCACCGGCACTGTCGCTGCCGCCGCTGCCAGGAAGTGGCGTCGCCATCACAAGCATTGGCGATTGCATGGGGTTGGACTGGGGCTGTAGTATCAGTCCGCCCGTCGGCGTCGTATACGCGGAAACCGGCTGTAGCATCATCATGCTACCTGGCGCTGCGCCAAATGCGGCCGCCGGGGCCTGCGGCACTGCTGCCATCGGTACCGCCAGCGGCGACAGCCAGCCGCCGCTGCTGCCGCCGCCGCTCAATGCGGGGCGATCGAAAAAGGCGTTCAGGTTTGGCGTTCCCGACGCTGTCAATGATAAAGTTGAAGACTGAGTCGCACGGCGCTGATCTGCACCGTACTCGCCGTACCTGTCGTGCAAAGGAGAGGACGAAAGCCCCTGCAGGCCAGCGGCCGTGGTGTGTACAGGAGGTACGGATGTGGCTGCCGGTGAGGCCGTGCCTGGCGGGGGTGTTAAGTAACGGAACGATGCCGGCTGCGTGTGTGTTGGTGATATATACGGCGAGTACGACGACCCGCCCGAGCCAGCACTGTAAGTGCGAGTCAGGTGCAACGACGGGGCCGCCAAGGCTGAAGAGTACGGCTGTCTGTATACGGTAGCCGGGCTCCGGACCGGAACAATCGGCGGTGACGGAACTGGCGGCGCCGGCGACGATGGCGTGTATGTGTACGTCATGGGTTGCTGTTGCTGCTGAAACAGCTGATCCTTGTGCTGCCGCAGCTGCGGCGGCGGCACCGCCGGAGAGGAAGGGCTTGTTATATAATGACTCCCGGCGGCCCAGGCCATCGCTGGCGCCGGCCCAGCCGGGAGTGCGGCGTAGGCGGCGCGGGTATTGGTCGCAAAGGGGCTCACGCCGCCCGTGACCGTCGTCGTCGCGGCCATGGAAGCCGGAGAGCTCGGTGCGGGCTGTAGCGCGTTGGCGGGAATCAGGATGGCCCGTGGGCCACCGCCATCGGGCCCTTGAGGCAGGTACATCACGACGTATTGCTGGTTAGCAATTTCACGATCATGATCGCGATCACGGTCACGGTCATGGACCCGCCTGTCGCTGTCTTTCCGCCGCCGCGTTGCTGAATGGGACCGCGACGAGTGCAGCCGTGTCACGGACCGCGCGCTAAGAGGTCCGGACTGCTGCAGCTCCAAGGGGCCCGGCGCCGTCGCGGGCCGGCCGCGGCGCGCCATAGTTGCTGCATCCGCTGTTCGCGGCCGCCGAGGTGATGGTGACGTGCTTTGAACTACAGCCTTCGGCGACGCAGGCGAAATCTCCCCGACAATAACCGGCGGTGGTATTAGCCGTGTGGCGGCAGTTGTATTGCGCCCTGGTGACGTAGTTCTTTGCGGTGATGTCGGCAGGGATTGCATCCAGGAGTCCTCCGGCGCTGGCGGCGGCGGCGGCAGCGATGCAAACCGCGACGGCGATGCTGCCACATCAGCGGCGGAGGCCTCCTTTAGTGCGCGTCTCAGGTTCGCGATAGCAGAGCCGCCGCCGCTGCTACCAGCTGCGGTGCGGGCTGCGGTGGCGGCGCTGCCTGCTCTTCCACCGGCCGCCCTGATGGGCGACGCGGGCAGCTCTTCTCCTGTCGTCTCCTCCGTCTCGTGAATCTCCTGCGCCGCTTCTTGTTCGCGCTACGCGGAACATAAGTCAATGCAGCACCATTATAGCGACTGAACGCCGTTTCGGTCTCTCCATCAATAGCCCATTACTACCGCTATTTCGAGCCAGAGCTGATCGGCGTATAGGATTAATATCGCGGTGGCTTTGCATGGTGACGGCAGGAAACGCCACAGCGCGTGGAAGACCAGGGTGATGCAAGCGGCTCGACAGCACCCTGCGGCACCAACGCATGCCGCCGTAAACTTACCCGCATGCTGCCGTATAGTGCCAATTCGAAAGCATAATGAAAAGCCCGGTGCGCCTCCTCCACCTCCCGCAGGATCCCGAGAGTCTTCTCAGCTGCTTGGCGCCGCGATCTGCCCGACGGCGAGGGAGTACACACACATACACACACACACACACACACATATATATATATATACATATATGTATGTGTAAATACATACATATATGTAAAGTTACTGATCGACATGCGGTCCCTCATGCTCTTCCCTTTATGGCCCTTTCCTTCCTTCAATAACACACAAAGATGCCTAGCAGCATCGACACACAGTAGAGATCTGGCGGCACACCGCACGATGCAAAGCGACTTGATGCACAGCTCCCCCATAAAGAGCCCGTTTCCTACGGTGCAGAATGGACCCTTCGTCCCTGAACGATCTGGATCATGTTTATCTGATACATCTATGATGCAGATGTAGTTTGAATATAAACCTTCTCTATTTCTGCGCTGCAGACAGGGGAGAACCTGATCTGGGTCAAGAACTCACGACCTGAAGCGAAGGCGTGGATGGGGTACGGTGGCTTGGGCGACGGGGACAGTGATTATAATGCGTAAAGATCTGTATTGGCCCAAAGCTGTGGTGGCAGTTGCTCGGCACGCCACCAATAGTGGACCTCCAAAACTACAAGAAATCCAGAGCATATATTCGTATGCTCTCTCTCTCTCTCTCTCTCCCCCCTCCCCCCATCCACAACGATGGAGGCCGTACGCAGTACCCCTCCCCCCTCCCTCACTTGAACGTCAGATCCTTCTGCGCCAGCATCCCCATGTCGTACTTGCACCTGGGATCCCAAGCGGGTTTGTCTTGCTCAGTCAGCGGGTCCACAGACAAGCATCATAGCATTATACATCATCAAATCGTATGGATGCTATATAATGGGCCATTAAGTTATTTTGTTATCTTATGGCTGACCTGACACGATCATGTACATATATTATATAATACTAAAGATCGCCTTCTTTGATTCCCGTCTCCATCCAATATTCTGAACTCTCCATCCCACCCCTTTATGGTTACAAGCGCCTCCGACCCTAGATCCCGCCGATTCAGCGAACCCACCCCTCCAGCTTTTCCAGTGCGTTGTGAAGGTCCGTTGCCAGGCGGACCATGTAGGTGCCCCGCAGCCGCTCGAAGTCCGCCTCAAAGGCGTCCCAAAGGTGAGGCAGGCGCTTATGGAGATTGCGCATAGCATGGTGATCGTAGGGGAGGTGGATGGCAATGGCAAAAGGTCGGCCGGGGTGTGCGTGCATACGTTTTGGTAATCGTAGCTATGACGTATGGGCACGGTCGGATGTCAATGATCTATCCAAGGTCCACATGTGGTGGAAAGGCCATGAATTCATCAAATGATTGCGTTTGGTGCGGAGGTATGGAAACATGGACCCGGTCGCTGGCTGCCATCGCCCATTTCAATTAGGAGTGGACTCGACTGGAACTCGGCGTTCGCTCGGCACGATGCTTAACCGTAGAATCGGGAAATTCGTGAGAAAGAAATCTATTGGTCCCGTGACGCCAGCCGGCTCCTGGTATCACCGGACTGCTAGGTTTCTAGTTAAGCGAAACCCTCGATGGACTTTACGGACAAAATCTACGCCGTTCACGCCCACCTGAAGTTCATTGACCTTGTCCAGAACAACTGTCGCATGTTTTTCCAGATGGGTTGTTGCGTAAGTGGACGCAATACCACATATCTGTCACAGGAGCGAGACATGGCTGTCAAAGTGGTTGGTGCTCTTTTGCGAATACCAATACTATCCCTGTTAACCCATGGATGAATATTTGTTCTCAAGGAAAGCTGAGGACTGCATCGGTATTCAATTAGCCTGCACATGGCGTCTCTGGCAGTAGCGCCAGCGCACCTGGTCGATAAGACGAAATGCAGCGAGGGCTTCTGGCCATGGCAGGGGCTGAAACGCATATACATGCCTTGATTTAGATTGCCCCATTCACAAGTTCACAACCTGAAACTCGTGCCCCATGCACCTTGCCAAAAGGAAGCCCCCAGCAGTAACGGCTTTTTTAAAACAAGAAAGTTAGATCAAGATTTTTGAGAAGTGTATCCATAAGGAGAAACGGAATAGCGGTTGCCAAAAGTTAGACACGCCTAGCAAATGCCCGTCCATGCTATGGTCCATATGTCAATGTTTAAATGCGTAAGTAAAAGGCATCCTAATTGGAATAGTGTTACCGGTGGAATGAAAGGAAGTTGGCTTGCTTATTAACCCGGTGGGCCTCCTGCGTACGGCGAAAAATGCTCGAGAGAGAGCTGCCTTAGCGTCCCGCTGTGCACACCTACATTTCTCTCTTGCGCTGAATAGCCGAGCCCCGTTACCTGCGGGTGCCACAAGTTTGCTTAGCAATCATGGCTCCCAAGAAGTCTGCCAAGGCCGATGATGCCCCCAAGGAGGTGGTCAGCCTGGGTCCAACTGTCCGCGAGGGCGAGCATGTTTTCGGTGTTGCTCACATATTTGCCAGCTTCAATGACACCTTCGTCCATGTGACTGATCTTTCTGGTCGGGAAACCATCTCGCGCGTCACTGGCGGCATGAAGGTCAAGGCCGACCGCGATGAGTCTTCGCCCTATGCAGCTATGCTTGCAGCGCAGGATGTGGCCCAGAAGTGCAAGGTACCTTGCGGATGGCGTTGGGCTTGCAGCTTAAATTACCGGCGTCTAGCTTTTCGTAGGAGCTGCAGCTACAGCAAGCCTACATAACAGACGATATGTTTGCACTTGAAATATTTTTGAGCTATGGCACCGCTTGCAGCAGCTTGAAGCCGGCGCCGGAGAGTGGCGGCCGAGGCGGCAGTGTAAAAACAATTAAATCCCTCGGCCGCAGCAGGAATATGCATGAATTCATCTGTTTTACTTCATATTAGAGATATGACGTGTAGGTAAAGCCTCGTGCACAGCAGCCTTTCTCTAAACTGGTTCGTTGCCATGCCACAGGAGCTGGGCATCACTGCGCTGCACATTAAGCTTCGCGCCACTGGCGGTAACAGGACTAAGACTCCAGGCCCAGGCGCTCAGTCTGCCCTGCGCGCCCTGGCCCGCGCTGGCATGAAGATTGGTCGCATCGGTGAGTTCTGGGGTCTGAACGAAGTTAATCTTGCCTCCGGGTGGTTGGGGTTGCTCGAGGGTCTTTGTCTTTAAAGAGGAGAGTTAGGCTCTGAGCTTTGCAGGTCGTACATGATGGCAGGACTCCACGTTAGCCTAGTCTCAGCTTATCCGCTTGTTTGCCATCAAGCTTAAATGTTCGAAGGGGATGTTCCACGCAGATGAGCGGGCTAGGGTATTTGTCAATTTTATACCCCATACGGGCGCAGGAGCTGCACGTGCAGTCTGTAATTCCCAATGCAGTTCATGGGTCGGGTGCATGTAGAGCATGGCTGAACAACAAAGGGCGTGGGATTACTGCTTGCTGTTATTGTCCTGCTCTGTTGGAGGTCATAGTGACATTCCTGTAACATGAAGGGGTCTTCCCTGTAAATCCTGTGGTGCTGTACGGGATGGAGATCTTGCACCGAGGCCCAGTCCAGCATTTGTTTCCGGGTTGTTTCTATTATGTGATCGTGACCCATGTGCTGGGTTATGGACCGTGCCCCAGGTCGGGGGATGGCGGTGAGATCAGCTGTCACTGTGGTGTTACAAGCATGCCGAGGTGTTTATGTTACAAACAAACAGAACAAATACGGCTATGCGCACGCCTATATGTTTCCTATGTGTTCCTAATGAGTTTGTCAGTTCCCTTCCCCTTCCTTTTTGTTCCGGATGCCAATGCCGCTTTGTATTCCACTGTGGTTATCCGCGCGGCGTGATGGATGTGGACGCGGCTCCCAAAATTTGCTTGCTTTTCTGGCTTCTTAATCTTGGGTTCTGGTGACACTATCTGGCGGCCTCTTGGTTTTGCCGTTAATTCCTGCTTTCCTCAGAGGACGTGACGCCAATCCCTACGGACAGCACCCGCCGGAAGGGTGGCCGCCGCGGTCGCCGTCTGTAAAGCACAGCCGCAGCTGCAGCGGTCCATTACTACCGCTTGGAAGCTGCAGCGGCGGTGGCAGTGGTGTTACTGGTGGCGGCAGCAGTGGTGGTAGCAGCTGGAGATAGCACGCCATTAGCACGCGAGTCTGCTGAAGCGATGGTGGGAGGCTGTCGCTGGTTTGGCGGCGCTCTTGCTGCGGCTCTACTGTGTTTGCTGCCGCCAAGGTCGTCACAGTGTGTTGCTTCGCTCACATAGCGTATCTGTAACGTGAAGAGCCGTGGTTGAAGAGTCACAATTTCCTTAAGACTTCTCAGGGAAGAGTTACATTAACTTCGATTCAGGGCGGGAAGCGGGAAAACGTGTGACCCGGCCGGAAGTTCTTAGTCGTGAATGAGAACTTAGCGACTTCATAGTAAAATACATTCATCCACGGGACATGGCCGTGAATCCGACTTCAGCAGTGGAAGGTGTAATGCATAAGGTGGGGCTCGTTTTAGTGATGAAACCCAATAGCGTCAATGGAAATATCATCTTTGGAGATAAGGGTAACGGAGCGGGCTTACGGTTCCAAAGTTTTTCTGTTAAACTAGCCAGTCTGCTGCACTGCACATACAGGTATCCCAACACACGTTACGAACCCTTTCCTGGTCAATGCTGGGCAGGAGGTAAATGTGAAACTGGTCCTGGTATAGGTACTGGAAAACCGTTAGCATGACTCTATGTACACACTCGTGAGGACGACAGCGGCACCACGAGGCACTGGAGCGGTATCAGTGACAGGGGAATTGTCAAAGTAGCTGACATACAAGTTAAGAGCAGGTACCAGTAAGTGAAGACCGTAATGGTCCAAACGTACTATTACATGACTGTTTGCCATGCGTGAAGTGTCGTATCCTGCTCACCCGTACATCCTCAGGTGGAGGTGGAGGTGTTGCAGCAAAGGTGAGTTTGTAACATATTGCCTAATAATGAATTTGCTATTCGAACGTATTGGTTAAGTGGACATCTTGCTTAGCTATTTGTGCCGTGGTGACGGTGCATACAATTTTCCAGATTTATGCACTATTAACCCAAACGCCTCAGACACCACATATTGCCTGTTTGCACTGATAAACATAAATAGAGTACGATTGGTAAACTAAATTATGAACTTGGCTGGGACGAAGCACGCCGCTGCTCCTCTCGAAACCCGAGCTTCAACCGGCGAACCAGCAGCGCTTTCCAACGTTGATCAACGACAGGTTCGTAACATAGATTTTAAATACCTGTTCGTGGAGTTTTTTCGAAAGCATATTAAGCAGCAAAGACCAGAGTAGGCCGCCGCTGAGCAAAGCACTGCGTCACGATGAATGTCTTAATTATCTAGGAGGGAAGTATGCTAAGCTGTGATTGTTTTTAAAATTCCTGTTTTTTATTCACGAAAATCACCTGTCACAACCCACGCCATCGGCCGCCACGGCTTCCGGCGCCGCTCCTCCATGGCAAAGCTTACTCCTACTGTTATATCCGCATTAACACCCTCCTCAGCTTGCGGGGCGAAAAATCTGGCGCAATTCAAGACCCATATCACCCGCCTCATCCGTATCCGGAAAGGATGCGTACCCCGCTGCTGACTTCCCTAAATATTAACGCCCAATACTGCGGTGGGCTCTTGTTATTGCATCGCCTTCCAGGTTCGGCAGCTTCAAGTTGCTGTGGCGGAGCTCCGAAGTTTGAAGCAGGGGCGGGTAGGTCCTTGGCCACCGTCAGCTGTCAGTGGCCGGCTGTTTACACAGTGCCAGGGCCGGGAGCTTTGGGAGCGCCACAGAAAGAGCCTTGGGAGCGCTGAGCTCTGCCGGATGCTGAGTGTGCAAGACTGAACAACCTGGAGGATTGGCGGTCGAACAAACTGTTTGACTGTTCTAGACTCATTGGTCTTTCAGAATCCAAAAAGTGTGCAGCAGTCCCGGAACCATGGAACCCATATCCCGTCGTAAATAGGATTACAACACCATTTCTGGGTTGGGCCATATGCATTGTGGTATGAACCCCAGACCCATGTCCCGTGTGACCCATGTTATTTGAATATTCTTAACCTTGTATATGTGCCCTCCCGACAACAGAAAGTGTATTACCGCAGCGGCAGCGTCTTCTTGCTGTCAAATCGGGACGACCAACTCAAAGCTGTCACAGGTGGGTTTCCCCTTCGGCATCGTACGGCAGCCGTAATGGATGCATAGTACTGCATTGCACTGCAGCAGCAACACACAAGATATTCAAGACTGTACGTAGTGGCGGACGTGGCTGGCCTGAGGAAACCTTTGTAAGAGAAGTTGTAGAAAACAAAGGACATCCAGTCACAGGACAACCCTCTGGGAAGACGTATCGACAAGAGACTTCAACGGGAACGGAAGTTCTTTCCCTGCTGTTGCGCGCGAATATTATTAGTACTATTATATTACTGCTTCGCCGCCCATATATTGCTCTTCTCACGCGCCGTTCACCAAAGCTTGTCGAAGTTGGATGCGGATTTTATGTGGGTTTGCCGTCTTTTCTCCGCTCTACTACCTCCTTACATCTGCCGCCCTGCTCGTCACGATTTCCGTTTTCTGGCCCCCGCCTCCAACCATCACATAACGCCAACTCCCGCAGATAGCCTTCATCAGCTCCTAACCACCACCACCACCACCACTACCAAATCAACGACATCGCTGCCATCGTCGTCGTCATCGTGAGCCAAGCAGCTCTAAGCACAGCTGCAGCAACAAACAGAACCAGGTTAAACCAGCCTGCTGAAGAAAGCGCGATTCGACATACGGCGCTTGAGGCGGCAAGGCAACACATCGGCGCAGTGCTGCTACGTTGGGGGCCATCGTGACCCGAACCGTCTTGGTGTCAGTACCCGACTGCCATCTGGTGGTTTGGAGGCGTCGGGAGCTTTCCTAAATAGGATAGATAGGATAAACGCCGAATTGAAAGTCGCATCTTTGCAAGGATAACCGAGAAAGCGATACTCCTTTGCGGGTGCCTCGTGGTGTAAGTGGGTAAAAGGAGACAGGCTCCAGCAACGACGGCAGCAGCGCCGGAACGGTGCGGACTCGGCTTCCTACAAAATTGTAGGGTGGCGGCAGCAGCAACGACGGCAGCAGTAGCAGTAGCAGTAGCAACTTGGGTGAGCTGAAATATACCGACTGTGGGAATCCCGCGCTAAGTGGGAGCGTGCGGCGCTAGATTTTGGTAGTAGCGTCAATCATTCCTGATGGCGGCACGGTAGGGGATTGGCAGTAGCAGTAGCAATTGCCGGCTGGCCGACAGTAAGGGGGGGGGTGCATTTAAAGCAGCACTAGCAGTAGCAGCGGTGGCTTCAGTACCGGCGAGCGGAGCGTTGTAAAGCAGTGGCATCTCGCAGGGTTGCAGCTGGGATACGAGATCTTTGTCCGTTGGCCACGCACGGTGGCGGCGGCGGTGGGGCCGTCTAAGCCCTGGAATTATAGGGGCTTGTGGGGTTCTTTTTGCGCACTGACCTGTGGGTCTTGATCTGGGTCAGGCAAAGACGGCGGTGATCCTCAAGGGATAATGGCCAGACATGGCCAAAATTTTCGTGGGGGGCCTGGCGGCGCCGGTCGCGGTTGCAGTCGCGGCCGAGACAGTGACGTTGGGGGCCGTGGTCACGGCGCCGGTCGCGGCCGCGGCGGTAGTCGTCTCGGCAGCGGTAGCGGCGGCCGGGGGCTGGACGGACGGTCCGAAGAGGAGCGGGCAAGCGGCAAGGGCAAAGCAAAGGTCGAGGGTGCTGTGAAACGACCGGTGGCAGCAGCGTTGCCGACTCCAGCTGATGGGATGGGGCCTAACGGCAAAGCCAATGTCCGTGGCGGCGCGCCTGCGGCTGCAGCGGCGGCGGACGATGGTCGCACTGCTAAACGACGAAAAGTAGAAGCTGATGCGGCTACAGGTCAGCGATGCAAGGAAGGTGGGGAAAAGCAGCATGTAGTCAAGGCGGGGGCGGCGGTGGAGAGGTTGACGCCTGACGGGCCCTCCTCCAAGCAGATGGCGGCAGCGGCGGCGACCGGCGACGGCGCGACGGAGGCCCACGCCACTGTTGCTGCGGCTGCCTCTAAGCCTGGGACCCAGCGGCCAGCCAATTCCAACTGGGAGAGCTTAAAATGTGTCGTGGCGGCGGCGAAGAAGCCCCCGCCGCCAGAGCATGTCTTGAAGCGGCGCGCGAAGGCAGCAGCAGCAGCGGCGGTGGGGGAAGGTGGCGCTGCCGCTGCCACCGCTGCACCCGGACGGCGGCCCGGCATGGTGGGCGTTGAGACGGGCCTTACGAAAGTGCTTGCCATGGACTGTGAGATGGTGGGGGTTGGCCCCAAAGGTTCGAAGAGCGTGCTGGCGCGCGTGTGTATAGTCAACAGTTCCGGTTCCGTACTGCTGGACACGTTCGTACAGCCCAAGGACCAAGTTACAGACTACAGGTACGCGTCCGCTAGCACTTTCCGCTCTGGCACGTTAAGGTATAAGTGAGCATACATTGAAATGTTGCGGTATTTTAAAAGGTTTTACGTTCTCAGCAAGTAGTTCTCATTTCCGGTCCTCTCTTGGACGGTTGTGTTCTGCGTGCGGCTTCGATAATTCATCACCGTGCGTTTGTTGTGTGTCCCGCTTGAAGTCTGCGGGAGCGTCTGGGGTCGACATAGTTCTTCGTTGTCTTCTTAATTCCTGAGCTCCTAAGCTCTCGTATTTCCGCCCCCAAATACCACTAGACCTAACAAACAAGTCCTGTTCTTACATGCCATTGCTGTTGTGATGCCCTTTATGTGTGCCTTTTGAATTTTCAATTAGCGACAAAATTACACCAACTCCGCAGGACCTGGGTGAGCGGCGTGCGTCCGTCAGATCTGGCGGGCGCACCTTTGTATGATGACGTCGTACGACAGGTGCGGTCTAAAATATACTGAAACTGCACGCATGGGAGTTGCGTGTCTGTCATAAGATTTTTTATTACTACACACATGTAAATTATCCACAATGACAGGTAAAATACTATATTTATGTATGTGCGTCTATGATATCATATGTTCATTTATTACGTTGTTATATCTGCGTACATTATTGCGCATAATTCATACAAAATAAAATGTTATGTTTTACCTTAACGCAAAATTTTGAAGTCCTTTCCCACCCTCCAGGTTGGGGAGATGGTCAAGGGGCGTATCCTGGTGGGTCATGCTATCGGTCACGACCTGAGAGCCCTGCTGCTGGAGGACCACCCGCGGTCGCTGTTGAGGGACACGTCCAAGTATCCGGGGCTTATGAAGGAGCTGACGGGGGGCAGGCGGGTGTCCGCGTCGCTCAAGGTGTGGGAGGAGGAGGGAGGAGGGGGGAGGGGAGGGGAAGGGGAAGGGGAAGGGGAAGGGGAGGGGGAAGGGGAAGGGGTGGGGGAAGGGGAGGGGGGAGGGGGCCAATAGACCATAGTTCTGGATGATAAGGTAAGAAGGGGATGGGTTAGGTGGGGGGGAAAGGACTGAATGGTTGAAGTTTGGATATACAGACACATCCGCTCTGATCACTCTTCCTTTTATCTCTCATATTCTTTTAATTTACCCTCATGCTTTCTTCCTCTTTGCCGTCATGTCCCCGTCGTGTCCTAATCAGGACCTGGCAAGCACCCACCTAGGCCTTACCATCCAGCAGGGTGAGCACACCCCAGTGGATGACGCCCGGGCAGCCCTGTACCTCTACCAGAAATTCCGACGGGTGGGTATTAACGTTTGAACGGATGGGTGGGCAGTACAAGCAGTACAAGCATTTCCGCCGAAGGAGTTTTCTCGAACGTATCTTAGGGTTTCATCATCGGGACTCAAATTACTGATATCGTCATTGTGTTTAGCACTCACGTGTTACCACCCGACCGCCTATTCCCCGAGACCTGACCAAGTTTGCTTTCGGGAAGCATTTTGCGCTCGTGAACGGGTTGTTGGTGTTGCCCACGGGTCCGATGCTTATTCCAACTCCCTTCACTCACTCGACTCCCTCAACTCTCCCCTTTCTCCAGCACGCCCTAACTAACATTCACTAACACCCTATGACGCACACTTATCGTTAATCCAATTCCAGCCTCGCTACGCGGTCATCCTTCTTCCTGCCTGCGGTGCATGTCTCATCGTAATGCAAGCATCCACAGGGCGGGATCGTGCTTTTTCCTCCTTTCAGGTGTTCAAGAGAATCTATGGAGATTCATTTGTTCGTTGTATATACATGTATATATTACACATATAAACGTTCATTTTGGGTACGAGCTTATTCTGATGTTTGGTGGAAATTTTAAAATTATTTTCCCCTCCATTGTTATGCTCATCCCCGGCCACTCGCCAGGAGTGGGAGGCAGCCATGAAGTCGGGGCAGCTGGTCCCCGCGGTGGGTGGGATGAGTTCTTCCAAGCGGATCTCCAGGGGGGGTGTTAGAGGTCGTGACCGACGAAGTGGAGATAAGGCCCGGGGCGGAAAGGCGTCTGCTACTTCTTCAGCGGGAAGGCACGGCAAGGTGAGAGCCTTGGGAGTTTAATAACCTTAAAGAAGCAGTGAGCTGACACACGCGAGGACATTCCATAAGATGTATAAATAAATAGCACGGGCAGGTACGAAAGGAATGACATACTGAAGTTGGACGGATATTATTAGTTAGCATATAGTATACGTTTCGCAAGAAAAATAATGAAACCTTAAATAAGTGAATAGTGAAGCTTAGCTGTGCCTGCCTGCATATATTATGATTGGTCGTCGCTACAGACCAAAACTCACTGTACTGATGAACACAGACACCTAACCTTCTGTGGTACACAAAGTGTGCGAGTCACTCATGCACCTGTCAAAGACATGCACCTGTCAAAGTGCAGCACATTGTTGTATGTAAAAGTGCGTGCTATCATGACAGCGACAGCGACAAGGACAGGGACATTGTGCTCTCTTGCAACCCCGTGCGATGTACTTCATCATATACCCCTCGCAAAGGTGCTCTGTTTCACAAGCGGAGAAGCCCTGTAGGTGTCGGTGAATTTCCCCCAGCCGGTGCAGCAAATTCAGAGATTTAAATTTGAAGCTAATATGGAAACTGAATCCATGCTTCCTGTGACGCAGTGGTCAGATTTATAATATAATATTGACAAGAACAATAATGATGAAATCCTTTGGGACGGGAAAAGGGAGGCTAGGGATCATGTTTTACACCCCTTTCCTAGAAAGGAGCAGCTGGAAGAAAAAGTAGAAGGGCGCCAAGTTTTACACCGTAGCTGCCATGTCCTCCACCCGACCCGCCAATTAAACCCACAACCCGTCTCTCAATCCCCCCCTCCGCCCGCCTGCCACAGGATCGAGGCATA
This sequence comes from Volvox reticuliferus, assembly GCA_019650235.1. NCBI lineage: Eukaryota > Viridiplantae > Chlorophyta > Chlorophyceae > Chlamydomonadales > Volvocaceae > Volvox > Volvox reticuliferus. Next base: position 1,164,995 of record BNCP01000042.1, read on the forward strand.
TCATCTGATGGTGCGGTCGGCGAAGTACACAAGAAAAAGGAGCACCGGGGAGGATTGCATCATGGCACACGCGGGGCGGCCAACAAAAGCAAGGGTCAGGACAAGGGCAAGCGTCCGGGTAAAAAAAAGGGCGTTGGAATGAAGCCGCTGTGGAGTCTTGAGGGGGACCCATACGTGGACTTGTGAGGAGCGGGCTGTCCCTGTTGTCAAAAATCGAACGGACCTAGATAGCTACAGCCAATAGCCTTGCATTTTGCATTGGCGGTGGGATGGCTCGGGATGAAGGAGGAGGCTGGATGGCAGGCCGCGCAGGTGCACACAGTGGTCATGTGGTGATTATGAAATGAACTCATCCTCCTAGTGTGTCCTCCTGTGTAAGAAAGCCTGTAAGAGTTCGAAAACGGTTAGGCTCAGTTACTTTTGGCAATACATGATGTGTTATGGAGTTTCCAACACCTGTAGACGTGTCAGGTGATGGGCTGGATGTTATATTCGGTGGGGACCGATATCGATGCAGCCCTCGTGAGACTCTTCTTTTTGCAATAAGGCGTCCAAAATTACACCAGGCCACACCTACAGGCATTAAAAGTATTACTGGAACAAACTGGCCCAAGCCAAGATCACTACAACAACTAAGATCAATATAACACATTAAGATTCGGACTTATCACGTCTATTATTGCGAGTACTGCTGCGGTTGTAAACGCAACATGTGATAGACTTCCCCAAAATCAGGAATATGAAAGGAAACCTACCTCTGACTACCTGGATGAATGGGAATCAGGCCCCCCGTTTTTTGCATGGAGTTGCATGTAAGGAACTTCAGCCAGCGGAGGCCAGCGGAACTCAGCATCCGTCGAATCCAACGAGTTCAACACCCCTTTGTTAATTTAACTCTATTGCGAAGTAAGTGTAACCCCATCGTAATGCACCTATCAGTGCCCACTTCGTTAGGCCTGCACGACCGTCTTTGCACGCTGGTCGGCAAATTTTCCTCGTCGTAAGGGACAGGCCGGGACTCCGGCAATGTGCCAATCTCAGTGGAAACCTGTTGTAATAATAATAATTCAATTCGGACGTAATCGTCAAGCCGATATGCCGAGCTATGACACGCCTTACACGCCAGGCCATAGCGTCGATCAAGGGCCGGTTACTTCTGTACTCCTGTAAGATAAAATTTCACAGCTGTAATTCAATATTGCATGAACTTTGGGATAGGCATCGGACCAACGCATAACCAAGCCTTCGCTATCTTAGGACGTAATAAACGAAGCCGTTAGTAGCTCGGAAATCACGTAAGTGTATAATAAAGTAAAACATTAACCATAAGTTTCAGGACGAGACAAAAAGGTCAGGAAAGATTGTTGTTTAGGGTCGCTCCGGAAGTTGGGGTTGGCCGTTGGCGCGTCGTTTCTGCACAAGCTTTGTCGTACATCCGCAGCGATTTCTGTGCGTGCTTTAAAAAACACATTTGAGTATATGCACATGTATTCAGAAGGTTGTCATGTTTGATATGTGCCTTTCCAAATGGTTAACTTAGCAGCGTTTCATACCAACCAATTTATGTGCGTGATTTGGTCAATACACACCAACATTCTAGCTAGATAACGACATTAGTGACGTCGGAGAATCTTCAATCTGCCGCGTGCAAAACATGCTTTCCCTTCATCGGGCTCCGAGACCAACGCGCGAAACTCTCTTTTAATGCAACGCCTCTGTCATGTCTGGTTTTGCACAGTAAGACCAGCTGACATCTTGGTCGCACCATAGTATCATCAAAGTCTTCATCTTATCATTCACGCGGGCGCTGTCCTACTAATCGCTTAAAAGTTGGGCAGCCTGTCAGGCTGTCATCAATTGCCAGGGAGAAGCTTATAACTCCAATCAGAAAGTCGCTTCCAATTTTCAAACGATAAAATGTCCAACGAAATGCCGAATCCCGCTCGCAGGGCAGCTTCAGCTGTACCCAAAATTCACCACCTTGTCCAGGACCACATTTTAGCAATGTAATACACATCTCACACAGAATAACACTTACTGACTGTCGTTGTGGTGACCAAATCCCAAATTGTGATAGAACTTTAGCCTCGTTAATTCGTTTCTTTCCATCTCGTCCGTTGGTGGAGGCTTGCGAATGCCAACGACGGAGCCCAACCCACAACCGGCATCAACGCCCGGCATAAGCAGCATCATCGCAAGTATCAGTAGCAACGAAGCTAAGCTTCTGGCGCTTGAGCGGCGCCTAAATGGTGGTGATTCGACGAGAGCCACTATAGGCGTGCCTGGGTCCGTACCCATTCTCGTTGGCAACTTCTCTCAGTTTCCCATCACCATATCACGCGAAGCAACAGCCCCTGGAGCAGCCCTAGCAGCAAGCGCCCACGGAGTCACAACCGCTGTCACGGATCCGGCCGCAGGTCAGCGACTCCCGTTTGTTGTTGCTGCTGCTGCTGCTGTTGCCGATGGAACTGCTATTGCCGCCTCTCCGGCTGCTGTTGCTACTGCTGCTACTGCCGCTGTTACTGCTGCGCTTCCAGGCACAGCTTCAGAAAGAGTACTTGTTGAGGGATGCTTTGATACTACCGCTACAATGGCCAATGCTGTCACTACTTCTACCGGTATTGCCCACACCGCCGCGACGCTGATCGCTGGCGACGATCCGTCAAACAAGCGCCGTCGGACCGATGGCGCGTCGCATGGGTCCGTTCCCGCAGCCGCCCCAGCGTCGCCGTCGAACTCCCGTTCGCCGATGTCTGACCTCACCTCACTCGGCTGTGCCATACACGGGCCGCTGCCGCCGCTGTCAGCGGTGCTGTCTGACGGCGGCGGTGCCGGCAGCGCAGCGCTGACACATCCCCAGCAGCAAGCAGTTGCTGGAGCAACCACCACCGGCGGCAGTAGCAATAATCGTGCAAGAAAGCGGAAGCAGCAGGATCCGAAGCATGAGGCGACGGCCAGCGTCACGGCTGCGGCGCAAGCGCGTGTCGCACCAGCCACACTCACCCCATCTGGAGGCGGTACGGCCGCAGCTGCAGGGGCGTTGGGGGCAGGACAGGGGCTCGCTGGCGTCGGTGCTGGCGCAGGGGCGGTCTCGACGCCGCGACGGGTCCGTGGGTCGGCTGGTAAGGTGCTTGGTCTGTTATTAGGTTCCCTGCCAGTACCGACGGGGACGAGATGAAAGGCCCATTTAGTCCAGTTGTTATCGCTCGTTTGCATTTCTTCCTCATGGCATTCCATACCTCCTCCCGGCCTCTCTTGCTCCAGCATTCACTGTCCGTAAGGAGAAGTCGTATTCGTAGTAAATTTTAAAATGATTATGTAATCTCCCTGAGTTGCGACCCCGAATTGATTGGGTTTTCACCCACCGGCGTCGTTGCGCTTCCACGGCGCGCCCATATAAGGCCCAGGACAAGAACGAGCCGGCAATCCTACAAGCCATCAAAATGCCACCCCACCGGGCCTTGCGCGGCACCTCTTTGATGAGCCTGGATCAGTGGCGGGAGCAGCCGGTGGCCTCTGCGGCCGAAACAGCAATGCAGCCGGTCCTGTCGCCACCGCCGCCGCAGCAGCAGCTGGTGGCAACGGCCGTGTTGCGGCGGCGGTGGCGGCAGTGGTCGCTCCCACGCCGCCGTCGTCAGCTCAGAAACGGAACATTTTGAGCTATTATCCGCCGGTGATGTGTACTGCTGCTGCCGGCGGCGGTGGCGGTGGTCACGCGCTGACGGCGGCGGCGACGCCTCCATTTGTTCCGGACCAGAACTCCCGCGACAGCATGCCGTTGTCGACGCTGCAGCGGCAGCAGCAGCAGCAGCAACAACAACAACAACAACGGGCGGACGTGGCAACGGCGGCGGCGGCGTCCGTCAATCCCGCCGCCGGGGGGCTATGCGGTGTGGAAACGTCTGCCGGCGGTGATTGCGGCACGTCCGCATCGGTGGCGGCATCGCAGTTGCAGCTACGGCAGTCGCAGCAACAGATTACGCAACTGCAGGTACGGGTCGTACGGGTCGTATGTTTCACGTTTTCGGGAGGAGCTCTATATTTTCGGCATCATCGCATTCCTGGTCGCTGTCATTCCGCATCCATTATATGGTTATACACACACATATGTATACGACATACCAGCTCCCCCTCACCTGACCGACGGACCGACGGACTGACGGACTGGTAGCAGATGGGTAAATAGTATCTGTGGTTCGTACTGTGTGTGTTTGCGTGCGAGTAAGCATGGATTCGCCGTTAGCAGTGGTTCTTTCCGGGGGCCCCGCGGTCAACAATTCCAGGCTGTAGGAGGGGGCGCTCACACGTTCGATAGGTCCATCCGTCCATCCATCCGTCGATTGACGCGTCGTGGGTGGTGGCTGGTGAGGGTCCTTCTTCTATATTGCCGTCCCGGCGGGGTCGGGGGCTCAGCTTCTGGGTTTAACGATATTGTTTATGATGATAACAAAAACAAATAAAACAACAATAATAATAATGATGGTAATGATACAATATGATTATAATTTTATTTACTTTAATATTCAGAGTTATTACATCAAAATTACTCAGGATAAGTATTCCGGGTTTTGTCGTCTTAGTAACCGGCAGAAACCTCACCCTCATTCACTTTGTTTAAGTCCCGTCTTCCCGCTGTGTACGACATTCAAGATTGCCATTAGCACACCCCATCCCCTTCTTCCCCTGCCAATCCCATTTTAGGGGTTTGTGGCTCTCGTTGCATAATTCACACGTTTTCTTTCCCCTTCAAAACCACACCCCTCCGTTTCCCGCGGCGGCACGTAAGGCCCAAGTGATGCAGGTTCAGGCGGCCATGGCGGCACAACAGGCGGCGGCGGGAGCGGAGATCGAGCGACTTAGGGCCGAGCTGCAGGTGACTAAAGCGGCTTTGGGGGAGGGAGTTTAAGATTCAACGCACACATTCTACACACAGCCCGTCTTTCCCCTCCCTACCCCCTCTCTCCCCCCTCTTTCCCCCTCCCCGCTTCTTCAGGCTCGCTGCTTGGAGGCGGCTTCCCTTCAGGAGCGGTCCCGGGTGCACGAGGCGGCGATGCAGCAGGCCGTGGCGGGGGAGGCCGCGGCCAGGGCGGCACTGGAGGCGCTGCAGGTCGACAGGGGAGGCTGGGGAAGGGAAGGGAGAGGAAGGCTAACGGTCATGAGGAACGGATGGTTTGTTTATATAAAATTAAAAAATGAACTATAAATAAATAAAAATAAAATAAAATAAACACAAGTTAATATATATTTTAAGTGATAATGTGTGTGTATATGTGTGTGTACTTGTTGTCTGGTCTATTAGGATGACACCTTGGTGTTCTCTCGTTCTGTGGATGAGCATGTCCAACGATATCGGACTGTCCTTGATCGATTAGTTCAGCATCAGTTTTACCGCGAGCCCTGCCCTCCTCCCATCAGGCCGCGAGTGCGTCAGAAGCAGCCCGGCGGGCCGCGGAGATGGCTGAGGCGGCCAGGCTGGTCTCGGAGCGCGAGGCGAGATATCGAGGAGAGCTGACTAGGCTAGTGCAGGTGTGTGTGCGTGTGTTTGTGTTTGTGTATGTGTATGTGTGTGTACATGGGCAGCCCTAAACCCTAAAACCTCCCGCCTTACCCCTCCCCTCCCCTTCCGTTCCTGGTGTCGATGTCGGTGTCGGTGTGGCTGTCCAGTCATTCGCGAGGACGGAGCGGGAGCTCTCTCGCAATCAGCTGAGTGGCAATGCGGCCCGTCTGGGGAGCTTGACACTGGTGCGGACGGGCCCTATGCAGATAGCAGAGGTGAGAGGGAGGTTTGGTTAAAGCACGACATATGTCCGTAGACAGAGTCCGTAGACTTTGTGTATATGCATGTGCATGTGTATATGCATGTGTATGTGTATGTGTATGTGTATGTGTATGTGTATGTGTATGTGTATGTGTATGTGTATGTGTATGTGCATGTGCATGTGTATGTGTATGTGTATGTGTATGTGTATGTGTATGTGCATGTGCATGTGTATGTGCATGTGCATGTGTATGTGCATGTGTATGTGTATGTGCATGTGTATATGCATGTGCATGTGTATGTGTATGTGCATGTGCATGTGTATGTGTATGTGTATGTGTATGTGTATGTGTATGTGTATGTGTATGTGTATGTGTATGTGCATGTGCATGTGTATGTGTATGTGTATGTGTATGTGCATCTGCCGCACCATCTGCAGCTGATGGCAATTACCTTATGCTACTGCTCCATCTAATGCCAGTGCTGCTACTGCTGCACCTAATGATGCTACTGCGATTTCTGTCCTTGTCTTGGTCGCGCTTCTCCAGGTGTGGGAGGAGGGGACTGCCTTCCAGCAGCTCGCCGCGAGGAGGTCGGCCCTTACGGCGGCCAAGGAGGAGGTGATGGCGGCGCAGAAGGTAAGGCGCAGGGAAACGGGTTCGTGCCGCTACTGCCGTTAAATGAATGGCAGTAGCTATCGTTGGGATGGGATGGAAGTAGCCGCGTTTTCCTTCTCTCTTATGACTTATATAACACAACGGTTTGTTACTATGCAAACGTGGATGGTGAAAGTGCATATTTCCTTTGCGGCTGGTAAAACGTCTTCTTTAAGATAAGAAGAAAGAAAAAAATAAATGGACGAGCAATCATGAAGGCAACAAACAAATCGTTCCAACCAATAACTGCGTGTTTACATCTTTTCGCACCCTCCGCAGCTTCTTAGAAAGCGTTTGGCGCCGCCGCCCTCAGGAGCGCGTGGCAGCGGCAGCGCCAGTAGCGCCGCCGCCACCAACGTCGGCGTCGGTATCGGGGATGAGTCTAACTCATGTGCCGTGTACGACATGTTGCCGTTCTTAAGTGGGCTGGAGTTTGTTGCGGCAGACGAGGTGTACAAGGTGGGACCGAAGATCCTTAGATTGGCATTTATTAGTTGGTGGTAATCTGTGCCGTAATCTTCGGGTTTGGATAGAGCTTTGACTGAGTCAACGGTCATTATCGTTGCACGGGAATATACGGGAACCTGCAGGAAAAACACACAGATACACGTGCACTGACGTTCCTAACGGATTTGTTTTCATCCCCTGGAAAACCCGCTGCTGGTGCCCCCTCCATCAACCGCTGACATGTCGTACAGACGCGGTTAGCGGTTTTAAAACGCGAGGAGGAATCTGTTCGTGAAGAGGAGGAGCGGCTGACTCGCGAGAAATTCAAACAGGTGAGATATGCTGCGCAGAAGAGAGGGGGTTGGGGAAAGCTGCATTCTAGGCGGCGGCAGGGGGGAGAGCGGAAAGGGGAGGGGAGGGGAGGGAAGGGGAGGCGAACATAAGAAAAGTGGTGGTGCTGGTGCTGAAAGACGAAACAAGGACTAACCGTGAAGGTTGGCTGACTATTGTCCTCCTCGTCCACTTATGCAGCCGACGCGGAGAAAAGCCACCATAAACCAGGTTGCCGCCAACCCTACCTATACACCTCCTGCTTCCTCCCTGCTTACCCCCTCATCACCCCCTCACCAATTGTTGTCATTCCATCTGTCCGTCGGTCTGTCTGCCATTCTGTGTGTGTGTGTATGTGTATGTGTGCGTAGATCCGCGCTGTCAAGCTGGCTCGTGAGGAGGACGCCTCCCGCTTCGGTCGTTGGCCCGTGCTGCCTGACAAACCCGGGCCCGAGGGTCAGCCGCGATACGTCCTGATGAACATGCTGGGCAAGGGGGGGTTCAGCGAGGTCTTCAAAGTGAGTGGGGTGAAGGAAACGGAAGGGGGGATTGGGTTTTGCACGGTATAAGGGGGGACGGGGGTTGGGTTTTAGGAATGGTGCTTGTTCGTGTGTAGAGGTGTGTACGGAATGGTGTGTTTGTGAGAAGGGTGATTTTCCGTTGGCATGCGTCGTACAAAACAAGACACGTAAATTCTCCCTGCGTCCAGGGACCTATGCGGGTCGGCTGAGGGTTGGGAAGATTCAGAAAGAAGGATGAAAATGCTAAATGTAAGGGTTCAGCACGGGCGGTGTCAATCCGCGCGTGTATGTGTTTTGCCGGTCTGGCGGCCTGGATACGGTCCCATGGGTCGGTTGTCAAATAATTCATCTGTCCCGTTGGATTTTGTTTTGATTATTTTCCCGTCGTTAAGCAGTTGTGATTTTGCGCAGCAGCTTACATAAATCTGGCCTCTCAATAGCAATGCACGAAGGATGCACCTTTGCTTCATCGTACTGCAGGCGTACGACGTGGCCGAAGCTCGTCCAGTTTGCGTTAAGATTCATGCATTGGCCTCTGGCTGGTCGTCCGCCAAGAAAGAAAGCTACGTACGACACGCAATCCGGGAGTACGACATACACCGCAGGTGGATTTCAATATCTGCGCCGTCTCACATCGCATGACATTGTTGCATCCCCAGACCGTGTATATCCGCTGTACTGCACGTACGCTACATGTTGTTCATGTACGGCAATCAGTTTTGTGGTATCTGACGTCTAACGGCGTCTACCACCCTCCCCCCCTCTGCAGCCTGCGCCATCCCGCAGTGGTTGCGTTGCTCGATGTGTTGGAGATTGATCTGGATACGTTTGCGACGGTTCTGGAGCTTTGCGATGGAGGCGATCTGGATGGCCTGTTGCGGGAGCACCGGGTGAGTCTGTAAGCCTGGAAGGTGGAGAAAACATGGGGGAAAGTACGGAAATACGGGAAAACCATATGGGGGGAGTTTGGTGGAGGTGCATATTGTTAGAGTAAAAAACGCCTGCGCTTCCCACCACCGCCACCACCACCGCCGCCACCGCCGCCGCCACCATTACCACTTCCTTTTGAGGCCTATCATGTCATGTGGTGATAACCACTCGACAGCGAGGATAGCACGATAAATGTAGAAGGTTTGCCGTACAAGTGCCGTACTCTTAGAAACATATGAAAATTTTCCATCTGTTCCTCTGTCGTACTTCCGGATAGCTTTGTCCAACCTCTCTCACGTCATTCCTTCCGGTACCTCCCCCACCTCTCCCCCACCTCTCCCCCAGACCCTCCCTGAGCGCGAGGCTCGGTCCTTGATGTGCCAGATCTTCTCCGGGCTCCGATACCTGGCCTCACGTCGAATCATCCATTACGATCTCAAGCCCGCCAACATCCTCTTCGATTCATTAGGGCAGGCCAAAATCACTGACTTCGGCCTCAGCAAGGTAAGTCTGGGGTCGGGGGTGGACTTTGTGTGTGTGTGCGTGTGTGTGTATGTGTGTGTAAAGTAAATAAAATCATGTGTTGAATGGTCCGCCATTTGCGATTGTCAGCAGTGTCTGATCTCATTCGTCACCTTTCTTCTCTCCCCCCTCTCTTCTTCGCCTCTCCTTACCCCCCCGCCCCGCCCTTCTCCCCCCGGCCCGCAGCAAGTGTCGGAGGGCCAGACCCTGGCGGGTATCGAGCTCACCAGCCAGGGGGCCGGCACGTACTGGTACCTGCCGCCGGAGGCCTTCGAGACGGGCGGAGCGACACCGCCCAGAATATCCAACAAGGTTGGGAATTACTGGGGGGCCGCTGCGGGGGTTGGGGCTGGGGCTTGGGTGATGATGATGGTGATGGTGGAGGGGGTGTGGGTGTGGGTGGGGGCTGTGGGTGAGTGCAGGAGGTGTGGACTGGGGGGCATGTGGATAAAGGAAGGGCCCATGTGGCATAAGATTCCTACCAGGCTGCCTCAGTGCTGCCTCAGTGCTGCCTCAGTGCTGCCTCAGTGCTGCCTCAGTGCTGCCTCAGGGGATGGGGCGGGGCCTCAGGGGATCGACCGACAACTTCAAAGGTGGCGTAGGGGTGTTAGGCGGAGGCTTAAAGAGTGGGGCTTAAAGAGTGGGGCTTAAAGAGTGGGCACATCACACCACCGCCACTGATTTTGCCACCTTTTAGTTCATAGTCCATTAATTTAGTTCTTTATTACTTCGTACGAATTGGACCGATTAGCGAGCTCAATTACTCAACGAATTAACTTACGGACGACTTACCCGACCACTGTTTTGAACGACATGTTATCTGGCCCCCCCCTCGGGAAAAAGTTGGATGTTTGGTCCGCCGGGGTCATCTTCTACAGCATGCTGTACGGCAAGAAGCCGTACGGCGAGGCCATGAGCCAGGAGCAAATGCTGCGCGAGCGGGTGATGGCCATGCCAAGGGAGGTGGACTTCCCATCACGACCTGTGGTGAGGAGGGGGACTGGGCTGTGTGTGTATTACGTACAGTGCGACGCGTCCGTACAACGTAGCGTAAAAGCTCTCCCTCCCACGCTTTGCGTTGAGAGGCAAAATGTGAAAGGCGAACAAGAGACGAAGGAATAGAAGCTGAGGTTGAATGAGCTATGAGATGTAACCCAAGATGAACGTATGAGTATTGGGTTGTTAGGGGGGGAATGGGGGCGGGGGAAATGGTAAAGAGGATGGCGGGTACGTGTGTGGGGACTGCTTTAGTATTCAGTCACGGTGCTTGAGTGCACAACCACACACACACACACACACACACACACCGCACACACACACATGTGTGTGTATGTGTGTGTGTTTATCTGAGAGCATGTATGCTATGTCATGGACAATGGGATCCGGATTCATCCAGTAAACGGAGTGGGGAGCAATCATCGAGGGCGCATCGCCTAACACGAGCTGTACGAGACACGGCGCGCAGGCGCGGGAAAAGATGACGAATCTCAACAAGAACCACAAAACAATTTGCCTAAAAAGGAAACGTCGTCATGACATGACACGTGTGTGTGTTTTCTCCCTTATGCTTGTCCGTTTTTTCCTTCTCCCCCCCCCCCACACACCACACCACACCACACACCACCACCACCCTTGCAGGTGAGCTCCGAAGCCAAGGACTTCATTCGCCGCTGCCTCGCTTGGCATCAAGACGTCCGACCCGACGTTGAGGCGGCGGCGACAGACCCGTACCTCACTGGCAGCACGACAAGCGCTGCGGGGGTGACTGCGCCAGCGGCTGCATCAGCGGCAACTGGCGGCGGCGGCACACTAAGTATGGGGCTAGCGGCCGTCGTCAGCGGCGGTGGCGGCGGGGGGGGCAGCGGGGGCCGGCGGTAATTTACGGCCCCCCAATTAAAATTGTGCTCATGTATGTGGGGTGGCGAGGGGTCATTTTTTGTTCTTTACAATAAATGACAAGGGGTCCCATTTCGACAAGCTTCCTAAAGGTCACATTGTGTAAATAAGCGGGTGCCCTTTTGGGGGGCTTTCCATCATGTGCATACGAACTCACTTGTATGTGTACGTGTACGGCATACGGTGTACGGCAGAGCAGGAACGGACCCTCTTCCTGCCGTCATTTCTAAAACCATGGTCGTGCCAATGGTTGGCAACGGGCTTGTTAGTTGGAATAAAACAACTAACTGCTGGTCGGGAGTTGGTTCATTGCTGCGGGGCATGTTACGGGAACCTAGCGCGGTGGTGATAGTGTTGGTGGTGGTGGTTGAGGCGTCCTGCCAGTTGTACGACCACACCTGTATCGTGACGCCGCTGCTGCCGATTGCAACCCAGCGCTGCCCCAGTGCTGCCATCCAGCAGAATGGCTGCGCCTCTGCCGTTTCCCATATATGAAAGAATCTGTACGGCCCCCAGCCTAATCCCAGCCAGACGGCAAAACTCCGAAACCAAGCCAACCGAATTCCAATCCTACAAATCAACACATGGATTTGTATACAATGCTTATCTGCGTGCCATCCAACGGGGTGGGCAAAACCTAACCCCTTACGACGCCGCAACACTGCTGCCGCGAGCTCCCGCTCAGCTACTGTTGGGTGACCTGCTGGTTCTATCTCCTTCTTCAGACGGCTCTCTAAGCCAGCCGTTAGCCACCGCTCAGCGCCAACTCCACAGTCCTAGCGTGCAACCGCTGCCACCATTGATTCTGAGCCGCCATTGAGTTCAGGCCCGCTGCCGCCGGCGCCGTCGACGACGACGCCAGCATCGCGCCCCGATCCATACGTCGACGTGAGCCGGGTTGGGTTTATTGCGAATTGAACTATCTGGACTTGCGAATATCTCCGCTGATATCTAGATGCGGCCAGGATGATATCTAGATGTGAAGAAGGGGGGTTCTTAAGGTATCCAGATATGACGGAACAGCATGTATCTAGATGCGGCTGCAAGCCAGCTGCCAGCCAGGTAGCCCCCCCTCCCTAGAAGCGAGATGTGGCGAGTTTGTAATAGAGGGCTTCTGCTGAAGACCTGAACACGAGTATGCTTAATCAAGAATGTAAATAAATGTGACTCATCCTTTGTTATGTGTCGGCTGGCCACTGCTGGCTGGGACTGTGTATGTGTGCAGCGCACCGATTCACAGATCGCCATGACCCATGCTGGACCCCTGGTTTTTGATACTAATAATTTCCATCTTGCAGTCAGCAGAAGCCCCCGCTGGTGGGAAACAAACTTAAAAATAAATAATTTTATCATACATACTTGGAAACAAAACAAAAATCGGACAATATATTATAAGTGCCTTACAAGCAAGATAACCGGTAGTACTCACTAGTTAATAATTTTGTGCGTACGACAACCCGGGGTACACATGATATGAGATGAAGTCAGTCAGGTCAGCAATAGGTCGGTCAGTCGGTCGGTCGGTACGAGTGCTCTTTTAAAAACTGTAAAGACATAAACATAAGCCCACAGTGTAACACCCCTTAGAATTGATTGTGCAACATGATGATTATCACCTACCATTCATTTACACACATACACTTACACGCACACGCACACATACACAGACACAGACACATAGACGCACACTTACACATACACTTACACACAATCGTACCATACATCCCAGCATGCGCAACGTTTTCAACCTCTTCAGGCATGTCGCCCAATACTGCAATCCATTAACCAGCTGCTGCTCATCATCAACTGGTCAGGTAGACAGACATCAGAAAATTTGCTCAACTTCAGGAGCATTTCACAGCATTTCAATTTTTCACATCACCGTACGTTGTACCGCATGATTGACGCAATACTGGAATACTGGCTCGATTGGAACGATCAATCTTAACAAGCCATGTATCAAAACACGCAGATGGTTGGCAGTGCAGTGACAGATGCCATTTCCTTCCTTTCTCACATCTCCCTGCCTAGCTAATAACTTCGGCCGTGGGTGGGAAATCCAGACATATAATACCCTACATACGTAAGTTCCTGCAGCCTGCACCCGTGTGTTTGAATGCGCCCATTGATGTAATTGTTGTAATTAAGACCTATCTAGCTACGTACCTAGCTAGCTAGTTAGTTAGCAAAGTAGCTAGATAGGAAGCTATCAAACCTGCATGTCTTTTCTGCCGTCCAATGCTGGATCAAAACATCCAATGATGAGTAATGATTGATTCTATCTCATCAACATCCGCACCTATCTATGACGACAGCCATTTTTATTCATTCTGCTGCTATCTATCTATCTATCCATCTATCTATCTACAGAAAACACCTTCATTCGTCCCAATCTTACTCTTTGCCTGTTTCTCATAAACATCGTACGTACATACGAATGCATTGATGCATCGCGTTTAGCCATCGACCCTATATATCTACCAACACAACTTTGAGAACCTTCGTTGCTAGCATCTGGAAAACGTTACCTATCTATCCTGAAAAAAGAAAGTAATAATCAGAAACGTTACATCTGTAGATAGAGCTCTATCTAAACCTGGATTACTGGTTGGATTCCAACGGTGCTCGCAGGACAGCACTGGAACTGATCGTCCAAGATGGAGTACGTACAACCACCATCTCCGTAGCACAGCCCCTTTGGTGTACCGCATTTCTTAAATGAGTCCATGACCATGCAAAAGTTAAGCCCCGCCGTTTGCACCCTGGGCAGGTTGAATCCAAGGTTGCGAACCGTTAAAACACCGTATGGCATACGGTTCGAAAATTCCACTGTATACACTGGTGAAACTCGCACTCCATTGACTGTCATGCGTAGGATCGATTTGGGCACCTCGATGGCACATGAAAGATCTGCATTGCATGTCGTAACAGAGAGGGGCTTATCACTTTGAGATATCATCATACATTGGTTTCGTTCGGAGGTATGTAGACGAATGACTTAGACGGATGAAACTCATGGGTCAAATCTGAAACCCGATCGGTAATCGGAAACATAAATTCGTGGTAGACAAATGATAACTTCACTTCATATGGCAGGAGGTCAGCCCTAGCCAAAGCAGCAGATAGAGGGCATATGTAAAAGCAGGGCATATATAAAAAGCAAAGCCTAAGATAATATGACACCTACATATATGCATGGAGGGCGCCTATACATGCATGCCTACATAAATATCAGCATGCATGCATGCATGCATGTAAGATACATTCACATACAGCTATCTAGCTCTTCTAAGGATGTTACCAGGAGATAAAGTCATGCACGTTCGCTTAGGTTGGTAGATGGTGACGGTTAAAGACCAACCCTCTCTGTGTGCATCCAGTACTATATAATTTATACTAAACACCACAAAACAAACATGTACTACAGTAAGACATGGACTACAGTACTACCTGTACACGGCACTACAATAGGTATACTGCCCCCGGTGATTATGTGGCCCTTGAAGTCTCTCTTCAACCTTACTTATCAAAAATTGGACCTTGTAAATCTCCATGGTCCCACATGGCCTGCTCTGGATACTTGATAAATATTTGTCGTTGCGAGGTGAGATTCGAAAGCAAAATGTGGTGTTCGACTCCGTGGTGTCAGGCATCTCAACGATTGGGCCCAAAATATACGGTGAGACATCCGTTGGCTTGCGTGTGTACGCGCAAGGACAGAAGGGAAATACTGGTATGGATTTCAATGCTGGCAACGGAGGTGTTCGAGGTGGCGGTGAGATATCAACAGGCGGTTGCTCACGAAAGGGAGGTTGAAACCCAGGTGATGATGGTGGTGGTGATGTAGGGTGACTGTAAGGAGGATATGGTTCCGTTGGAACAAAGCCATATGCTGGTGGCCTATTAAATGGAGGCGAGTAAGGATCTACAAATAATGGAGATGAAATGGGACTAGAGGGCCTGTTCGGATATATAGGAAGGCCAGGTGAAGAGTAGCTTGGTGGAGACGAAACTCCAGGGGGTGATGATGAGCGGAATATAGGGGATAATGAATAAGGATATGGCTGCCATGCAGGACGCCTCAACGGTGGTGGATAACCAGCCTGGAGTTCAGGGCTGGGAGGAGAGGGCGGAGGAGAGGGAGGAGAGGGCGTGGATGGCTGGGGTGGCTGTGTCGGGCCCAGAGGCGATGGGGCAGGGGATCGGGGTGCTGGGCTGGAGGGCTCCCTCGGGGGCTCAGGGCTGGGAGGAGAGGGCTGAGGAGAGGGAGGAGAGGGCGTGGATGGCTGGGGTGGCTGTGTCGGGCCCAGAGGGGATGGGGCAGGGGATGGGGGTGCTGGGCTGGAGGGCTCCCTCGGGGGCTCAGGGCTGGGAGGAGAGGGCTGAGGAGAGGGAGGAGAGGGCGTGGATGGCTGGGGTGGCTGTGTCGGGCCCAGAGGGGATGGGGCAGGGGATGGGGGTGCTGGGCTGGAGGGCTCCCTCGGGGGCTCAGGGCTGGGAGGAGAGGGCTGAGGAGAGGGAGGAGAGGGCGTGGATGGCTGGGGTGGCTGTGTCGGGCCCAGAGGGGATGGGGCAGGGGATGGGGGTGCTGGGCTGGAGGGCTCCCTCGGGGGCTCAGGTTGCGGAGGAGAGGGCTGAGGAGAGGGAGGAGAGGGCGTGGATGGCTGGGGTGGCTTTGCCGGGCCCAGAGGCGATGGGGCAGGGGATGGGGGTGCTGGGCTGGAGGGCTCCCTCGGGGGCTCAGGGCTGGGAGGAGAGGGCTGAGGAGAGGGAGGAGAGGGCGTGGATGGCTGGGGTGGCTGTGTCGGGCCCAGAGGGGATGGGGCAGGGGATGGGGGTGCTGGGCTGAAGGGCTCCCTCGGGGGCTCAGGTTGCGGAGAAGAGGGCTGAGGAGAGGGAGGAGAGGGTGTGGATGGCTGGGGTGGCTGTGTCGGGCCCAGAGGGGATGGGGCAGGGGATGGGGGTGCTGGGCTGCAGGGCTCCCTCGGGGGCTCAGGGCTAGGAGGAGAGGGCTGTGGAGAGGGAGGAGAGGGCGTGGATGGCTGGGGTGGCTGTGTCGGGCCCAGAGGGGATGGGGCAGGGGATGGGGGTGCTGGGCTGGAGGGCTCCCTCGGTGGCTCAGGTTGCGGAGGAGAGGGCTGAGGAGAGGGAGGAGAGGGCGTGGATGGCTGGGGTGGCTTTGCCGGGCCCAGAGGCGATGGGGCAGGGGATGGGGGTGCTGGGCTGGAGGGCTCCCTCGGGGGCTCAGGGCTGGGAGGAGAGGGCTGAGGAGAGGGAGGAGAGGGCGTGGATGGCTGGGGTGGCTGTGTCGGGCCCAGAGGCGATGGGGCAGGGGATGGGGGTGCTGGGCTGGAGGGCTCCCTCGGGGGCTCAGGGCTGGGAGGAGAGGGCGGAGGAGAGGGAGGAGAGGGCGTGGATGGCTGGGGTGGCTGTGTCGGGCGCAGAGGCGATGGGGCAGGGGATGGGGGTGCTGGGCTGGAGGGCTCCCTCGGGGGCTCAGGGCTGGGAGGAGAGGGCTGAGGAGAGGGAGGAGAGGGTGTGGATGGCTGGGGTGGCTGTGTCGGGCCCAGAGGCGATGGGGCAGGGGATGGGGGTGCTGGGCTGGAGGGCTCCCTCGGGGGCTCAGGGCTAGGAGGAGAGGGCGGAGGAGAGGGAGGAGAGGGCGTGGATGGCTGGGGTGGCTGTGTCGGGCCCAGAGGGGATGGGGCAGGGGATGGGGGTGCTGGGCTGGAGGGCTCCCTCGGTGGCTCAGGTTGCGGAGGAGAGGGCTGAGGAGAGGGAGGAGAGGGCGTGGATGGCTGGGGTGGCTTTGCCGGGCCCAGAGGCGATGGGGCAGGGGATGGGGGTGCTGGGCTGGAGGGCTCCCTCGGGGGCTCAGGGCTGGGAGGAGAGGGCTGAGGAGAGGGAGGAGAGGGCGTGGATGGCTGGGGTGGCTGTGTCGGGCCCAGAGGCGATGGGGCAGGGGATGGGGGTGCTGGGCTGGAGGGCTCCCTCGGGGGCTCAGGGCTGGGAGGAGAGGGCTGAGGAGAGGGAGGAGAGGGCGTGGATGGCTGGGGTGGCTGTGTCGGGCCAGAGGCGATGGGGCAGGGGATGGGGGTGCTGGGCTGGAGGGCTCCCTCGGGGGCTCAGGGCTGGGAGGAGAGGGCTGAGGAGAGGGAGGAGAGGGCGTGGATGGCTGGGGTGGCTGTGTCGGGCCCAGAGGCGATGGGGCAGGGGATGGGGGTGCTGGGCTGGAGGGCTCCCTCGGGGGCTCAGGGCTGGGAGGAGAGGGCTGAGGAGAGGGAGGAGAGGGCGTGGATGGCTGGGGTGGCTGTGTCGGGCCCAGAGGCGATGGGGCAGGGGATGGGGGTGCTGGGCTGGAGGGCTCCCTCGGGGGCTCAGGGCTGGGAGGAGAGGGCTGAGGAGAGGGAGGAGAGGGCGTGGATGGCTGGGGTGGCTGTGTCGGGCCCAGAGGCGTATGGGGCAGGGGATGGGGGTGCTGGGTTGGAGGGCTCCCTCGGGGACTCAGGGCTGGGAGGAGAGGGCTGAGGAGAGGGAGGAGAGGGCGTGGATGGCTGGGGTGGCTGTGTCGGGCCCAGAGGCGATGGGGCAGGGGATGGGGGTGCTGGGCTGGAGGGCTCCCTCGGGGGCTCAGGGCTGGGAGGAGAGGGCTGAGGAGAGGGAGGAGAGGGCGTGGATGGCTGGGGTGGCTGTGTCGGGCCCAGAGGCGATGGGGCAGGGGATGGGGGTGCTGGGCTGGAGGGCTCCCTCGGGGGCTCAGGGCTGGGAGGAGAGGGCTGAGGAGAGGGAGGAGAGGGCGTGGATGGCTGGGGTGGCTGTGTCGGGCCCAGAGGCGATGGGGCAGGGGATGGGGGTGCTGGGCTGGAGGGCTCCCTCGGGGGCTCAGGGCTAGGAGGAGAGGGCGGAGGAGAGGGAGGAGAGGGCGTGGATGGCTGGGGTGGCTGTGTCGGGCCCAGAGGCGATGGGGCAGGGGATGGGGGTGCTGGGCTGGAGGGCTCCCTCGGGGGCTCAGGTGCTGGGAGGAGAGGGCTGAGGAGAGGGAGGAGAGGGCGTGGATGGCTGGGGTGGCTGTGTCGGGCCCAGAGGCGATGGGGCAGGGGATGGGGGTGCTGGGCTGGAGGGCTCCCTCGGGGGCTCAGGGCTGGGAGGAGAGGGCTGAGGAGAGGGAGGAGAGGGCGTGGATGGCTGGGGTGGCTGTGTCGGGCCCAGAGGCGATGGGGCAGGGGATGGGGGTGCTGGGCTGGAGGGCTCCCTCGGGGGCTCAGGGCTGGGAGGAGAGGGCTGAGGAGAGGGAGGAGAGGGCGTGGATGGCTGGGGTGGCTGTGTCGGGCGCAGAGGCGATGGGGCAGGGGATGGGGGTGCTGGGCTGGAGGGCTCCCTCGGGGGCTCAGGGCTGGGAGGAGAGGGCGGAGGAGAGGGAGGAGAGGGCGTGGATGGCTGGGGTGGCTGTGTCGGGCCCAGAGGGGATGGGGCAGGGGATGGGGGTGCTGGGCTGGAGGGCTCCCTCGGGGGCTCAGGTTGCGGAGGAGAGGGCTGAGGAGAGGGAGGAGAGGGCGTGGATGGCTGGGGTGGCTGTGTCGGGCCCAGAGGCGATGGGGCAGGGGATGGGGGTGCTGGGCTGGAGGGCTCCCTCGGGGGCTCAGGGCTGGGAGGAGAGGGCTGAGGAGAGGGAGGAGAGGGCGTGGATGGCTGGGGTGGCTGTGTCGGGCCCAGAGGCGATGGGGCAGGGGATGGGGGTGCTGGGCTGGAGGGCTCCCTCGGGGGCTCAGGGCTGGGAGGAGAGGGCTGAGGAGAGGGAGGAGAGGGCGTGGATGGCTGGGGTGGCTGTGTCGGGCCAGAGGCGATGGGGCAGGGGATGGGGGTGCTGGGCTGGAGGGCTCCCTCGGGGGCTCAGGGCTGGGAGGAGAGGGCTGAGGAGAGGGAGGAGAGGGCGTGGATGGCTGGGGTGGCTGTGTCGGGCCCAGAGGCGATGGGGCAGGGGATGGGGGTGCTGGGCTGGAGGGCTCCCTCGGGGGCTCAGGGCTGGGAGGAGAGGGCTGAGGAGAGGGAGGAGAGGGCGTGGATGGCTGGGGTGGCTGTGTCGGGCCCAGAGGCGATGGGGCAGGGGATGGGGGTGCTGGGCTGGAGGGCTCCCTCGGGGGCTCAGGGCTGGGAGGAGAGGGCTGAGGAGAGGGAGGAGAGGGCGTGGATGGCTGGGGTGGCTGTGTCGGGCCCAGAGGCGTATGGGGCAGGGGATGGGGGTGCTGGGCTGGAGGGCTCCCTCGGGGGCTCAGGGCTGGGAGGAGAGGGCTGAGGAGAGGGAGGAGAGGGCGTGGATGGCTGGGGTGGCTGTGTCGGGCCCAGAGGCGATGGGGCAGGGGATGGGGGTGCTGGGCTGGAGGGCTCCCTCGGGGGCTCAGGGCTGGGAGGAGAGGGCTGAGGAGAGGGAGGAGAGGGCGTGGATGGCTGGGGTGGCTGTGTCGGGCCCAGAGGCGATGGGGCAGGGGATGGGGGTGCTTGGCTGGAGGGCTCCCTCGGGGGCTCAGGGCTGGGAGGAGAGGGCTGAGGAGAGGGAGGAGAGGGCGTGGATGGCTGGGGTGGCTGTGTCGGGCCCAGAGGCGTATGGGGCAGGGGATGGGGGTGCTGGGCTGGAGGGCTCCCTCGGGGGCTCAGGGCTAGGAGGAGAGGGCTGAGGAGAGGGAGGAGAGGGCGTGGATGGCTGGGGTGGCTGTGTCGGGCCCAGAGGCGATGGGGCAGGGGATGGGGGTGCTGGGCTGGAGGGCTCCCTCGGGGGCTCAGTTGCTGGAGGAGAGGGCTGAGGAGAGGGAGGAGAGGGCGTGGATGGCTGGGGTGGCTGTGTCGGGCCCAGAGGCGATGGGGCAGGGGATGGGGGTGCTGGGCTGGAGGGCTCCCTCGGGGGCTCAGGGCTGGGAGGAGAGGGCTGAGGAGAGGGAGGAGAGGGCGTGGATGGCTGGGGTGGCTGTGTCGGGCCCAGAGGCGATGGGGCAGGGGATGGGGGTGCTGGGCTGGAGGGCTCCCTCGGGGGCTCAGGGCTGGGAGGAGAGGGCTGAGGAGAGGGAGGAGAGGGCGTGGATGGCTGGGGTGGCTGTGTCGGGCCCAGAGGCGATGGGGCAGGGGATGGGGGTGCTGGGCTGGAGGGCTCCCTCGGGGGCTCAGGGCTGGGAGGAGAGGGCTGAGGAGAGGGAGGAGAGGGCGTGGATGGCTGGGGTGGCTGTGTCGGGCCCAGAGGCGATGGGGCAGGGGATGGGGGTGCTGGGCTGGAGGGCTCCCTCGGGGGCTCAGGGCTGGGAGGAGAGGGCTGAGGAGAGGGAGGAGAGGGCGTGGATGGCTGGGGTGGCTGTGTCGGGCCCAGAGGCGATGGGGCAGGGGATGGGGGTGCTGGGCTGGAGGGCTCCCTCGGGGGCTCAGGGCTGGGAGGAGAGGGCTGAGGAGAGGGAGGAGAGGGCGTGGATGGCTGGGGTGGCTGTGTCGGGCCCAGAGGCGATGGGGCAGGGGATGGGGGTGCTGGGCTGGAGGGCTCCCTCGGGGGCTCAGGGCTGGGAGGAGAGGGCTGAGGAGAGGGAGGAGAGGGCGTGGATGGCTGGGGTGGCTGTGTCGGGCCCAGAGGCGATGGGGCAGGGGATGGGGGTGCTGGGCTGGAGGGCTCCCTCGGGGGCTCAGGGCTGGGAGGAGAGGGCTGAGGAGAGGGAGGAGAGGGCGTGGATGGCTGGGGTGGCTGTGTCGGGCCCAGAGGCGATGGGGCAGGGGATGGGGGTGCTGGGCTGGAGGGCTCCCTCGGGGGCTCAGGGCTGGGAGGAGAGGGCTGAGGAGAGGGAGGAGAGGGCGTGGATGGCTGGGGTGGCTGTGTCGGGCCCAGAGGCGATGGGGCAGGGGATGGGGGTGCTGGGCTGGAGGGCTCCCTCGGGGGCTCAGGGCTGGGAGGAGAGGGCTGAGGAGAGGGAGGAGAGGGCGTGGATGGCTGGGGTGGCTGTGTCGGGCCCAGAGGCGATGGGGCAGGGGATGGGGGTGCTGGGCTGGAGGGCTCCCTCGGGGGCTCAGGGCTGGGAGGAGAGGGCTGAGGAGAGGGAGGAGAGGGCGTGGATGGCTGGGGTGGCTGTGTCGGGCCCAGAGGCGATGGGGCAGGGGATGGGGGTGCTGGGCTGGAGGGCTCCCTCGGGGGCTCAGGGCTGGGAGGAGAGGGCTGAGGAGAGGGAGGAGAGGGCGTGGATGGCTGGGGTGGCTGTGTCGGGCCCAGAGGCGATGGGGCAGGGGATGGGGGTGCTGGGCTGGAGGGCTCCCTCGGGGGCTCAGGGCTGGGAGGAGAGGGCTGAGGAGAGGGAGGAGAGGGCGTGGATGGCTGGGGTGGCTGTGTCGGGCCCAGAGGCGATGGGGCAGGGGATGGGGGTGCTGGGCTGGAGGGCTCCCTCGGGGGCTCAGGGCTGGGAGGAGAGGGCTGAGGAGAGGGAGGAGAGGGCGTGGATGGCTGGGGTGGCTGTGTCGGGCCCAGAGGCGATGGGGCAGGGGATGGGGGTGCTGGGCTGGAGGGCTCCCTCGGGGGCTCAGGGCTGGGAGGAGAGGGCTGAGGAGAGGGAGGAGAGGGCGTGGATGGCTGGGGTGGCTGTGTCGGGCCCAGAGGCGATGGGGCAGGGGATGGGGGTGCTGGGCTGGAGGGCTCCCTCGGGGGCTCAGGGCTGGGAGGAGAGGGCTGAGGAGAGGGAGGAGAGGGCGTGGATGGCTGGGGTGGCTGTGTCGGGCCCAGAGGCGATGGGGCAGGGGATGGGGGTGCTGGGCTGGAGGGCTCCCTCGGGGGCTCAGGGCTGGGAGGAGAGGGCTGAGGAGAGGGAGGAGAGGGCGTGGATGGCTGGGGTGGCTGTGTCGGGCCCAGAGGCGATGGGGCAGGGGATGGGGGTGCTGGGCTGGAGGGCTCCCTCGGGGGCTCAGGGCTGGGAGGAGAGGGCTGAGGAGAGGGAGGAGAGGGCGTGGATGGCTGGGGTGGCTGTGTCGGGCCCAGAGGCGATGGGGCAGGGGATGGGGGTGCTGGGCTGGAGGGCTCCCTCGGGGGCTCAGGGCTGGGAGGAGAGGGCTGAGGAGAGGGAGGAGAGGGCGTGGATGGCTGGGGTGGCTGTGTCGGGCCCAGAGGCGATGGGGCAGGGGATGGGGGTGCTGGGCTGGAGGGCTCCCTCGGGGGCTCAGGGCTGGGAGGAGAGGGCTGAGGAGAGGGAGGAGAGGGCGTGGATGGCTGGGGTGGCTGTGTCGGGCCCAGAGGCGATGGGGCAGGGGATGGGGGTGCTGGGCTGGAGGGCTCCCTCGGGGGCTCAGGGCTGGGAGGAGAGGGCTGAGGAGAGGGAGGAGAGGGCGTGGATGGCTGGGGTGGCTGTGTCGGGCCCAGAGGCGATGGGGCAGGGGATGGGGGTGCTGGGCTGGAGGGCTCCCTCGGGGGCTCAGGGCTGGGAGGAGAGGGCTGAGGAGAGGGAGGAGAGGGCGTGGATGGCTGGGGTGGCTGTGTCGGGCCCAGAGGCGATGGGGCAGGGGATGGGGGTGCTGGGCTGGAGGGCTCCCTCGGGGGCTCAGGGCTGGGAGGAGAGGGCTGAGGAGAGGGAGGAGAGGGCGTGGATGGCTGGGGTGGCTGTGTCGGGCCCAGAGGCGATGGGGCAGGGGATGGGGGTGCTGGGCTGGAGGGCTCCCTCGGGGGCTCAGGGCTGGGAGGAGAGGGCTGAGGAGAGGGAGGAGAGGGCGTGGATGGCTGGGGTGGCTGTGTCGGGCCCAGAGGCGATGGGGCAGGGGATGGGGGTGCTGGGCTGGAGGGCTCCCTCGGGGGCTCAGGGCTGGGAGGAGAGGGCTGAGGAGAGGGAGGAGAGGGCGTGGATGGCTGGGGTGGCTGTGTCGGGCCCAGAGGCGATGGGGCAGGGGATGGGGGTGCTGGGCTGGAGGGCTCCCTCGGGGGCTCAGGGCTGGGAGGAGAGGGCTGAGGAGAGGGAGGAGAGGGCGTGGATGGCTGGGGTGGCTGTGTCGGGCCCAGAGGCGATGGGGCAGGGGATGGGGGTGCTGGGCTGGAGGGCTCCCTCGGGGGCTCAGGGCTGGGAGGAGAGGGCTGAGGAGAGGGAGGAGAGGGCGTGGATGGCTGGGGTGGCTGTGTCGGGCCCAGAGGCGATGGGGCAGGGGATGGGGGTGCTGGGCTGGAGGGCTCCCTCGGGGGCTCAGGGCTGGGAGGAGAGGGCTGAGGAGAGGGAGGAGAGGGCGTGGATGGCTGGGGTGGCTGTGTCGGGCCCAGAGGCGATGGGGCAGGGGATGGGGGTGCTGGGCTGGAGGGCTCCCTCGGGGGCTCAGGGCTGGGAGGAGAGGGCTGAGGAGAGGGAGGAGAGGGCGTGGATGGCTGGGGTGGCTGTGTCGGGCCCAGAGGCGATGGGGCAGGGGATGGGGGTGCTGGGCTGGAGGGCTCCCTCGGGGGCTCAGGGCTGGGAGGAGAGGGCTGAGGAGAGGGAGGAGAGGGCGTGGATGGCTGGGGTGGCTGTGTCGGGCCCAGAGGCGATGGGGCAGGGGATGGGGGTGCTGGGCTGGAGGGCTCCCTCGGGGGCTCAGGGCTGGGAGGAGAGGGCTGAGGAGAGGGAGGAGAGGGCGTGGATGGCTGGGGTGGCTGTGTCGGGCCCAGAGGCGATGGGGCAGGGGATGGGGGTGCTGGGCTGGAGGGCTCCCTCGGGGGCTCAGGGCTGGGAGGAGAGGGCTGAGGAGAGGGAGGAGAGGGCGTGGATGGCTGGGGTGGCTGTGTCGGGCCCAGAGGCGATGGGGCAGGGGATGGGGGTGCTGGGCTGGAGGGCTCCCTCGGGGGCTCAGGGCTGGGAGGAGAGGGCTGAGGAGAGGGAGGAGAGGGCGTGGATGGCTGGGGTGGCTGTGTCGGGCCCAGAGGCGATGGGGCAGGGGATGGGGGTGCTGGGCTGGAGGGCTCCCTCGGGGGCTCAGGGCTGGGAGGAGAGGGCTGAGGAGAGGGAGGAGAGGGCGTGGATGGCTGGGGTGGCTGTGTCGGGCCCAGAGGCGATGGGGCAGGGGATGGGGGTGCTGGGCTGGAGGGCTCCCTCGGGGGCTCAGGGCTGGGAGGAGAGGGCTGAGGAGAGGGAGGAGAGGGCGTGGATGGCTGGGGTGGCTGTGTCGGGCCCAGAGGCGATGGGGCAGGGGATGGGGGTGCTGGGCTGGAGGGCTCCCTCGGGGGCTCAGGGCTGGGAGGAGAGGGCTGAGGAGAGGGAGGAGAGGGCGTGGATGGCTGGGGTGGCTGTGTCGGGCCCAGAGGCGATGGGGCAGGGGATGGGGGTGCTGGGCTGGAGGGCTCCCTCGGGGGCTCAGGGCTGGGAGGAGAGGGCTGAGGAGAGGGAGGAGAGGGCGTGGATGGCTGGGGTGGCTGTGTCGGGCCCAGAGGCGATGGGGCAGGGGATGGGGGTGCTGGGCTGGAGGGCTCCCTCGGGGGCTCAGGGCTGGGAGGAGAGGGCTGAGGAGAGGGAGGAGAGGGCGTGGATGGCTGGGGTGGCTGTGTCGGGCCCAGAGGCGATGGGGCAGGGGATGGGGGTGCTGGGCTGGAGGGCTCCCTCGGGGGCTCAGGGCTGGGAGGAGAGGGCTGAGGAGAGGGAGGAGAGGGCGTGGATGGCTGGGGTGGCTGTGTCGGGCCCAGAGGCGATGGGGCAGGGGATGGGGGTGCTGGGCTGGAGGGCTCCCTCGGGGGCTCAGGGCTGGGAGGAGAGGGCTGAGGAGAGGGAGGAGAGGGCGTGGATGGCTGGGGTGGCTGTGTCGGGCCCAGAGGCGATGGGGCAGGGGATGGGGGTGCTGGGCTGGAGGGCTCCCTCGGGGGCTCAGGGCTGGGAGGAGAGGGCTGAGGAGAGGGAGGAGAGGGCGTGGATGGCTGGGGTGGCTGTGTCGGGCCCAGAGGCGATGGGGCAGGGGATGGGGGTGCTGGGCTGGAGGGCTCCCTCGGGGGCTCAGGGCTGGGAGGAGAGGGCTGAGGAGAGGGAGGAGAGGGCGTGGATGGCTGGGGTGGCTGTGTCGGGCCCAGAGGCGATGGGGCAGGGGATGGGGGTGCTGGGCTGGAGGGCTCCCTCGGGGGCTCAGGGCTGGGAGGAGAGGGCTGAGGAGAGGGAGGAGAGGGCGTGGATGGCTGGGGTGGCTGTGTCGGGCCCAGAGGCGATGGGGCAGGGGATGGGGGTGCTGGGCTGGAGGGCTCCCTCGGGGGCTCAGGGCTGGGAGGAGAGGGCTGAGGAGAGGGAGGAGAGGGCGTGGATGGCTGGGGTGGCTGTGTCGGGCCCAGAGGCGATGGGGCAGGGGATGGGGGTGCTGGGCTGGAGGGCTCCCTCGGGGGCTCAGGGCTGGGAGGAGAGGGCTGAGGAGAGGGAGGAGAGGGCGTGGATGGCTGGGGTGGCTGTGTCGGGCCCAGAGGCGATGGGGCAGGGGATGGGGGTGCTGGGCTGGAGGGCTCCCTCGGGGGCTCAGGGCTGGGAGGAGAGGGCTGAGGAGAGGGAGGAGAGGGCGTGGATGGCTGGGGTGGCTGTGTCGGGCCCAGAGGCGATGGGGCAGGGGATGGGGGTGCTGGGCTGGAGGGCTCCCTCGGGGGCTCAGGGCTGGGAGGAGAGGGCTGAGGAGAGGGAGGAGAGGGCGTGGATGGCTGGGGTGGCTGTGTCGGGCCCAGAGGCGATGGGGCAGGGGATGGGGGTGCTGGGCTGGAGGGCTCCCTCGGGGGCTCAGGGCTGGGAGGAGAGGGCTGAGGAGAGGGAGGAGAGGGCGTGGATGGCTGGGGTGGCTGTGTCGGGCCCAGAGGCGATGGGGCAGGGGATGGGGGTGCTGGGCTGGAGGGCTCCCTCGGGGGCTCAGGGCTGGGAGGAGAGGGCTGAGGAGAGGGAGGAGAGGGCGTGGATGGCTGGGGTGGCTGTGTCGGGCCCAGAGGCGATGGGGCAGGGGATGGGGGTGCTGGGCTGGAGGGCTCCCTCGGGGGCTCAGGGCTGGGAGGAGAGGGCTGAGGAGAGGGAGGAGAGGGCGTGGATGGCTGGGGTGGCTGTGTCGGGCCCAGAGGCGATGGGGCAGGGGATGGGGGTGCTGGGCTGGAGGGCTCCCTCGGGGGCTCAGGGCTGGGAGGAGAGGGCTGAGGAGAGGGAGGAGAGGGCGTGGATGGCTGGGGTGGCTGTGTCGGGCCCAGAGGCGATGGGGCAGGGGATGGGGGTGCTGGGCTGGAGGGCTCCCTCGGGGGCTCAGGGCTGGGAGGAGAGGGCTGAGGAGAGGGAGGAGAGGGCGTGGATGGCTGGGGTGGCTGTGTCGGGCCCAGAGGCGATGGGGCAGGGGATGGGGGTGCTGGGCTGGAGGGCTCCCTCGGGGGCTCAGGGCTGGGAGGAGAGGGCTGAGGAGAGGGAGGAGAGGGCGTGGATGGCTGGGGTGGCTGTGTCGGGCCCAGAGGCGATGGGGCAGGGGATGGGGGTGCTGGGCTGGAGGGCTCCCTCGGGGGCTCAGGGCTGGGAGGAGAGGGCTGAGGAGAGGGAGGAGAGGGCGTGGATGGCTGGGGTGGCTGTGTCGGGCCCAGAGGCGATGGGGCAGGGGATGGGGGTGCTGGGCTGGAGGGCTCCCTCGGGGGCTCAGGGCTGGGAGGAGAGGGCTGAGGAGAGGGAGGAGAGGGCGTGGATGGCTGGGGTGGCTGTGTCGGGCCCAGAGGCGATGGGGCAGGGGATGGGGGTGCTGGGCTGGAGGGCTCCCTCGGGGGCTCAGGGCTGGGAGGAGAGGGCTGAGGAGAGGGAGGAGAGGGCGTGGATGGCTGGGGTGGCTGTGTCGGGCCCAGAGGCGATGGGGCAGGGGATGGGGGTGCTGGGCTGGAGGGCTCCCTCGGGGGCTCAGGGCTGGGAGGAGAGGGCTGAGGAGAGGGAGGAGAGGGCGTGGATGGCTGGGGTGGCTGTGTCGGGCCCAGAGGCGATGGGGCAGGGGATGGGGGTGCTGGGCTGGAGGGCTCCCTCGGGGGCTCAGGGCTGGGAGGAGAGGGCTGAGGAGAGGGAGGAGAGGGCGTGGATGGCTGGGGTGGCTGTGTCGGGCCCAGAGGCGATGGGGCAGGGGATGGGGGTGCTGGGCTGGAGGGCTCCCTCGGGGGCTCAGGGCTGGGAGGAGAGGGCTGAGGAGAGGGAGGAGAGGGCGTGGATGGCTGGGGTGGCTGTGTCGGGCCCAGAGGCGATGGGGCAGGGGATGGGGGTGCTGGGCTGGAGGGCTCCCTCGGGGGCTCAGGGCTGGGAGGAGAGGGCTGAGGAGAGGGAGGAGAGGGCGTGGATGGCTGGGGTGGCTGTGTCGGGCCCAGAGGCGATGGGGCAGGGGATGGGGGTGCTGGGCTGGAGGGCTCCCTCGGGGGCTCAGGGCTGGGAGGAGAGGGCTGAGGAGAGGGAGGAGAGGGCGTGGATGGCTGGGGTGGCTGTGTCGGGCCCAGAGGCGATGGGGCAGGGGATGGGGGTGCTGGGCTGGAGGGCTCCCTCGGGGGCTCAGGGCTGGGAGGAGAGGGCTGAGGAGAGGGAGGAGAGGGCGTGGATGGCTGGGGTGGCTGTGTCGGGCCCAGAGGCGATGGGGCAGGGGATGGGGGTGCTGGGCTGGAGGGCTCCCTCGGGGGCTCAGGGCTGGGAGGAGAGGGCTGAGGAGAGGGAGGAGAGGGCGTGGATGGCTGGGGTGGCTGTGTCGGGCCCAGAGGCGATGGGGCAGGGGATGGGGGTGCTGGGCTGGAGGGCTCCCTCGGGGGCTCAGGGCTGGGAGGAGAGGCTGAGGAGAGGGAGGAGAGGGCGTGGATGGCTGGGGTGGCTGTGTCGGGCCCAGAGGCGATGGGGCAGGGGGATGGGGGTGCTGGGCTGGAGGGCTCCCTCGGGGGCTCAGGGCTGGGAGGAGAGGGCTGAGGAGAGGGAGGAGAGGGCGTGGATGGCTG